>JADLZN010003671.1:0-328073 GCA_018155175.1 Sinocyclocheilus anophthalmus | reverse complement strand
GATTGAGAGAGGACCAGTTTGCGTCAGAGTAACTTGAATGAATGGAAAGGACAAGGCCGAAGAAAAGCCTGTCACAATGCTTTGGTATCCTGAAGCGTCTTCTCACATCTTCTTAGCTTATGACCGAACCACCGACTGGGCGGGTCACATGGTGTGTGGCCTTTTAAAGCCTGCAGAGAGTCACGCCTCTCAAGATGGGTTTGTCCAAAGAGGAAGGCTGAAATCCCAAGCGGGAGGTTGGAAATACTGGGGAGTTTTATGACTCTTTGTCTGTAAGCATGGTATTTTGCATATGTAATTCGCTTGGGTGTTGAGGCACAAATTAGTAAAAAATTCTTAGAACATCAATATGTTGCATAGGTGTCAGCATATAATATACACGCTTGTTTCTATCATAAGAAGGCGAATTCATAGATATTAGACATGGTAGAGTTACTTATATGAAGGAGTGGTTTATCGTAAGCACGAATAAAAATAGTCTATAATACAACATATTAAATACAACACAGCAATAATATACACAATGACCTGAAGGATGTGTGTGTTCATTCACAGAAAGGTTTTCCTATGAATGAATTAGTAGAAAAGTCCATTTCTACGGTGCGTTTGTCCTGGGGACACAGAATGGGTTATCCTACTCACATTCCTGGAGGCGTAATAAAACCAGTGATATCATGATTAGTTTTCATGGTGACCAGAATGCGGTTTCTGGCCTTTCTTCTGAGTTGTTAGGTGCATTTCGGGGGAAGGGTCCATCGACCCTCGTAATTGGCCCTTTGGTTAGGTGAGGGGGCATTAGATATTATTTGTTAAATATAACAAAAAGTTATATCTTTTTGTTAGTGTCTGATTGGTCCAAATGCTACAACAGTAAGAAAGTTATTTCCCTTAACCTGGAAATTAACGTTCTTAGAATTGACAGTTGACCCTGAGAGGTCAAGTAGATATCTACAGCGGATCTAAATAATTATAATTAATTATAACTAGTTATGAGTAATTATTCATATTTCCCAATGAGCTGATTCGCTACAATAGCCAGTGCCACAGTATGCACTCTAAAGTTAGCTGTAAGAGCATCTTACTGTAATTACACCACCTTTTTTTTTTTCCTCCCTGAAGGTTCTGATGATGGAGGCGACGGTGAAGCGACTCAAATTTGGCTGTACTCGTTGCCCAGCCTCCCTCATAGTCATACCATGGACAAGGACATGGTCAACTAAAGTGGCCTCGAATTTCATCTGAGACTGCTTGTCTCCTTGCCCGTCTTCTCCCTCCTCTTCCTCCTTCACCACATCCTCTTCCTCCTCCATCACGTCATCTTCCTCTCCCTCCTCCTCCACCACCTCCTCCTCCTCCCCCTCCTCCTCCACCACCTCCTCCTCCTCCCCCTCCTCCTCCCCCCCCTCCTCCTCCTCCTCCTCCTCTTCCTCTTCAACCTATTCCTTCATTTCTCTGTGGATCTATTGTTCCAAAGCTCAGTGAACTGATTCGGGCCCTTTTATCTATTTATTGAAGGATCTGATTGATGTGTGTTCAATGTTGACTCTTAGTGTTTCCACCTGGGTAATTGTTTGCTAATTGAGCTGAAGCTGTGCTGACTTGAGTGAACAGTATTGAATGCTAGTGCTTTCTAAATGACCACATGGTGTAAGCACTGAGAAATGTAGGGATTTGTGTGTAGAG
Source organism: Sinocyclocheilus anophthalmus (assembly GCA_018155175.1). Taxonomy (NCBI): domain Eukaryota; kingdom Metazoa; phylum Chordata; class Actinopteri; order Cypriniformes; family Cyprinidae; genus Sinocyclocheilus; species Sinocyclocheilus anophthalmus. Next base: position 326,390 of record JADLZN010003671.1, on the reverse strand, counting down.
TTTTGCAGTAACAGTTCATCAGATCTGACTCATGTGTTAAAGCAGAGGAATAGTGTTTATAGTTCAGAAAAATGGGTGTGCTTTTTGAATTTTTTTTTTTAATTTTAGTTCAAAAGTCTGGTTATAGTGTTTTAGCAATCGAGAAAAATTGTAAATGTAAAAATAAAATAAAAAATAGCGTAACTGTTCAGCAAAAGTGTTGAGATGAGTTTTGTGGTTTCGTGGTTATATATATATATACAGTGGGTAAGGAAAGTATTCAGACCCCCTTACATTTTTTCACTCTTTGTTATATTGCAGCCATTTGCTAAAATAATTTAAGTTATTTTTTTTTTCCTCATTATTGTACACACCGCACCCCATATTGAAGAAAAACACAGAATTGTTGACATTTTCGCAGATTTATTAAAAAAGAAAAACTGAAATTTCATATGGTCCTAAGTATTCAGACCATTTGTTCAGTATTTAGTAGAAGCACCCCTTTTGATCTAATACAGCCATGAGTCTTTTTGGGAAAGATGCAACAAGTTTTTCACACCTGGATTTGGGGATCCTCTGCCATTCCTCCTTGCAGTTCCTCTCCAGTTCTGTCAGGTTGGTTGGTAAACGTTGGTGGACAGCCATTTCTCTCCAGAGATGCTCAATTGGGTTTGGCTGGGCCATTCAAGAACAGTCACTGAGTTGTTGTGAAGCCACTCCTTCGTTATTTTAGGTGTGTGCTTAGGGTTATTGTCTTGTTGGAAGGTAATCCTTCGGCCCAGTCTGAGTTCCTGAGCACTCTGGAGAAGGTTTTTCGTCCAGGATATCCCTGTACTTGGCCGCATTCATCTTTCCCTCGATTGCAAGCAGTTGTCCTGTCCCTGCATCTGAAAAACACCCCCACAGCATGATGCTGCCACCACCATGCTTCACTGTTGGGACTGTATTGTACAGGTGATGAGCAGTGCCTGGTTTTCTTCACACATACCGCTTAGAATTAAGGCCTAAAAGTTCTATCTTGTTCTCATCAGATCAGATAATCTTATTTCTCACCATCTTAGATCCTTTCAGGTGTTTTTTTCCATGCGGGCTTTCATGTGTCTTGCTTCCGCCGGGCCACTCTGCCATAAAGCCCTGACTGGTGGAGGGCTGCTGTGATGGTTGACTTTCTACAACTTTCCGACTGCATCTCTGGAGCTCAGCTACAGTGATCTTTGGGTTTTTCTTTACCTCTCTCACCAAGGCTGTTTTCCCCCGATAGCTCAGTTTGGCCGGACGGCCCGCTCTAGGAAGGGTTCTGGTCGTCCCAAACGTTTTCCATTTAAGGATTATGGAGGCCACCTGTGCTCTTAGGATCCTTAAGTGCAGCAGAAATTTTTTTTTTGTAACCTTGGCCAGATCTGTGCCTTTGCCACAATTCTGTCTCTGAGCTCTACAGGCAGTTCCTTTGACCTCATGATCTCGTTGCTCTGACATGCACTTTGAGCTGTAAGGTCTTATATAGACAGTGTGTGGCTTTCCTAATCAAGTCCAATCAGTATAATCACACAGCTGGACTCAAATGAAGGTGTAGAACCATCTCAAGGATGATCAGAAGACATGGACAGCACCTGAGTTAAATATATGGGTGTAAAGGGAAACAGGCCCAATTTAGCTCAAGGGAAAAGCATTTAAGATTTTAAAGGACTCCACCAATAATTCTAAGGGGAAATTAGGAGCAGACTCACTGTTTTAACGGCTGATCATGAGACGTCCAGCGATTCAATGAACGAGCCGTATGACATCACTTCTGCAATGGATATCTCTATCCAAAATATAGTGAAAACACTATTAATTAGCACGGTAACAAGGTCGGTAGTTTAAGACATTAACTTGTGAGCACCAAACACAAGATACTTCTCTTTTCAATATAAAAAGACTTGTATTGATAATCTAAAGACTATAAACTAAATCTAACACTGTAACACACGCATTTCACTACATTGTGCAGAAAGAGAGAAAGTGAAAATAATGAGTTAAGAGAATGAAATGTGAATCCCAAGTTTTACAGCAATCTGTGCAATTGCATTCATCTGAAACACCACAATCACTAGTAATTAATCCCCTCGCATTGAGGTCTCCCGTCAATTAGGTTAAAATTTAATATTAATTGCACCTTTCAGCTAGGATCTGAGGTACGTCTTTTCCTGTTGCAGGGTTTCCTCCTTTGTCTGGTTGCCGAAAGGGTTTCCAGGTTTCTGATGGCTGGAGGTTCCAGTCTTGGGAAGTCCGTGTTGGGCGTTGGCTGTCCGCCGTGGACTGTGGTCCTGCTAGTTGATCATTTTTAAGCACAGCACTCTTTCTGTCAGATGCAGTACGTTAGCAACCTTCTAACTCAGAAATCACGCAAACTCTCCAACTTGGAAAATACATAAAACGAAAGAAAGAGAAATAGAAGTAAAGTTTGATGATACCTCTGGCTGTAAGCCAGAGCACGCTCAAACTAAGAAGCCATGATTTTAAAAAGAAAAACAAGGCTCTAAAATGCAGAATGCGAGAGCGTGAGAGACCACAAAAACAAAGTTTGAAATGGTGTCCTGAGTATTTTAAACCAGCTGTTTAAACACACCCCAAATGGGGTTTTGCCAATTAGATGTCTTGTTTGCTCGGGTGTTGCTATATTTCCTTCTCCTCCCTCTTCATAATCAATGCTATCCTCACTCATCATTCACATGTCCGCTGTTTTTTCCGCTCGGGCAGAGTAGACATTGGACTGATTTCATAATAACAAAGAATTGATACATTTGGTGACAACGAGTGATTAGAATAACGTTTCAGCATGATTCTTCTCAAACTCACACCTACTAACATGAAGTGATCCTATAAGCCATTCAATATGTCTTAAAATGATTCACAAATAAAATGATTAGACCATATAGTCACATGTGGGTTACATACTAATATGGAGTTATTGCATGCACAATGATTAGTTGCTCACAACCAGTACTTTTAGGGTCATTTAGATGCATTTTACATTGAAATTCCGTTTCTTCGTTTCTTTGGCATTCTGTGGACGTAAGGATGGGTTCTGTGAAGACCGGAGAGGTTAAAATGTCTGTAAAGAATCTCAGTCTGTTCTCTGTCTCAGAGGTGGGGGAAAAGTCAATCCGAAGATGGTTTCCATGTGATGGTCATGCTATGCATCTCTTTTGACCATTATTATTGATAACTTGCTCCAAAATTGACAATCTCATTGGAATTGTCAATAAGTGTTCTTTTATTTTAATGTTGAAAGCTGTTCTGTGAAAGAGTCGGTTCGGCTTGCTATCAGACTGGCGAGGTTCTGATTTAGACAATCCTGTTGTCTTGGGCCTCTGTGAATTTGGACTCCTCGTTCAACCATTTTTGACCAAATCTAGATTTTCTGATTTCGGTCTGAATCCTCAGAGTGGGTCACGCAAAGGGTCGGAATACTTAGGACCATGTGATATTTCAGTTTTCTTTTTTAATAAAGCTGCACATGTCAACAATTCTGTGTTTTTCTGTCAGTATGGGGTTCTGTGTGTACATTAATGAGGAAAAAATGTACTTAAATTATTTTAGCAATTGGCTGCAATATAACAAAGAGTGAAATTTGAGGGGGTCTGAATACTTTCCGTACCCACTTCGTATATTATATATATGATTAATATATAATATAATTATATTAATATATATATTAATCACACACCACAACTGTCCCGTCCGTGTCGATATTTTTACGTTTGTTTGGTGATACTGCTTTTCACGAACGTGCTCGCCTCTCACTTTCATCATGTGTATAAGTCTAACAATAACATGAAAATCAATAAGAAATTCCGATCATGAGGAAACTATAAGAATAGTCGTGTTGCAGTTTTCTCATTCTGCGGCTAATATAACTGATTTAGGTTGGCACTTGTTTCCCCCAAAGTTAATTCCGTTTTTCAAAACCAAGACACATTTCTTCAAAATTTTAACAATGTAGGGGCCTAATTAAAACATTTATGTACCAAAACTGATGACACACCAATCAGAAAATCTCTGCATGCTAACAACGGAGAGGAGAGAGCTGAGTAAATCATGATCTACAGGGATTCTGCAATTCTTGGATTTGTGTGTAAAGTTTTGAAAAAAAGAGGCAAAATTTTGAAAATGTAAGCAGTTGAAAAAAAAACTAAGAAAAACTGTAATAACTAGATTGAAAAGTTTGAAAGACAAATTTATGCTGGTTTGTCTTAAAGTCTTGTTTAAAAAACTTAAATGGTTTGGTCAGTTAGATGTTCTAGATGTTTGCTGAAGTGTTGCTAGTTGGTTGCTAGGATATTTTGGGTGGTTGCTAGGCTCTTGCTATGCAGTTGCTGGGGTATTGCTAGAGTATATGGTTGATAGAGTTTGTTCTGGGTGATTACAGACATTCCCACCTCTGTTAATAACAGAAAATCAAATAGTTTCAGTGCTTTAATATTAATTTATTTCTTTCTAATGTTAGGAAATTAAAAAAATGTTGTTGCTCTTAAACTTGCACTAAACGTGATTATACCATCTAAATAGCCTGGACTTAGTGATATACGCTCGAAACTTATAACCTGTTATGAGGTGTTTTATATGGTGTATTGACTTGGTGCCATGATGATATGAAATTTGTTATTTATTTTTTTCATTTTAAAAACAGTATAGATGATTACTTAATGGTAATGCAATATTTGTGAACACAACTGTGTATGTCAGAGCATAAATCCCCAAAAACTATGCATGGAGGCTTGCTTTGGTGTTGCCAGCCCTCATAGACCCCATGCCACCCCTTTGCAACCCTAAAAATTATTTTCTAGATCCGCCCCTGTATGTAATTTAAAAAAAATAATAATAAATAATAAATTTAAAAAAATTATATAATATATATATATATATATATTTAGTGCTGTCAACGATGACTGAAAAACTAAATTCGAATTTTCCACTTAAATATGATCAAAATTCGAATTATATTCGAATTTAAAAGGCATAATTTCAGTTAGGGGGAAAAAAAGCTTTTGGCTTCTCTCCTGAGGCCACAAGAGGCGCATCGAGCAAAATATTATGCACGTTTCTTCAAAGCTTAATAAAATAGCACGACTATCTTTGAAAAAAAGTCCATAATGTTTAAAATAATGTTTATAAACCATATATAATTGATAGTTGCTTAAACAATTAGAAAAAAAAACAGCACCATGCATGTATGTATAGTTTAATACAAAGATGAGAAAAACATGAGATACAGTGGGATGGGGGAAAACCGCCATAAAGTCTTGAGACATGTTTTTTAAATGTTGAACTTACATTAATTTTACATGGCTTTCTAAACATGCCGCTCTCTTGTGCGAGACGTGAGTGCAACGCTGATAGATGTCCCTCTAGAAAATGTGTTGAAATATGTGTTCTTTGTGAACGGCTTGGTTTCAGTTTCGCCATAAACAACATAATCGCCGCACTGAGCTCTCGTTTTCCGCTATATATTGAATTAACCACGTAGCAGCGCAGCAGCAGTGGTTTCAACTGGATAGGCTAACAAAAGCATTAAAATGCAATGACACTTACATCGTCGTCACATTTCGTGCACCACTGATCAGACTGCCTAACGGCTGACACAGACCTAAAATTCGAATGTGGATTTGTTTTTAATTCGATGAATATTTGAAATTCGATTTTTTTTTGACAGCCCTAATATATATATCTATATAATATCTATATATATATATATATATATATATTATATAATATATATATATATATATAGTAGTAATTGTTGTGAACGTAAGGACGTAAATATTCATATGTAGCTCACATTAAGCTATGGTATGGCTTCAGAAGTAACAAAGAATAATTTGCACAATCGGGGAAAAAAAGTACGATATTTTACATAAAATATGTTTACATATAGTCCAAAAGACAAAAAATAAATAGCTGAAATTATTAAAATAGCCCCCTTCAAAAGTTTGGGAACCCTTAGTTCTTAATAGTGTGTGGTTACCTGGATGATCTATTACTGTTTTTTTTTTTGTGAATGGTTGTTCATGAGTCCCTTGTTTGTTCTGAACATTTGAACTGAGCACTGTTCTTCAGAAAAATCATCCAGGTCCTGCAAATTCTTTGGTTTTCCAGCATTTTTTGTATTTGAACCCTTTCCAACAATGACGGTTTGATTTTGAGATCCATCTTTTCCCACTGAGGACAATTGAGGGACTTAAACACAACTATTAAAAAAGGTTCAAACATTCACTGATGCTCCAGAAGGAAACACGATGCATTAAGAATTTGAATATCAAGGTAAATTGTACTTAATTTGTCTTCCAGGAAACATGCAATTATCTTCTGTTGCTTTCGAGGGCAGTAATAAAATGAAAAAAAAAACAAAGCTATTTCCAACAATAAGAAAATTTGGACTCTTCACCTGGCTATATATAAGTGAATGTTATAGTACTGTGTGTGTGTGTGTGTGTGTGTGTGTGTGTGGTTTTGTGGGTGTGTGTGTGTGTATATATATAGATATATATATATATACAAGTGCCTTGCGAAAATCATTACATACCCCTTCCTTTTTTCACGTTTTATGTATTTGCCTTATGTTAAACTGCTTTAAATTACCCCATTTACACCATATTGACAAAGCAAAAACAGAATTGTAACAACTTCTTAAATTTATTAAAAATAAAAAAAACTAAAATAAGTACATTGCATAAGTATTCATACCCTTAACTAAATATTTAGTTGAAGCACCTTTACAGCCTCAAGTTTTTTTGTATGATGTGACAAGCTTTGATCATCATAATTTGGCAGTTTATCTGCCATTCTTCTCCTCACCTGTTCAGCTCTCAAGCTCTGTCAGGTTGGATGTGGGCAGATGCACATTTTCAGGTTTCTTCAGAAATATTAGATTGGTTTCAAGCCCAGACTCTGGCTGGACCACTCAAGGACATTCACACAGTTGTCCATAAGCCACTCTTTGCTGTGTGCTTAGGCTCGTTGTCCTGTTGGAAGGTGAACCTTTCTGCTCAGGTTCTGAGTTTTCTAGAATGCCTCTGGACTAGTTTTCATTAAGGCTATCTCAATATTTTGGTGCATTGAGTTTTTCTTCTACTCTGATGAGTCCCTCGGTCCCTGCCGCTGAAAAACGGTCCCACAGCATGAGGCTGCTACCAGCATACTTTACTTTTGGGATAGTACTCTGCATGTGATGAGCAGTGCCTGGTTTCCTTCAAATATTATGCTTGTAATTGAGGTTCATCAGATCAGAGAATCTTGTTTCTCAGAGTCTGATGGTCCTTTAGGTGCTTTTTTGCAAGTTCCAAGTTTTGTTTTCATGTGTCTTCACTGAGGAGAAGTTTGAGTCTGGCCACTCCGACATAAAGCCCATATCGGTGGAGTGTTGCAGTTATGTTTGTCCTTCTGTAGGTTTCTCCAATCTCCACATAATCATGGAGCTCAACTAGAGTGACCATCATGTTCTTGGTCACCACTCTAAAATGCCCTTCTCCATCAATTGCTCAGTTTTGCCAGAAGGCCAGCTCTAGGAAGAGTCCTGTTTGTTTCAAACGTCTTCCATTAAGGGTAACAGAGACATGCTTCTGTGACCCTTCAATGAAGCAGATTTTTTTTTCTGAAATCTTCCACAGATGTGTGGCTTGATGCAAACTTGTTTCTGAGCTCTACAGGGAGTTATTTTGACCTCAGGGCTTGGTTTTTTCTCTGATATGCATTTTCAGCTGTTAGGCCTTTTATTAAGATGTGTGTGCCTTTTCAAATCATACCCATTCAATGGAATTTGCCACAGGTTAACTTCACTCGAAGTGTAGTAATATCTACAAGCAATATGAATTCTCCTGAGCTAAATTTCAGCTGTCCCAGATAAGGGTATGAATACTTAAGTTTTTTATTTTTAATAAATTTACAAAGATGTTAAAAAACTTTTTTTTTTGCTTTACCATTATGGTGTAATGGAGTGTAGATTGATGTGGGAAAAAAAAAGTAATTTAAAGCAGTTTAACATAAAGCAGCAACATAACAAAATGTTAAAAAAAATGAAGGGGTATGAATACTTCCGCAAGGCACTGTATATACATGCATGTGTGTGTATTTATATATATATATATATATATATATATGTATAATATATATATATATATATAACTTCATATATATAAATATATATATATATATATATATAATATTATATAATATATATATATATACACATATATATATATCTTGATACTGGCGGTTTAAATCAACATAATACAGAACAAATGAGCAAGTGCTCTAATCCTTGGTCCAGCAGATGGCTGCAGGCTTGATGGCTGAATACTAATGTCCCCCTGGTCCACTTCACCCTTCTCTCAGTCACGGCTCAGTTCTGCTGCTCTCTCTGGATGGAGCTTTCCCCCACCAGCCCTGTTTGCTTTGGTTTGTCAGATCTCCTCGAGTCTTCTGGCCCTAGTTCTTGCACCTCAACACAGAATAACAACATCAGTGCTGCTTTTGGCATCCGCAGTAAATGCTGTTTCCTCATGGGTTAAAACACAGAACACAGCCTGTAAATAGTTTCACAGAGGTGTACATCAATATCCACGGTGGCTGATATCGATTTAACGTGTCTGGTGTAAAGGTGAGGGAAAGGACTCTCAACACTTCTGTCTCCATCTCATGTACACAAGAGGATGAAGGATTGCTGTATTTGCTGACCTTACATGTCAATCTCTTTACATGCTTTTGTCTGTAGATCTAGCAGGTTCTCGTTTGCACTGCTGCATTAAGTATTAACTATGTCTCTTGCTGTTTTTCAGTAGCTGGAAAGCACATCTGTCCATGGAGCTGCAGTTTAAGGGAGAAGGGTTGACTAATGCACCTATCTCGTGCTCTCCTGCGCTCTTTAAATGGTTGACAAGATGAATCACATCATTCTCGGTGCAGCACTCTAAATGAAAAGCAGGTTTAATTTCATGAAGCCAGGGGAGAATGGCTCTAAAAGTGACTCTTACTGCATAAGACATGAAACATGATGCTTAATTTTAAACGGTTGAAATCTCTTCCTGGAAAACAGCTTAAGCGCACGTTCTTCTGTTTTGCTCTTTGTATAAGGTTTGCAGTATGAATATTTCAGGTCAAATACTTCTGCTCCAGATATTCTTATCTTTTCCAGTTTGAAAAAGCAAAGAAAAATGTGTGCAAATCATGCAAACTATTCCAGAGAAGTTAAAAGTAGATATGTAAAGCACTTTTTTCACCTTTCATTTGAAGTGGAGCTTCTTTTCTAGGTGTATAAACCTTGTTTGCTCAGTTTAAAGCTGTGCTGCCTGGTATCCATGGACGGACATGCAAGTTAGACTTTGTATTATCAACATAAGATCTGGAACATTTTGCATCTTAAAGCTGAAATACCAGCCTGGTCTCATGTTTATACGTAGATATTAATACGTAACATTTACAAGCATAAAACGTACATTTTTGTACGTTTTTATTTATGCTAAAACGTACAATTTAGATGTATTTCAACGTTTAAAACGTACAAATCGCTACGTATTTTTAGCTAAAAACTTAAAAATATTTACGTATCTTTTATATCATTAAGATATTCGTATCAATGCATTTTTATCATTATATCAATAAGTGATTTAGATTTTTAGACCCCTTAACCTACCCCCAAACCTAAACCTACCCATTTTATAGCGAATATGCATTTTTATCATTTTATTAATACGCAATTTAGATTTTTAGACCCCTTAACCTACCCATATAGTGAATATAAACCCAGATCTAAAATCGCAAATACCGAAACGTATGCGGAAAATACCATTTTGTACCATCCAGCAATTAAAATAAATACATATAGTCGCTAATTCAATTCCTACCTCTAAACCTTAACATAACTATTTCTGTACAGTATAAAGAAAAACATGACAGACAGATGAATGCAATAAAAATAATTTATTTATTGCAAAAATGTCAAAAGCAGCACCAGATGTAATCCAAATGATGCGTTGCACCCGCAGTCCTCTCTGGCGGAATACAGTAGGTTTGTGTGATCCAGAGCAGAATTTATGTTGTTAATCGCTGAAAATATTATCCAGATATTTTCCCCGATCCACTCCGTGAACTCGTGAAAGAACGCGCGGCGCATCATTCAAACACACCTCACCATAAACACGGCATGTCGCAATCTGTGACGAATGCAGGCGAGAGCCAATGAGCGTTTGATTATCCTGCCGTAAAACCTGTAGTTTGAAGCGGCAACATTTGAATTTGTAAAGAGCACATCAGTCAGCGCGGGTTTTGCTGCTTACGGTCACTGGACTCGCTGCTCGGGATGGAGAAGAAGATCGCCGAATAAAGGCTTGGATTTGGGTCTGTTCCTCGCAATCATATTGATTAGGAAGATTTGGATTACAGCGCACAAATAAAATTGTTTCATTTCGTAATTATGTTGCATTTTTGGTGTATTTTATAGTTCTGTTGTCAGTCACAGCATGTCGGAGAAATCGCCTTTTGTGGCCCATGACAATCAAAGTAAACATTACATGACAAGTAAAGGTTAAACGAGTGCAGAAATGTTATTTATTTTAAGGTTTAAAGTGAAGTCTTGTTTAACATTATGTAGGCATATTCTTGGAAACGAGCTGGCAGCAGAAATCACACAACAAAACGAAATGTTATCATTTCATAAGTAAATGAGTAAACAATTTAATAATGCAATTGAAAACAAGGTAATTCATATGACAACTAATAAAATCAATGCCGCGATTTCAATATTCACAAGGATTCATTTGTAGGTGTCGTCAATACGTCAGTTTTGTACGTTTAAATGCTGAAAATACGTCAGTATTGTACGTTTTATTGCCTGTAAAAACATAAGTAAATGTATGTTTTATATAACCACATTTTACTTAAAATACATACGAATTATCATGAGATCACGTTGGAAATACACTATACCACCTTCAAAATCCAAACACTAGTTTTTCTGAACACAACAAACTCATGTAGAAATGTGTATCATTGCTAGGAGATGCACAACAAATTAAAACATTACCTGTTCTAAAATAATCTCAAGATATCAAATGTTTAATATCTTGTGACTGGACGGATTCATAGTCTGATCAGAGTTAAAATCAAATCAGAGTTTTTATATTTTTTTTATTGAGTCATTTGATGCATCGAGCTTTTATGGCTCATTTAATATGACATGAATATGAAGCTCAAACTGAGCAAAAAATATTGCTGATATTTATAGCAAGTTTTGATCATGGAGACCATATCAAATATGATACATTAGGGTTAAACAATTAAAAAGCAATCAACCACATTTTGTTTTTACCTGGGATCCAGTTTACCCGATTAGCCTATAATACCACAATAACAAACTGGAATGAAGAAAAAAAAACTACTAAAATAATTGGTTTAACCCTGACCTATATGAAGCTCATGAGCATACTGTCTAAAGCCCTTTTTTTAAGAGTGCTTATACTATTGAAACACTTTGTGCATGATTCACGAGACCTGACTGTGACATTTCTCACCTACCAGAGGTGTCCTCAGCTTAGATGCACATGCAGCCTCTGAAATCACACTTAAGACCTTCTGAGTCTTCAATCTCCAGTAGCAAAGCCACCAGATTCAGTCAGAGAGATGCATGAGAAGCCATGTGATATCAGCCAGTCACGATAGAACAGTGGGAGTGTGAAGGTCACCTGTTTAGACACCTAATTTTCAATATAATATTTCTATTAATGGCTACTCACGGCTAAGCAAGGGATGGTCTCTGAGAAGAGCTGTCATACAAATAACACTTCTAACTTCAGATGTTCAAGTAATATTATATAATGTATAGATATAGTATAATTATATATATGTACACAGTGTGTACGGAAAGTATTCAAACCCCCTTAAATTTTTCACTCTTTGTTATATTCAGCCATTTGCTAAAATCATTTAATTTAATTTTTTTTTCCTCCTCATGTCCACACAGCACCCCATATTGACAGAAAACACAAAATTGTTGACATTTTTTTGCAGATTTATTAAAAAAGAAAAAACTGAAATATCCACATGGCCTAAGTATTCAGACCCTTTGCTCAGAATTTAGTAGAAGCACACTTTTGATCTAATACAGCCATGAGTCTTTTTTGGAAAGAATCAACAAGTTTTTCACACCTGGATTTGTGGATCCTCTGCCATTCCTCCTTGCAGTTCCTCTCCAGTTCTGTCAGGTTGGATGTTAAACGTTGGTGGACAGCCATTTTTAGCTCTCTCCAGAGATGCTCAATTGGGTTTAATTCAGGGCTCTGGCTGGGCCATTCAAGAATAGTCACAGAGTTGTTGTGAAGCCACTCATTTGTTATTTTAGTTGTGTGCTTTGGGTCATTGTCTTGTTGGAAGGTGAACCTTCGGCCCAGTCTGAGGTTCTGATCACTCTGGAGAAGGTTTTCGTCCAGGGTATCCCTGTACTTGGCCGCATTTATCTTTTCCTCGATTGCAACCAGTCGTCCTGTCTTTGCAGCTGAAAAACACCCCCACAGCAGGATGCTGCCACCACCATGCTTCACTTCACTGTTGGGACTGTATTGGACAGGTGATGAGCAATGCCTGTTTTTCTCCACACATACCGCTTAGAATTAAGGCCACAGAAGTTCTATCTTGGTCTCAGCGACCAGATAATCTTGGGGTCCTTCAGGTGTTTTTTTAGCAAACTCAATGCTGGCTTTCATGTGTCTTGCACTAAGGAGAAGCTTCCATCGGGCCACTCTGCCATAAAACCCAGACTGGTGAAGGGCTGCAGTGATGGTTAACTTTCTACAACTTTCTCCCATCTCCCCGACTGCATCTCTGGAGCTCAGCCACATTGTCATCTTTGGGTTCTTCTTTACCTCTCTCACCAAGGCTCTTCTCCCCGATTGCTCAGTTTGGCCGGACGGACAGCTCTAGTAAGGGTTCTGGTCGTCCCAAACGTCTCCATTTAAGGATTATGGAGGCCACTGTGCTCTTAGTAACCTTAAGTGCAGCAGACATTTTTTTTGTAACCTTGGCCAGATCTGTGCCTTGCTACAATTCTGTCTCTGAGCTCTTCAGGTAGTTCCTTTTACCTCATGATTCTCATTTTCTCTTACATGCACTGTGAGCTGTAAGGTCTTTTATAGACAGGTGTGTGGCTTTCCTGATCAAGTTCAATCAGTATAATCAAACACAGCTGACTCAAATGAAGGTGTAGAACCATCTCAAGGATGAGCAGAAGAAATGGACAGCACCTGAGTTAAATATATTGAGTGTCACAGCAAAGGGTCTGAATATTTAGGACCATGTGATATTTCAGTTTTTTCTTTTTTAATAAATCTGCAAAAATTTAAACAATTCTGTGTTTTTCTGTCTCACATATGGGGTGCTGTATGTACATTAATGAGGAAAAAAAAAAAAAAAATGATTTTAGCAAATGGCTGCAATATAATTGCAATTAAAATTGAATGGGGTCTGAATACTTTCCGTACCCACTGTATATATATATATATATATACACATACATATATATACATACATACGTATATACACACACACACACACACATAGGGTAAGATTGAGGCAGATGCCCACATTGTATATTGACGTTTAAATTGTAGCATATTTATATATATTTAACATATACAGGATGATGATGATGAACTATTCTATTTAAATTTGTGTTTTAACAATTTAGTTAATAATTGAATAACCAATGGCAGACAAAACAGAATCATAGAAAAAGAGATTAATCTGAAAGGTAAATTTATCATACAGTTATATGAATATTATATATCAGCTTAGATGCACATGCAGCCTCTGAAATCACACTTCTAACTTCAGATGTTCCTGCCAAGAGCACATGTGAGTATGGGTTTTAAAAGTATTAAATGCAGAGTTGCATTTGATTGGAACTTGCACAGCTGGTATATAGAGCAAATAACCTTTAAAATTACTGTAGATAACCTTTAAAAGTGTGAAACATACAAACACCATGCACAATAGTGACAATACACAAACGATGCACACATACACACACAAACACATTGCTGCCTGAAAGTCTTCTAGGGAGCACAAGATGTCCTTGCTTTTTGATCCAGCAACTTTTTTCCCTACAGCCTTGCATTTATTTGGAAACAATTAATCATTCCTGACTCCTCAAGTCTGGCTTATATGGCAAACATCACCTTATAAGTCAGTGGAGCAGAGGCACCACCAAGTGGAGAGATGTGTGATATACATCACAGACTCAAAGGAAATTGTAAAACATGACTTTATATTGACATAATATAAAACTTTGTTTAATAAGAAATGTCAACATACAGTAGGTAAGAAAACAACGCTTGTCAACCCATTCCAGTGGGATCTTTAAATATACATGTATTGTGAACTCACTTAAAGAGTTTAGTATAATTTTGCCAGAAAAAGTTTTAGGATTTTTATTATATGTTAATGTAAAAAATCTTGTGTAATATAACTTGTGTTTGTTTGTTTACTGGTTTGATTGTATTTGTTATATTTGTATTTTTTAAATAGTTTTTGCCATGAAAATAGCCTAAGATGCTGACATGGCATTAAATAAAAATATACTACTACTATACATGTGTTAGCTCTAAAATGAAGGCTGTAGCTAAAATAGAAAACACTGTCACTGCTGTCCACTTCCACACTCCAAAGCCCGGCTCACACTGTGCGATTTTGGCCACGATTTGGTCGTCTAAGACAAATTTTGAAAATCCTAAAAGATTTCTATAATCCTAGGCTAAAATCTGTAGCCTTTAAACGCTGGTTTGACATGTTCACCGACAGCCGATTAATGACCGTTGCGATCAAATTTTACCTCCGACGAAATTCTGGCAGTGTCAGAAGATTTGGCGCAGTCCTGCAATGTGACTTCTCTTACGACGAACGTCAAACTGTCTCCATTTTGCAAGACAAGCCATGATCAGAATTAATGCTAGAGATTTCTTCTAACCGCATAAACTCCGGCGCTCTCGTCCTCCACTCACGGAATTCATATGATTCGTTGCCTTTGCTATGATAAAGACCGGTTGCGCTGCTTTTTTCATGTGGGTGTGTAGTGCTGCTTACTCTATTCTTCTTAAATACGCCGGTATTGCCAGGCCCCAAAAAGAAAAAACCGTGCATATACTTTTAATGATAGCCAATATTACAGCCCCGTGTGCAATGCAGCTCGCAGTCACTGAACTTGTATGGGTTGATAATGCATAGAACTCCGGACAAGTTTTCTTGCGCGCACCCGTTTTTAACGCGTCTTGACTGCACACACTCTGCATCTCTCGCTCTCATTCAGCTCAGCTCCAATAATGAACTGTTCACATTTTCACATAGCTAGGAGAAGCATTAAACATGAACGAGCGTGCAGTTGCCATACTGTATTAAAGCTTTAATCAGGATAAAACCATATATTAAATGCTAACATAAGCAGTAGCATTTACAAATAACATTGTATCTAAAAGTGTGAGACAACAACGAACAAGAAACATAGGCCTACCATTAAAAGCCGTGCTTGCACAGGTTCTGCACGAATCATTTCAATAATATCCTCTGCTTCTCAATCTGACTCAAACTGATAAGCATATTAACGACGCCTTTGTTTACAATACAACCGAAGCACATGCTGCTGAGGTGAGGGGCGGGACGATCAGACGCGCACTAGAGGCGGTTTAGCCAATCACAACACACTGGGCTAGCTAACCAATCAGAGCCCATCGCCTATTTCTGAGGGAGGGGCTTCATAAAAGAAGGAAATGATCAGAGTGTTTCTCAGAGAAGGGACAGAGCAGTGTGAAATAAAGGTAAATTATGTGAAAAATAATGCGTTTTTAAAAAAAAACAAAGCATTAACATGTAAGACTGCACCCCATAAACACAATCAAGCCTAGAAAAAAAACAGTGAACCACCCCTTTAATGACAACTGAGATCCCACAGTGTGACATGATCATCATGTTCTTACAGTCTGACAAGTACAATCCTAAAGGACTTTTTTTTTTTTTTTAAATCGCAGTGAGCCCAGCTTAAGGATTTGGGGTTTTGTCATCTGCAGCTCACTGTGAGGCAGCTCTCTGTCCATCAAACGCCCCCTGGTAAAAGATGGACAGAAATCACAAGAAGTCTACACTTTGTTGTTTTTGTTTTTTGCAAATTTCAAAAGAGTCATGAGAATATTTACATATTTACAGTTTCAACTGTTATTTATGTTGTTTTTACTTACATTTGACTATAATATCTACTACTACTAAATATATTGTTGAAACTTAATTTTCTGTAAAGCTGCTTGGCAAAGATTTGTAATCTGAAAAGCGCTATACAAATAAAATTGAATTTAATTACACTGAACAAAATTATAAAACGCAACACTTTTGTTTTTGCCCAAATTTTTAATGAGCTGAACTGAAAGATCTAAGACTTTTTCTATGTACACGAAAGGCCTATTTCTCTCAAATATTGTTCACAAATCTGTCTAAATCTTTGTTAGTGAGCACTTCTCCTTTGCCGTGATAATCCATCCTCCTCACTTGTGTGGCATATCAAGATGCTGATTAGCATGATTATTGCACAGGTGTGCCTAAGGTTGGCCACAATAAAAGGCCACTCTAAAATGTGCAGTTTTATCACACAGCACAATGCCACAGATGTCGCAAGTTTTGAGGGAGCGTGCAATTGGCATGCTGACTGCAGGAATGCCACCAGAGCTGTTGCCCGTGAATTGAATGTTCATTTCTCTACCTTAAGCCATCTCCAAAGGCGTTTCAGAAAATTTGGCACTACACCCAACCGCTCACAACCGCAGACCACGTGTAACCAAACCAGCCCAGGACCTCCACATCCAGCAACTTCACCTCCAAGATCCTCTGAGACCAGCCACCCGGACAGCTGAAACAATCGGTTTGCATAACCAAATAATTTCTGCAAAACTGTCAGAAACTCTGACAATTTGTGGAACAAAAGATCGCAGGGAATCTCATCTGCATGCTCGTCGTCCTCATCGAGGTCTCGACCTGTCTGCAGTTCGTTGTCGTAACCGACTTTAGTGGGCAAATGCTCACATTCTATGGTGTCTGGCACTTTGGAGAGGTGTTTTCTCTTCATGGATGAATCCCGGTTTTCTCTGTACAGTGCAGATGGCAGACAGCGTGTATGGCGTCGTGTGGGTGAGCGTTTTGCTGATGTCAGCGTTGTGGATCGAGTGGCCCATGGTGGTGGTGTTGTTATGGTATGGGCAGGCGTATGTTAAGGACAACGAACACAGGTGCATTTTATATGATGGCATTTTGAATGCACAGAGATACCGTGACGAGATCCAGAGGCCCATTGTTTTGCCATTCATCCACGACCATCACCTCATTTTGCAGCATGATAATGCATGGGCCCATTTTGCAAGGATCTGTACACAATTCCTGGCAGCTGAAAATATCCCAGTTCTTGCATGGACAGCATACTCACCAGACATGTCACCCATTGAGCGTGTTTGGGATGCTCTGGATCGGCGTATACGACAGCGTGTTCCTGCCAATATCCAGCAACTTCGCACAGGCATTAAAGAGGAGTGGACCAACATTCCACAGGCCACAATCAACTCTATGCGAAGGAGATGTGTTGCCCGGCGTGAGGCAAATGGTGGTCACCCCAGATACTGACTGGTTTTCGGACCCCCAAATACAGTAAAACTGTACATTTTAGAGTGGCCTTTTATTGTGGCCAGCCTAAGGCACACCTGTGCAATACTCATGCTGTCTAATCAGCATCTTGATATGCCACACCTGGAAGGTGGATCGATTATCTCGGCAAAGGAGAAGTGCTAAATAACACAGATTTGTGAACAATATTTGAAAAATATTAGAAATAGGCCTTTTGTGTAGAAAAGGTCTGAGATCTTTGAGTTAAACTCATGAAAAATGGGGGCAAAAACAACGTGTTGCGTTTATAATTTTGTTCAGTGTATTTATTTAGAATGTTAATGTAACTTAAATTGAAAAAAATTTGAAAACCCCTTCTATAAATTTGCATGCATAAAAAGGGTTAAAAATATATTTTTTAATCAATGGCTCAGTGTTTTCATTTTCTCCCTTGTTTTAGAGTACACTGATGCTGATGAATAACCAAAGTAAAAACTTTTTTTCTATTATTGCTATAGCTTTGAAATAAGAAATACTGTAAGTCCAGTGTAGGGACTAGTGTCTTTTTTGATTATCTAATATATTTAGTAACAACATACCATTGTACTATCTCTTTTAAGCTTTTTGTGTCACTTATGTTCATTTTACAAGTAATGCTGAAGTCCTGCATGGCCATTTTGAGATGCAATATTACTTATTCATTCACTTGTCTGATTCATTAAAAAAAAAAAAAAAAAACTTTTATTAGTCTATTATTATTTTATTATTTCTCCACTGAACATTTCTAAAAATAAATAAAATGAGTCAAAGTAGCTCATTTTGTCTTCCAGTCAACTTTTTACATGCTGCTTTTCACACACAAAGGGCCTCCTTTCAGAACATGGCGTATCATTCCAATTTCCATCTGTTGCAAGAAAGAAAAAAAAGATGTTATACTTTTTTTAATAATAGTTGTAACATCATGATGATGTGAATTAATGCTATTTCATGTGTTCCTGATGTGTTTTAAAATCATATTCATTATACATAGTGTAATTTTGTAATTGCACCATTGTTTTTATGTACGTTGTACATTAATTTCTCACATTTTGTTGTCATTTCACAAGATTCTCTTGGATCATTCTCAAATCATTCTGGACAACATTACCACCAGGTTTTACACAAACTTGTTGAGTCCATTCAGCTTGAGTGTTGTTGTCATTAAAATAAATGTTGTATTAACCAAATATAAATTCTGAGATTCATAAAGCTTTCGATCTCAATATGGAACATAATGTCCGGCGGCCTGAAACAGTGATCTTTGTACTCTTCTGTTCAGAGGAGTGAACATGGTTTTAGAGTGATGGGTCAGAAATAAATGAACAACTATTTTAAATCATGTAAACGATAAACTTCTATGGCACGATGTAATTACATAAATATATGCTTTACCGGTTTCAGAGTGTAGTTCATTTACACGTGTAGTTCATACAGTGTTTCAGCGTCTAATAATGCATGGTTCATTTACTGTGAATCGAGCTGTTCTGAGAAGCTGATATATTAGCAGGACTCGACAGTAGCCTATGACCCGATGCTTGGGACCAGGCCCGCTGCTGGCCAAATGGGTGCCCTAAGCAAAATTGTATTGTTGTGCCCCCTCCCCCAAATATCATGGAAGTAAAAAAAGATATATTATATAAAATTCGAGGCTGAGCATTTATCCACAAAAAGGTAGCCAAAAATTTCAGATTAAGTGGATATTTGAATGAAATGTTTGGTGAATATTAAACGGCACATACTCATGTTCACTTTCCCACTTCTTGTACAAATTATATTTTTGTATAGTTTGTACTTGACACACTTTTGCTATAATACTTGAACCATTATTATGATGTGAATTAATGTGGTTTTATACCATATTATTTATCTATTCAGTATACATAGTGCAATTTTGTATTTATTTGTATCATTGTATTTGCATGAGTGTGCACGTTTTTTATGGACATGTACATTAATTTGGCACACTTTCTTGTCATTCAACTTATCACAGCCAGTTGTGGAAAGAGTACTGAAAATTTGTACGTAAGTCCAAGTACTGTTACATTGCTGAAATAATACTCAATTACAAGTAAAAGTACTGTCAAAAAAATACTTAAGTAAAAGTACAAAGTACTCCTCTCAAAAACTACTCAGAGTACTAGTTACTAGTTATTTTTAGTTACTAGTTATTTTTAGTATTTTTATCCTATTGACAAAGTATGTGAATTAGTGGTCATGATACAGGAACTAATTCCTACCCTTATATATAAAATTATAATATCAAAGTCCCCAAACACCCCCGTGAACCGGACGTTGCAACTGACTTCAGTGTTGTGATGTATTTCCAAGTGAAACGGAATATTGAATAAAGGGTGGGGTTTTATTGTGGTGCACCTCCACTCCACCTCTTGCTCATAGCAGATTCACGGTTGGATAGGAGTGGTTAAGAATATCTGCTTGTTACGTCTGACATCATGCTTCACCGCTTCTGGGTCCTAATGCTCTGCCAGACGCTCCCCAAAAAACAACAAACTGTACATTTACACATGCATGATGTCATGTAATACTGGAAAATTAAAGCCCTAACTTTATTTCCACAACAAAATCCCAGATGGCCAGACAGTGATTCAGCTAAAATATTAGTGTTCTGAGACACTGTGAGCACGGAGACTGTAGTGTGCACAGCACATGTTTAAATGCTTAGCTTAAATATGTAATATTAATTAAATAATGCTCATAAATAGCTGTTGAGATAGTATTCTCAAGTGAAAAAAGTAGAGGCATGGACCCGGAAACAGCAGTCCTTACGCCATGACTGACTTGAAGGCTTCTTCTCTCTCCCGAAGCCCGTCCATTTCATTTTTTGATTACAATTATGACGGCAGACAATTTTTTGTTCCAGTTTCATTGTTTTCACCACAAGACCAGTACGTGCACTAAAAGTCAGATAGGGTCATTTTTTTGATTTCATGACGACGAATTTTCAATACCATTGACCCCCCCCACCCCCAAAACTACCACTGTATCTTCCATATAGATCTTTTAATTTTGTTAATTAATTTTTGTCCCTTCCATTTTTTCAAGGCAATCATTATTTCAGCTATTTATTTCAAACTTTGAAATTGGTTTATCCCCGTCTCTAAAAGACACATTCTCTTTATATTACAGATTTTAATACCGGCTTTTTTTTCACATACATATAAATTTGATCAGTTACCACAAAAAATCAATCTTAAACATTGCTCCATTCTGGGTATTTGTGTCCTTAAAATATGGTAACTTTGTTAAAGCTTCCAGCACAAGAAAGCTTGATTTCAAATTAGATTTCAAATAATTGAATTTGCAAAAAAAAAAAAAAGACCAGTTCCAGACATTCAGTATAATTATAAAACAATGACCTCTCAGTGATTGAGGTCTCGAAATATGCAACACTGTGATTTTTATAAGCAGTGATTAGAGGCCATCGCGGGGCACAAAGTAACGTGGGGTTAGTTGTAACACACGTGGTTTAAATATTTCCACACCTGCTAGCATAACCAAATTTACAGCATAGTTACCATATCAACATTATATAGAGAAAAAGTGCCAAATTTTATTTTATCATAGTAAAATTATATTTCTGGCTTAAGTAAATTTTTCATCTCAGTTTTTATTACTCATTTAAAATTAGACAAATCTGCTATTATTTTAATCTCCAATCTGTTATTTATCAGTTTAGATTATTTTTTAATGCTTCGCTAATTATCAGAAGACAGTAACCGGTTTTAAATTCCACTTGCGCAGATGGGGCCCGTTGTAACACTGCGTTACAATGTACCCTGCCGTGCTATTCTATGACATTAGCGATGTAATTCACACTATTTACTTTAATACATTTTAATGATAAACGACGAGAAACAGGTGAATAAAGACTGACAGTCAATGTTTAATGTTAAGAAATTATTATTTCAAGACATGTAAAGCATTTTGGCTCGTTTTTATGTGGGCCGTCCCAAGCATGGTTGCAATGTGTTCATTGTCAAACTCCAAAATCAGATTATTTTTAATTCTTAAAAGCCATTATTTTACTTGAAATAAATAATTTTATTGACAAAATATTTTAGTTTGTCTTGTATATTTTTTTCATTAGATCAGATAACATTTTAAGCTGTCATATGGTCATGTTACAACGTGCCCCTCAGCTGTTACAATGTACCCCACCTATGGGGCATGTTGTCACATTTCACTTCCAATTTTTGAGGGTAAATAAAGAAAAACGTATACACTGTAATTATGAAACAAAGCGACATATTTGTACTAGACGCCGTGTGAAATACATGTGGTAAAAAAAATAATACTCTGAGCCCATGTGATTTACACAAGTTGAGAAGTCAAAACTGTTATTTGTGCCCGCTCTCCCCTATGTTAGGCCTATTTATTTAGATAAATGGAACATTAGATGGCTTTTATATTGAATTACTGTACAATGTAGTGATGCAGTTAGGCAGACTAGGATATTTATATGTACAAAATCAAATCAGACAAATATCCCATTCCAAAACATTTCTTTAACATCTCAATTTCCATCTTTGATTGTTGAAAGACTTTCCGGTGCATTTCACTTACAGCCAATACAATTTCCAGTAGGATTTTCATCGATCAGGCGTGCATCTATTCTGAATGGCTGATAACTTTTGACAAAGTTTAATCCAGGAGCAAAGATAAATAATTTCTACTTTAAAAGCACAGAGAGATCAGGATTGCACACAGTGCGCACAAGCAATATCGGAGTGACAGGACAGGCAGCTCATTTGTATTAGTTAGGCCTATTTGAGAGCTCGCATCCAGTTTTCTGCGATTACATTACTGTGTTCTCATGTTACAATAAAGCTCTCGCCACATTTGCGCGGGAATGATTAAAATTATGCGGAATACCTGCAATCCCGCCATTCAGACTCTGTAATCGACAGGAGGCGGATGCGTGTCAAACTCACTGGAGAGTAGAGAGTGAGACGCAGCTTGTATCTGTGTATATTCGGTAGATAGCCAACTGGAAAATGAGTAATGGAACCCTGTCAGATATTTCAGTATTGGTAGCATAATATAGATATTTATGATAACACTACCATGTAGTTTGTTTCTCCAAACTTTGAGTCCATAAATCACGCTGAGCTTCCTCACTCTCAACTCTTCACCTGCGGCAGCCAGCGGCAACTTTTCCCGGTTTAGATATCAGGGCTGTTATTGGTCCGTTTACAGGATCGGATATCTTTATTGGCTACTGAAGTGCCGTCAAAGGTTTGAATATCAATTCAAATTGTGGGCATACTCAGTAACGAACTATGATTTAAAAGTAACAAAGTAGATTATTTTGCTTAATTTGTACTTAAGTACAAGTACAAGTACAGCGTTAAAAATATAAAAAAAAACAAAAAAGGTTTTTAACCAACAACACCAAAAAGTACAAGTACCCGAAAAAAACTACTTAATTACAGTAACGTGAGTAGTTGTAATTCGTTACCTCCACCACTGGCAGCAAATTAGGAGTTTGAGGCAAAAGTTGTAGTTAATGGTTTGCTAATAGCTAAAATTGGACCTTAAAATAAAGTGTGACGGCATTATGATGCTAATACCTGTATAATTATTTGTATAATAACAGCTACAGGACATTGGAATGACCAAAAATGTACAGTCAAGATGCCATCTGTGTGTGCTATATCTGGCTGATCTCTTTCCATACACACCATATTAAATCAGAAGTGGCATGCCTGCTCAATCTAATTTTTTTATTATTTCAAACATTTTTGATATAGTGCAAATGTACCAAAATCACTGATTCTATGTTCAGTTGCAATTCTGATTCCTCTGCGTCAAACATCTTTCTTTCTGTAACTCAACATATCAAATAGCATTCATTTATTGTCCTGAAAATCTATTGCATCACAAATGGGGACACAAACAGTCATTGAAATAAAACTCAAAGAAGTTTTTCTGGGTAATTCATGTATCACAGGTTTTGTTCTTCAGCCTCTCCTGACTCACAAGTACTGCAGAGACACAAAGTGATAGTGATAAAGCTGAACATGTTCTCATAATGAACCGTGTTATATTCAGCCACATGAATCCTAATTTTCCTGTATTTTATGTTTTCTATGTTAAAAAAGTGCCAAGTGTTTATAACATTCTTCATCATCAAAATTAAAAGGACAGCTCACCCCAAAAAGAAAATTTTGAATGGAAACTTACCCTGTTGTATCAGCATTTTCACAAAATGGCATGCACAAACTATAGAAAAAAATCATTGTGTGAACAGAATGTGAGAAAGAGAACAAGGGCAGTTGCTGGAATCTTGAATATATTAGGGTCACCTTGAATGAATGGAGGGCTGATGCTGTCTAATATGTCTACTGATAATTAATATATATTCCCCTCTACATATATAAATACATACATACTGTAGCGTCTCGACCAATCTGACACACTAATTTTTATTTGATTTAACAAATCAATTATTCATTAGATTAACAAATCGTCACAGTCCCCTCACTCAATAAACTGGATGCCAGGATTTCTGCTGAACACCATCCCCCACCTTGGTCACCATGACAACCAATCATGATATCACTGGTTTTATGACACCCCAGGAATGTGAGAAGGATAGCCCACACTTTGTCCCAAGGAAAAGCAGAGTAGAAATTGACTGTGTTCTAGTTAATTCATAGAAAAAAACGTTATTTGAATGAACACACATATCTTCAGCCGTTTTATATTATTGCTGTTGGTATTATCTGTTGTTTATAGAATATTTGATGTCTGCTTACGATAAACCACTCATTCTATAACCTTACAAATAGCGTGTTTGTATCTATTAATTCGCCTTCTGATTATCTAACAAGATTGTATATTGATCTGTTTTGAACATAGGCAATATATTCGTTCCTGAAATCTTTAGATTTTCGACTCAAGTTCCATATACTAAAGTTCCATGTTTCCACACAGGTCGTAAACCCTCCGCAATTGCCACCTCCCGCTAGGAAATTTCCATCTCTCTCATTGGACAAGCCCATCTTGAAAGGCGGGGATCTTCTCCGACCTTAAAGGCCACACTCCAGAGACCCGCCCCAGTCGGTGGTTCGGTCAGATGCAGATGAAGATGTGAGAAAACGCTTCAGGATATCAAAGCTTGTGCCAGGCCTTTCGGCCTTGACTTTCCATTCACCAAAGATTCTCTGACTCAAACTGGTTCTTTTCATCAACTAATTTTAGCAAGATCTTGGGCCTTAAGATTGCTTCAGGAATCTATTTTCAGACAGACGATACTTGCAAGTATCAAACTTAGTCTTAATAACTGATACATTAGGTATCATTTGCACCTATTTACAAAGGTGTGTTTGAACTAAGAATCTGACGTTCCTTGAAGGCTTTGATCTGTTGAATATGCAAATGGTTCCATAAATGTCATTCTTTATGTCTCTTTCTGTACTGAGCTAAACTTTAACCCTTTCCTATACCAACTGTATGTGTGTGTGTGTGTGTGTGTGTGGTGTGTATGTGTATGTTAGACCAGTTTAAGTGTGTGTATGTAGGATGTTAGACCAGTTTATATGTGTTTATGTAGTATGTTGGACTAGTTTATGTGTTTAGTTAATAAAACCTTACTTGTATCAAACTTGACGTTGTTCATTGTTTGCTCATAACTGGATTCAC
Source organism: Sinocyclocheilus anophthalmus (assembly GCA_018155175.1). Classification (NCBI taxonomy): domain Eukaryota; kingdom Metazoa; phylum Chordata; class Actinopteri; order Cypriniformes; family Cyprinidae; genus Sinocyclocheilus; species Sinocyclocheilus anophthalmus. The sequence goes on along the minus strand of JADLZN010003671.1, from coordinate 301,049 downwards.
TTAATCATGCAGATTTATGCTAAAAGCTTTGTAGAATTGTACAGTAAGAAAGTTATTTCCCTTAACCAGGAAATTAACGTTCTTAGAATTGACAAGACAGTTGACCCTGAGTGGTCAGCTAAATATCTACAGCGGATCTAAAATATGAATAGTTAATTATAACTAGTTATGGTTAATTATTCATATTTCCTGTTGTGAGCTAATTCTCCTACAACACACACATAATATATTGAGTGTACCTGGGTATATTTATTATTTATTATAAAGACCCACCAGCGCATATATTTTGAAAATATTTACTGTCTTCCATGTAATATATTTATATTCTAATAAATTATATCATGTATAATATCTTTATATATACCCCATAACCTATTGTTCTTAAATATCTGCATGCATGTGTGTGTATTTATACTTTTTACAAATAAATATACAAAGTACACACACATACATTACATTCACTTCTCTCCAGAGCTGCTATGAGAGTCCACTTCGCCGCTTTCATGCATTTTATTTGTAGCGTCTGCGTAGAATCATGCATGATCTTTGGGTTTTATGGCTTAAGGGACCCTTTTAGCCTTTTGACATTTGCATATAATTTAAATTTCTTGTCAGAGACTTTACGTTGTATCGGGGTTTAAATTGCCAAATGGTTCCTCGCCGTCAAGGAGATTCTAACCAGCCCCACTATCATCTCCCCCATCTGACTTCAAACACTGTTTAAAGAGCTGTAAATGACCCCGATGGGCCTGGCTGGCCAAGTAAACTAACACACACACACACACACACACACACACAAATACACACACACATAAAGACCGTTACTCTATTATACTCTACAAATATATCTGGTATATTGCATGTGTTGTTTGTACGTTTCCCTATTAGATTAGCTGAGTTACCACTCGTTATTTGTATTAGTTAAAGCCATAAAACACTGATATTCAGGTGTATGTATGTATCTTTGGTTTAATCTATTCCAAATGTTTGTTTCTTGGTATCAATGTTATCTGCTTTTCATTCCTCGGACAATGAGGTACAGTATGTGATTGTGAAACGCATCATATGATTTGTACTATATTTTGGGTTAAAACTACAGAAATTCCAGACCTGCCATAAAACATGCAAATGAGCCATAAACAAGAGACAAAGAAAGTTTCTCCCGCTCAAAATTCATGCCTCTTATTGGCCAGTCCACACAGAATAGGAATTCTCAAAAGCGATTAGCCCGAAATAATCTTTGCTCAGAAACTCTTCTTCGTTTTGAGACAACACCTTTCAGGACTCTCAAGATCTTCCTTTTGAGTTTTTTATTTTCCGGCAGTTTTTATCTTCAAGTAACGTTAGTTGCTGTGGACTTTTCCTTCTTCAGAAGAACCAGAAGTAAAAACTTCCAGCTGACTCCTCACGAACTCATCAAAAGACCTCCGTTATCTACCGCATCCGGACTCTTCTTCAGCAATCGAAACCAATGCAAGTAACCGCTTAAAATTATTTAGATGCGTGTTTAAGTTCCAGTCCCTTTTTAAGGTGATTTTTGGATTCTCTGATGATTTTCAAAGGTTGTGGTTAAGTGATGTGAAATACTGCCATTCTTTTCTATTCTCTCTCTTTTCCTTACTTTGTTTCATTCTGTGTATATATGTTTTAGTTAGTTATATGTTAGATATAGTTTCATTTATTAAATCCCTTATATTCACAACGGATTGTCTCTGTTTGCTGCTCACAGTTCGAAGTCAATGAATGTTTGAACCCTTGCTACATTTTGCTAGATTACTGCTAGCACTGTACAAAGAAGGACAGTTTATTGTTCCGTGGCCAGAAAAATAAACATTCCTTGAATTGATAAATGATTATATTGTCTGCTCGGTGGACGGACAGATCAAATAATTGTAATATTGATTCTGCTACAGTTAATTCGAAGATATAATCTAAATATTTATATTTGATCATAACCAGTTATAATTCGTCATAAATATTCCCCTTTTTAGAGCTAATAAATAATAAAAACCCTTACAAATTTGAGAAAAATTACGGTCAAATACATGCTGAAACTAAAACTAAGACTGTAAGACCTTCGTGACAAAACGTCAAAATAAAAGTCTGGTTTTACTTAAAATTATGACTGAATATATTACTACTGTATACTAAAATGCAATTTTCAAAGTAATAATAATATTATTATTTTTAAGGTATATCATACAACCAAGATAATTTTTTATGTTGTGCAGCATCTTATCTGATAAAATGAAAATGCAATTTTTTTGTTATAAATTGATTTTCATTTGATTACATTTTAAGATTGATTAAATTGTTAAAGTTTTATTAATTCATTTCACTAGACGCCATTTTTTATGATAAATTTGTACTGAATTATAAAACACAGAATACATAATAAATCAAATGGAAAACACAGAACTTAGGGAAAAATAAAATGCATTTCATGGGGCCCTAATAACGTTGGGCCAATTATTTCCTCCTGGTAGCCAATGTTGACATTTGAAATAACCAAAACAAACACACCCCTACCCCAAAAGGGTCTCACCCCTATTTTGATAGCTCCACCCCACACATACATACACAACCCAGGCAACGATTATGGCGGAATCTGCTGTATTATTATCTGCTGTATTAAACATATTATCTTACTTTTCGGACACACTTTGGGAGCTGACGCCTGAAACAGACAGTGGAGGAGGTTTAGACGCTCCAGGCTTATAGGGTGTGGAAATGAATGTGTCTTTATCATACCTGAAGGGAACGACAAGATTGCAGATTAACAAACAAGCGAACATGACACACAAGCATATTAAAGCAAAATTTCTCTCCGCGCTGGAAAGTTGATCCAAAATTTCCACAGGTCCTACTTCTTGCCTTATCGTAACCCTTGTTTTGTTCCGCAGACATTTTCCTCTTTTGTTTTTTATCCGCCATCTCTATCTCGCTAATGTCCGTCCGGTGCACTGAGCGCTCTCTCTCCTCCACATCATGAGTAGACACGCCCCTTACTGCTGATTGGCTACAAGTTTGTTTTGGTACTTGGTCCGACTCAGTTTTCTAAACCGTTTTTGAAAAATACATACCCCATCTTTTAAACGTAGCTCCTCTGTGGAATTTAATTGTGAACAAAGTTGTTTACTTTCATTCTCAAAGTCTAAAAAAACATGTGGAAAGCATTTCCTTCCCCATTAATGGTAAATGAATATCATGATAAATATCAATATATGGGAAAAATGATTGTGATAGCCTATTTTTATAAATTTTTCTGGAATATTTTCCCGGATTGATAAAATTATTATTTTTTAAATGCTTGTGAGAAATCATTCATGTTTATTAATGGCAAGATATCAAGAAGAAAAAATCACCTTTTATGATGGTCCAGCTGCTGCTGCTGCTCTCCTGCTCCCCACACAGAGGTGACACTGTAACCAAGCCAGAGTCCTCCTGCTCCTTCCAGCTGTAACACACACTCAATAATGACTAAATCACTGTCCTAATTAGCAGCACACTGTCTCATTAATCACCCTGTGTCTGCAGCTCCCATTTGTAAACACACGACTACATGTTACAGTCTTTATTAAAGACCCTTGAAAGTTCATATTTAAACCCACATGAAATCAAAAAACAAGTCCAACATAAGTACACACAAGCAATTACATATTTAAATGTGAAACATGTACACTGTAAAAAGTAGTAGCCTAACCTGTAATTGTTACTTTAAAGGGACAGTTCACCCAAGAATGAAACTCTGCTTACCCCCAGGGTATCCAAGATGTACGTGACTTTGTTTCTTCAGTAGAACACAAAAGAAGATTTTTAATTCAAACCGTTGCAGTCTGTCAGTCTTATAATGCAAGTGGATGGGAATCATGGCTTTGAGAGTCAAAAAACATACACAAACAAAACCAAATTAAACCCTGCGGCTCATGACGATACATTGATGTGTAAAGACACAAAATGATCGGTCTGTGCAAGAAATTGAACAGTATTTATATTGATTTTATCTCTGATTTTCACTGCAATGTCCGAACTGTCCAGAGTGCATCCTGAGTGCATTCACAGCCGGCGCCTGACGCGTCTTCTTCTTCTTCTTGCTTTACTGCAGATCGCAGGCTTATAAGTGCATTACCGCCACCTATCTCTCAAATGGACCATTGACACTCCCAACTGAGATTGTAGATAGAGTGTCAATGGTCCACTTGAGAGATAGGTGGCGGTAATGCACTTATAAGTCTACGGTCTACTCGAAATACCTGAGTTGCGGGAAAAACCTCTGAAACAGGAAATATATCCTAAAATCAGTCAAGCCAGCGCCAACCACAGAAGTGGGAGCTTGGATGTCGAGATAGACCCTACACCAATGGCCTTAGGGCTATCCTCTCGATCTCTGAAAGCTAAGGCACGGAGAACGGTAAAAATCAGTCCGAAACGCAACAAGCGGTGGAACAGCAGACAGAGAGACAAACGCACTTAAAGGTTGCCCACATTCATGCAAAAGTTCCAGCTCAATGCGACAGCGGAGCTGACAAGAACAGAGTAATTAGTAATGTAAATCACTGCTTGGTAGCATGAAGCGTGCTATCACGTAGTGCAGCCAGTCATGTGAAGCGAGTGTTGGTAGCATAAGCGCCGCATCAATCATATGAAGTAGGCTGACCATGGTGAGCATTAATAGCTTGCCATAAGACAATTCTCTTACACGTGAACTCATTCACACAGTTCTAAAGAACAGAGTCCACTATTTGTTCTAGCTCAAAGCAGCAGCAGAGCTGAAAGAATAATAATAATTATTAGTTGGTCAGACTAGTGTTTGCCAGCATGAAGCACCAAAAACCATAGTGCACGACAAAATGTCAGCTGCGGAACTCAGAGTCCGCGCCTAAAAGCAGTCACGTGAACAAAGAGAACCAAATCAATGCACGTGCCTCCATTAATGCAGTGCAGAAGTAGAGAGAGACAGGAAAAACCCCTGCTCACTCTGCAGCCTGAGTCACTATGGCATTAGTTGTTAAACAGCTTGCCATAGGAATCACTTTAGATATGTGAGCTCGCCCACTCCTTTGTTCCAGCTCAAAGCAGCAGTGGAACTGAAAGAAATATTACCAGCCGAGCAGACTAATGCTTGGTAGCATGAAGCGCCAAGACCATAGTGCATGGCCAACATCTACTGCAGGACTCCTAGAGTCTGCACCTAAGAGCAGTACACGAAACAAAAGTCGGAAGCATAAGCACCAGTTCAGTTAAACGTGCCTGCATTAGTGCAGCGCAGATGTAGAGAGAGAGAGAGAGAGAGAGAGAGAGAGAGAGAGAGAGAGAAGAGAAGCAAAACATCGCTTCAGCTCCTCAGAGTCCGCACCTAATAACAGTACACAACACAAGAGTTGAAGCATAAGCACCATTCATTGAACTTCAATTGAATCAAGGCATTCAAGTGCCTACAGCGCTGTGAGTAGGGAGAAAGATAGGAAAAACCCATCTGCTCACTCTACCGCCTGAGCAACTATGTTTTAGCTTCAATAAGAAAGCTCGCTATAAGAAACTCTTAATATGTGAGCTCACCCACTTATTTGTTTCAGCTCGACGCAACAGCGGAGCTGAAAGAAATAGTAATTAGTAGGGCAAACTAATGCTTGGTAGCATGAAGAGCCAAAACGGGCAACAGATAATCCTACGGGCAACAGATAATCCGCTTCCTGAAGGAAATTAAATCTGATGAAATAGCGCGCAGCATGCATATATGAGCATACGTGACGTATGCTCGGGGCATTGCTAAGCGCTATTGGCCAATGAATTGACGTGATGGTATAAGGGCTTCAGACATTTGTCACACCGGAGGTGTTCCCACAGCGACCGCTGCCGCAGCATTGAAGTGAACCTATGAAAGGGAACTAACCACAGAATTAAACCTTGAGGATGTGTCACATAATGGGACACAGCAATATGTAGCGTCTGCGTAGGATCATGCATGAGCGTTGGACTGTTTATGGCTTAAAAGACCCCTTTTAGCCTTTTGACATTTGCGATATAAATTCGTTCTGTTCCAGAAACTTTACTTCGTATGGGGTTTAAATTGCCAGATGTCTGTTCTTAGCCGCAAGGAGATTAGACCCCCCCCACGGCACCCGCCCCAATTCCTGATTTCACACAAGCATATCCGCCAAGAGCTGTAAATGGCCAAACTAACAGTCGGTACAGTTCTGGAGTTTCTGCAGGAGCGATTCTCCGCAGGGTTATCCTCCACCACTCTGTTTATGTGGTGGCCATAGCTGCTTAAGCCAACCCTTCAAGGGGTCATTCATGGGGGATAGGGGACCTCCAGTCTCTTGCTGTGTCCGGCCTGGGTTTGCCCCTGCATGTTAGGGCTTCCTGTACCCAGATATGTCCCTAAAGTGCCCACTTCCTCACCGGGTCTGATTGTACTGTAAGCTTTTTGTCCTCCTCCCTTCCAGGAAGCAGGCAGGAGAGACTCATCTGTTGTTAGTCCAGTGTAGTCTGACCCCGGCATTACGTGTTGGCATGTGGTTTTTTGGTAGCCTGACTGAGAAATGATCTGCATGCATCTGAAGTTTAGATCCGGTAGTTTTGTGTTCTGCGCACAGGGGGGCTCAAATTCTTCACCTCTCTACCCAATATAAAGCTGCGTCAGTTAATGAGACTTTAACGGATTTAACTTGTGCTCAGTTTGGACCTTTGTCGTGTCAGAGTGGATAAGATTGTAGTTTTAATGGACTTTACCAACTTTGATATTCCTCTAGTCCTGTCGCTCTGGGTACCTGGTGAGGAATACTCGGGCTTGACTCCCGTTGCACTTCATACAGTCACATTCGGACTACTACGGAACTGACTGAAATGACTGTGGTGAATGGGAACATTTCGACAGGGACGGATTATTACTCAGCTGTGCCCTGGCCCAATGGGTAACAATTAAAGGCCCCCCCTCGGTTTGAATGTCGTCATTTTTTTATTCGAATTTTCCCTAACTTGTTACTATACTATCACGTATTCTCAAATAAAGTAAATGCATTTTGCACCTTTATAGGTCATGTTAGTTTATCTATAATGGGCTATGGGAAAAGTAGCCTATTATTAGTGTAATCTTTTAACTAGCCTATGCATAAAACCCGTCTTTTAACTTGCAGTAGATATGGGTGTCATGCCATAGAATATTTTTTAATATGACTGACTTTGTATTTAACTTTAATAAAAAACATTGTAAGTACTAATTTATAACACTTCATTGTACATAAAGAGATCAAAAGAATATTTGGCATTATCAAAGAATATTAACTTCAATCTAGACATATTCAAGCACTCTTACAACCTCCAAGTATAATCACTGAAGCTGTTTATACGGTGAAATGATATCTGACTGTAACCCTACATCTGCACTTTGTTCATGATAAGAGAATTCGCCAGAGAGCAGCATTCAGTCGCGAGCGCTGAACAACAAAACTCTGGTGTTTCAACGATGACTTATCTGAACACCTCTGATTGCTCATTGTGTTCGTAAGCTCAACAGCATTGTGTGTGATTGTTTATAATGCGCAGCGCTGTAAAAACGGATCTGACTCAGCGCCAACCAAAGCACTAACGCAGATTTGGATTTGGCAGCTGATGCTGTGCGCACTGAACGTTCTAATTGTATCAAATATAAAAAAAAAATATTATTCAGCCATTTTTGGTCTTTTGGAAGCTGCATTCAAAATCCACTTTGCTTAAAATCCTGAGGGGGCACAGTTGAAATCACTTTCCTGGAGGAGCAGTATTTCGACTGGGCCTCCCCCTGGTCTAGTGCCCTGGGCACGTGCGTTAATCTGTCCCTGCATTTCGAGACATCAACACCTGAAGTTAAACGCATTTGTCAGTTCCAAAAACTGACAGTGTGAATGTAGCCAATAACAAGGGAGATAATATTTTGACCACTGAATTAGGAAATGTCCCCAGTTTCCAGAGATATCTGGTCACCTTACTGTGTACATGACCCAGTTTATCTTCTTTGGCTCCTCAAAATCTCTGAAGAAACACTGAAAAAGCAAACAGTGTTGAACAACAGATCGATACAGATGTCTTTTATTAACCCCAACATACATTTTTCAGTTAGAAAAGTATGAGATACACATTTCAAGTTACTTCCATGTCTTATCTTGTGCAAACACTAGATGGTGCCAGAGGTCATTTAAAAAAATGTTTGAAAACAAAGTCCTTAATGCAGAATCAACAAAAGAGCAATAATAATAATAATAATAATAATAATAAGTGCAATTAAAAACTATAAGTTGATTCATTTTTGTCGAATTTATTGATTCCCAGCTTCATATAAACTGGATGTTGAGGCATAAACATCATACATTTCTACAATTGAACAAAAATATAACCAATATTTACAATTATTGTATTAAAAATACAAAACAAAAAGAAAGACAAAAAATAAGAACAAATACATACTCCACCAATTGTCTTTGTAAAAGACGTACAGGTAAAAGTAGTCAAAAAAGAGAGAATCTTCACCAGCTAAATGTACACGTCTCACTTGACATCACATAAACAGAGTAGCAGAACAGCTACCTACTACTATTTACCTTGTTGTATTTATGCTTGTACAATTTGTGCAACTTATTTTGCAAAACAAGCGACTCATCTTGGCTTGCCAAAACGTGAATATTTAATAAAAAATAAAAAAAATAGGTGGTAGCAGATGGTCGATATAGTTAGTTACAAATGTGTTGTTTATTAACAACTGTATCCGCAACCATTATTATAAAAAAAAAATGTGTGGGAGCCAAAAACAAACAAACACCTACAAACGAACGAACAAACAAACAAACAAGCAACTAGAGAAAGAAACATTGAAGTAGTTATGTTACAGAGTACAGTGGAATACACTGCAAACTTCTTTTTTCTTCTTTAGTCTATTGTTTCTAACTACTGATCAATGTGATCAGCTTAACTCAGTGATTAAAATGAAAGAATAAAAGTGATGTGCTCCCACCGGTTCAGTTCTGCTCTGACTGGTGGACTTCGGGTGGGTTTGCGTGTTTCCGGCCCACCGGAGTCTCAAAAGCACATTTCAGTTGAGTTCCTGTGAGCGATTGTGGAAGCTGTTGTGCAGCAGTGGTAGTTAGTTCAAGGCCCACTCCAGGAGAAACATGCATGACTTGAGCCCTCGTAAAGAAAAACTTAACACAGAAGCCACCATCTTTCACACACCACCTTAATGGTTTCACTTAATGAGAGGAAGAAAGTAGCACCCGAATAAACCATCCCCATTTGCCTGAGTAGCCTGCAGTTCTCACCTTAACCAACAGGGGGCTTGATGTTGTGCCACAGCCACAGCAAATGCTTTTAAAGCTGGATAGGCACTGAACTGATAAAACCGCCTGCGTCATATCAAAGATGAGTGTGTACATTTCCTCTTCATCACTAAAAGCTTCTTGAAGCTGAACTGATTCACTTTTAATGGACTTTGGCGCCTCGATTACCAACAGATGTAAATTTATTCAGCCTTTTGTTTTTGTATCATGTTTGTTATGAGGCCTTTGACCAAACCTGATGCTTTCTTACAGCTCTCAAACCCACTGCAGCCAAAAACCAATAAAATCACTCACTAAGGCTTCACTTAGCATCATTTCCTCTCACAAAGCGCCCAGATTAAATCGGTGTGCTACGTATGTCAGGAGTCAATGTGAACTCCATTTATAGTCATCCAGCAGAAGAGATGTCCTTCAAGTCGTGCTCCTGCAAATATAATACTGTTATATTGAACCACACAGATATGAGTGTTGTCATCAGGACTGATGTGAAAAGGAGAGGCGTTAAGTTGTAGTCAAGCCTTCTTTGCCATCCAAACTGCATGTCCAGAATTGGGTGACTGAAATGTTGATTGTGTGCATCAGTTTACACCTTAAAAACAGTTAAAAAGTGCTGAGGGGAACTACTAAACGTTCATGTGACTTTTAAGCAGAAGGAAAGAGGGAACTGTCTGAAGATAACAGTTAACAGTAGTTTGTTTTTTGTGTGTGAATGTCAAAGCGCTGTGTTCGAGTTTCAGTTCAGCTCATTTTTCCATTCTCCAAAGTGTCAAATAAGTTATTTTTTTGCTCGCCTCCTTTCTTCACAGTATTTCTTAGCATGTAGGGCATTAAACCCCCCATGATGCATTAAGGCAGGGCAGGGAGATGAATCCATCATTGAGGGAGAGAGGCAGTGCCGGCAAAATGTAGACTGGATGGTCTGTCTGTCTGACCTGTGAATGTCCCATATTGGCCATGAGTCAATGCAGCAGTGCAGCCAGTGTCGCCCCCTTTCAAACAGCAGACACCTGTTCATCCTCTGGAAGAAGAAGAGAGAATCTCTGTGAGCATCAAGGACAATCACCTAAACACACAGGCTCTGATCCAAACCCGAGTGACATGTGAAAGTGAACTGTTATTGATAATGTGCATTTCTCATTACTCATTGTCTCAGCAGAAACTGCCTTTGGTGTCACAAACTTCACATCTCTTACACTGCATTTGCAGTAAACAGATGCAAGTGCAGTTTTGTGCATATGAAAGCAAAGGAACCAAAACTGGAATAAAACTTGTATCGTCTTATCTTAGCAAACAGTTGCCACTAGTTTTGTAATCACAGGAATACTCATGTTGATGGTGCAAGCACACCACTGTTTGGAACCAAATAATGTAATGCTAAAAAAAAATAAAAAAATAAAAACAGATTACCATCATTGGCAGTATACGGACTGGGCGTGTGAAGAGCCTAATGACATGGTCACTGATATGAAATGCTTCATATTAGGCCTGGGCGATAAAACGGTATCGATATTTATCGACGGTACACCTTCTTCGATATCGATAGAAAAAATGTTCGATATAGTGCATGATATAGGCACGTGCTATGAGTGACGCAGACAGCACACACAAACACATGCTGAAATGAGTGCTGTGCCTGCCTGTGATCAGGAGATTGTGAATAAAGAATGAATATTAATTGAATTTAAAATAAACATTTGCATTTGAATGTTAGGTGTGCGTCAGGGAGCGTCATCAGTGGCGCGCAAGATGCAGTGATGATGATGTAAGTTACGTTGTTGCATTTTAATGTTTTGTTTAGTCTAGCCCATGAGATGCGCCGCTGCTGCGTTATTCACTCAAAATATTAGAAAAATATTGAAGCTCAATGCGGAGAAGATCTTGATTAGGTTAAAACCAAAACCAAGCCATTCACACAGAAGCATATTCAGCACTTTTTTAGATGGACAAATATGACTGCTGCACGCCGACTTCTCACACAGAATGATAGAAACCAGCAAAGTTAAAACAGTGTTAAAACTTTAGAAAACAGAACACGTCACAAAATTTGTGGAGGGTTCTTCTTGTCACCTGCATCTCTATGTTTTTTTAAAATGCACTCTGCGGAAATGGCCGCTTCGGACTCTTTGGTATAAGCATTGCATAATACTGATTCGTTTTGTTCATAATTGTTTCGCAATTTAACGGATTAATATTTGATTTTACAAGTTAATTATAACGTTATGCACTTTTTTATAAAGTTCCTTCATTGCATTAAAATTTAAATGTGCTGCATTATTTTGCTCATTGCGCCCTCCTGTGGCCTCGGGAGACAAGACAAAAGTTTCCTTAAAACCTATTTAATCTGCATATAAAACATTAGAAATTAGATTTTTTTTTTTTATTTTGTGTTTGATTGTTAAAACAAAAAATATTTGTTGTCTCAATAAATTGGGTTAATTTAAAAATACAGTGGTTGAATTTAAACATTTTTTTCTATTGCTTTTTGTTTAAAAAAAATTGATTAAAAATTTTTAATAATTATCCATACCGAACGGTATGAAACATTAAATTTTTTAGCTATATCACCCAGCCCTACTTCATATGCAGCAACATGTTACTCACATCACTCACAAGTGACTAACCATAACTGTTAAACAAACAATGTAACTCTAACCATAATAAAAACACATGGCATACAAAAAAGTCAGTTTTTGAAAAGATAGAAATAGTTGTCAGTAGTGAATAAAATGAAACATATAACTATATAAAATCCTATTTTAGCATGTCGTAGTTTGGAGGCGCATTGATTTCATATGTGTTGTGTCCTATTATGTTGTGTATCTATACATACAAGAGAGAGAGAGAGAGATTTAGAAAGGTTATAGATACTTTATAATTCATATTAATATATATATAGATTTGAAGTCCAAGTTACATACACCTTCAGAATCTGCAAAATGTTATATTTTACCAAAATAAAGGATCATACAAAATGCAATGTATTGTTCATTTATTACGGACCTGAATAATATTTATTCAGGTGAAAACTTTTGAACAGAATGAGGATGTGTAAATTTTTCTTGTTTTGCCTAAATATCATATTTTTTCATGTAGTACTGCTACAGAAGATAGTTACATGTTTCCCAGAAGACAAAAAAAGTTAAATTTACCCTGATCTTCAAATTCTCTTAATGCATGGTTTTTCCTTCTGGAGCATCAGTGTGTGTGTGTTAGGGCTGGGCGATATAGCTAAAAAATTTATCGACGATTTAATGTTTCTTATCGTTCGGTATCGATAATTATTGACCTTTTTTATAACCTTTTTAAAACAAAGATCAATAGAAAAAAATGTTTAAATTTAACCACTGTATTTTTAAATTAACCCAATTTATTGAGAAAAACATCCAATATTTTTTGTTTTAACAGTCAAACAAATATCTAATTTCTAATGTTTTATATGCAGATTAAATAGGTTTTAAGGAAACGTTTGTCTTGTCTCCCGATGCCACAGGAGGACGCAATGAGCAAAATATTGCAGCGCATTTAAATTGTCAACGCAAAGAAATAAATGTCTTCAAAAAAGCCTGCATTACGTCTAAATTAACTCATATAAAATCAAATATAATTTCATAAATTGCAAAAACAATTATGAACAAAATAGCATAATGTATTTATGCATTGCTTAATACAAAGAGCTGAATCGCCCATCACGCAGATCGCATTTAAGAGACGCAGTGAAAAAAAAAGCCTCCACAAATTTGCGAGGTTTAAACTGTTTTAACTTTGCATGGCTACATCTCTTGTGTGAGACGCGAGTGCAGCAGTCATATTTGTCCGTCTAAAAAATGCGTTGAATATGCGTTCTGTGTGAATGACTTTTTTTTCGGTTTTAACCTAATCAAGATCTTCTTCGCATTGAGCTACTATATTTCTCTAAAATGTTTAATTAATAACGCAGCAACTGCGTGTCTTGTTGGCTAGACTAACAAAACATTAAAATGCAACAACGGCTGTGATGCTTTTTTCAGGATTTATTGATAAATAAAACTTATGAACAGTGCTTATTCAAAATAGAAATCTTTTCTAACAATATAAGTCTTTACTTTACTACTTTACTATTGAATAAAAGTATTAATTTATTTAAAAAAGAGAAAAGATACTGACCCCAAACTTTAAATGGTAATGTATTGTTAAAAAAGGATTTCTATTTTAAATAAACGCTGTTCTTTTTTAACTTTGTATTCATCAAAGAATCCTGAAAAAGAAAAAAAAGGAAAAAATTAAGCAGCACAACTGTTTCCAAAATTGATAATAAATCAGCATATTAGAATGATTTCTGAGAATCATCGCGCCTAAACTGAGAATGATGCTGAAAATTCAGATTTGCATCACAGATATACATTGTTTTAAAGTATAACAAAACAGAAAACAATTATTTTAAATTGTAATACCAGTAATACCAGTATTTTTTATCAAATAAATGTAGGCTTGATGAGCAAAAGATATGCAATGTTTAAAAACATTAAAAATAGTAATGTGTCCAAACTTTTGACCAGTATTGTTCTTCTGCATGATAACAGAAAACTGGCTAGCAGAAAGAGCATCAGCTAGCTTGAACTTGAGCTAGCTAGCACATACCTCATAAATTGTCAATGAAATAGTGCTAACTCGCTTCGATTTTTCATATCTTAATTTACTGGCTAGCTAGCTACTGTATAAACACTTTTTGGTATTTACTAGTTAAACTCAAAGGTTACACTTTATTTGAAGGGGTGTGCATAAGACTGACTGACACTCACATAATCATGACATAACCCTACATAATCGACATGACACATTCTGATATAATTTTTTTATGCATGTTTATGAGCAACTGTCATTAAGGATCATTCGTCTCAGTTATGGTATTTTTATGCAAAATGCATTGTTTGGATGTCCTTTTTAATGGCTATTGTTAGTGTAGGGTAGGTTTGTGTTAGGTCAATACTGTCTATTTGCTTAAAAATGACATAACTGATGGCGAATGACACTTAGACAGTGTCCTTAAACATGCATAAACCTCCCTCATATTCAGACATGTGTCATTTTTATGATTAGATGTGTCCATGTCCAGTCTTTGCACACCCCTGCAGTAAAGTGTTACCAACTCAAATATATTTCGAATATCAAAACTTATGATGTAGTCTTTGCTCACCAGCAAGTGTGGCTTCAGAGAACATGGGGGGAATCCCCCGCTTAGTGCCTAGAGGATTGTGTGGTGGGGGAGGGCATTTTTTTAGACTTTTCCGTTTTATTATCATCTCACCTAAATGTTTGTTCAGTCCGTGTATTTGTTTTTACAATGGTATAGCCTATTTTAGTTGCACAGTATATTACACACAGCACAATTAAGTTTTAAACATATTTTTTTGTATTATTCATGTAATTTACATGAATACTTACCAAGATGGACATTTTGATATTTTGTGTGCAGGATTTAAGAAATGATCTGTTCATGTTATGTAGGTAAGCACAGTGCATTTAGGGGGTGTGGCCTCAATAGCCCTGCGGTAAAGAGTGTGCTGTGTGCATGTGATTGAGCAGTGTTTGTTTAGGGTAGAAATTAAACTGAAATTGCCTTAAATCTGGTAGTTTTAACCAAGATTATGCTACAAGATTGTTTCTCAACTACATTTAAGTTTCCAGTTCCTGCAATTTAGCAAATTTCCAGTTTATTCCCATTAATTCCCATGGAAAGTTTCCAGTCTTGAAAATTTCCAGAATTTTGCAACCCTAGTTCAAATACACAAAAATGCTGGAAAACCAAAGAATTTGTGGGACCTGAAGGATTTTTTCTGAAGAGAAGCAGGCAGTTTAACTGTTCAGGACAAACAAGGGAATCATGAGCAACTACAAAATATAAAAACAGTCGTGGATCACTCAGGAAACGACACACAGTATTAAGATTAATTAAGGGTCATTTTTATAAATTCAGTTTTAATTTTTTTTCTTGTGGACTATACGTAAACATCTTTTATGTGAAATAGATCTTATTCAGGTCAGTACTAAATAAGACTGCACTGTACTTAATAAAAAATACATGCATTTTGTATGATCCCTCTTATTTAGGGTAAAATAATTAACATTTGGCAGATTCTGCAAGGTGTATGTAAACTTTTGACTTCAACTGTATTTAAATATAAATTTACTGTATTATATATAGACTACATATAAAAAAATACACACACACATAATATGTAAGGCAGCATAGTTGTGCTATTTTTGACGCTTAAAGGGGTCATATGATGTGTGATTTCAATTTTTCCTTTTTTTTTGGAGTGTTACAAGCTCTTGGTGATAAAGAAGATCTGTAAAGTTGCACAGACTAAAGTGGCTCGTTTCTAACCCCCCCCCCCCCCCACATATCTACATCACGATGTTGGAAGATTTGCATAACGCCGCCTAAATGTTCAAGTAAAGAAAGAAGGTGTAACTTTTATTCCCGCTGTAGTATTGTTGCTGCCGCCATGTCGTGAAGACACTGTGTGTTTTGCGAAACTACTTTGTTTGGTCTTCCAAAAGAGGACGATATCCGCTTCGTCATGCCTAGAGCTGATCCGTGCTGGTACGTTGAATACATCAACTTCACGCTGTGGATAGCCGGATCGGCTTTCACCATGGACGAAACGGAGTCCAGCCTAGGGTCGTCACATGTGGTTGCCACAAACCCGCCCGCCGCCGCTCATGGAATCTGCCGGCCGCGCCGTTCTCAAGCCTGCCTGCCTCCGCTCACTCTAGGCCTCCTGCCTCCGCTCACTCTAGCCCGCCGTGTGAAACTACTTTGTTTGGTCTTCCAAAAGAGGACACGACTAGAAATCAGTGGTTAAGTTGTATTTACAACACTGTTCCAGAACAGTTCAACCCAAATATTCAGATGTGTGCAGCACATTTTATGGAGGATTGTTTCCTGATCCTGGAAGAGTAGACTACAATGCCGGCTGTTCTGACTCACAGACTGTAAGTACGTTTTCATTTTAAGGATTTGCCACTGATGATTCAAACGTGAGTTTTGAGCAGTGTAGAGTAGTGCTTGTTGTTTGTCATTTCTCCGTTCACAAATGCAGACATGGTTTTATGTTTACGAGGCACGATGCAACGCAACGCGAAAAAAAGACAATATTAATCATTATAATCCGTAATTATGTCCCCACTGGATGCAACAAATGTCCTTGTTTATAATGGGTTTTAATGTTTTTGTCTCATGGCTCCGGCCAGGACATGCCATCACAGTATGGTAAGGGGTGTAACATTTCCGTCACACGCTTGAGGTATTCGGCCAATCATAATGCACTAGATAGCTGGCCAATCAGAGCACACCTCTCTTTTCAGACCGATGAGCTTTGTAAAAATCAACGCGTTTCAGAAAGGCGGGGCATAGAGGAGAAACAATAATGTACAGTATGTGGAAAATAATGTGTTTTTTGAACCTTAAACCGCATAAACACATTTCATTACACCAAATAATGTTATTTTTCATATGACCCCTTTAAAAATGCTGTATAGGGCAGGAAATGCACTGGGGTTTGGAACAAAGTCACAGGCATACCGCTAAATATAATAAGGAATAAAATATGCTCTGGCCTTACCATACCAAAGAAAAACATGACAAGACAAGAAAGACTACTACTGTGAAAATTAATAATAGGACAATTCCCCAAATCAGGATCTTTGTGCTGATAAGTACTAACACTATTTTACTTGCTACCTGACAACACAAACACAACTTCAGGCTCTATCATGTGTTCAAGCATTTATGATGGCAGATCTAGTGATTTTCCTCTGAGCACTGATGGGTGAGAGCCAATACACACGTCTCTAAGATCAGGGAGCAATGACTGGGATGTTGCCACGGCGACGGGGGGCAGGCTGTCTCTGTGGCAGCGCATGCACTGTGTGAGATGCATTGGTGGTTGGTGATGGTGGGCAGGTGAAGGAGCTGTCCTCCTGGCATGCAGAGACCGTGACTGGTGTACGTGAGTGTGCGTGGAGTGCGTGAGTGTGGAAGTAACTGGAGTTTGGGATGTTTTACCTTCCTGTTGGGGTGGTGTATGTAACTCATGGCCTGGGGGGAACTGCTGTGTGTGGACCTCTCCTCCTTTGAGCTCTGAGTTTGGGAGACAAGCACTCACCCTCCTCTTCCACCTCCTCTGCCTCCTCCTCTTCTCGGCCCCGGGGGTCCGGCGAATGGGTGGGTTTTCCCACAGCTGGGGGCTGCTGGGAGTCGGGGGAACGTGTGACAAGACGGGAGCGCTGCAAGGCGGTGGTGTAGTCCGGTGGTCTCCTGCCCGAGTGAGCCGTACCCTCGGTTGCATCTGTGATGGTCAGTGCTGTGTAGCCCGGCGGCGTGGGAGGAGGGTCTCGGTAACGACCATCCTTCCGTGCTGAGGGAGGAGACGGACACCACAGATCCGTTTAATATCCGTAACGCTTTTCACACATGTGGACGGACACATGCAGACATGCACTAGATCAGGAAAGATCACTTTTGTAGGTAGTTTGTTGTGTTGTTCCACGTTGTAGTGTTCAATTCAATTGTAGTGTTCATTTTCAGATGTTAGTATGATCGTTGGGAATGTATTTTTCATGCAAAAATTCAACATTTGATAAATGTAAACACAACAGATAGGTTAGGAAATATAACTTGGTGTAGTTCCTCTTAAAGAGATAGTTCACCCAAAAATCTAAATTCTGTCATTAATTACTCACTTATGTCGTTCTAAACCCATAAGACCTTCATTCATCTTCGGAACACAAATTATGATATTTTTGATGAAATCCGAGAGCTTTTTTAACCCTCCATAGATAGCAACACAACTAAAATGTTCCCAGACAGAAACGTAGTGAGGACATCGTTAAAATAGTCCATGTGACATCAGAGGTTCAACTGTAATTTTATGAAGCTACGAGAATAAATTTTTTGTGTGCAAAGAAAATAAAAATAATGACTTAATATTTCCCGGGACAGTCTGCCGCCATTATCGAGAGTACCATGAGTGTGCATTCCATTGCTCGTAAACAATGTTAATTATATGTAATTATAGTTCTATGTCAGCAGCATCAAAAATATCTTACTTTGTGTTCCGAAGATGAACAAAGGTCTTAGGGGTTTGAAACGACATGAGGGTGAGTAATTAATGACAACATTTTAATTTTTGGGTGAACTATCCCTTTTAAAGGGTTACCCAAAAATCGAAATATTTCCCCCACCACATCTTTTGAGCACTAAGCACCAAAAGGTATCATACTTGACTTGGGCAAAATTTTCAGTAAATAACAGATTTTTTCCAAAATGTTCCTCAAAGAAAGTTATTGTATGGCTTCATAAAGCTTAGCCCACGGGGGTGTATGGACCAATTTTATGGTAAGTTTTTTGCCCATTATGAAGCTAGCAGAAATGGTAACTTTTAAATGCTACTGAATTAAAAAAAAAAGCTTTCTGATGCTTCTCATTTTTGTGTTATATTGAAAAAATAAGAACATACAGCACTGGATCAACATGAGGGTAAGTAAATATCAAAAGAATCGTAATTTTTGGGTGAACTATCCCTTCAAACCAGGTTAATGTGGCGACTCTTACTGATCACAGCCTTGGTGTTGCCTGCAGTGATGGGTGAGGGGCGTCGACTGTGCTGCCTGGACTCTTCTGAACCAGTGGAGGTGATGCTGCTGGTCTCTGGGTCTGTGGTCACATCCCTCCCTCCTCTTCGCTTGATGGTGCCCGTGTCGCCCTCAGAGTCCTCGCCCCAACATGCCGCAGAGGACGAAGAGGAGCAGGCAGACGCCCAGCTTCCTCTGCTTCCCCAAAGCCCCGCACCCTCTGCAAGTGCCTCCCAGCTACGGCCCTGCTGCATGGTCTGAATGTTGTCATGGGAGCCGCTGGAACATGAAGTCCAGCTGCCACGACCAGAATCAGCAGCATCGAGAGACACCCGGTCACCCTGGTCCTGGGTAAGCTCCTCTGAGCTGGGGGAAGACAGCACGGTGGCGCCCACATACAGACCCCGGCAGTCCTGCATTGATGAGTAGGACCTGAAAGAAGAAAGGGTAGAAGAATCCAGAAGGGTTTAATTGTAACTCTGCATTGCCAGGACTTGGCCATGATGGTAACTTAATATAGACTTGCTGTTTGCTCTTTTTAGTGTGGTACTGGTATTTCCAGTTTGCATAATAAAACACTTTATTTTTGAGTGCCCCGCCACAAGTGTTGTACTTTTAACACTATGCATCATTTAAAAAAAAAATGGTTTCATATTTGAAACCTGCATATCTGCTTTTAAACTCAAGAACGTGGTCTTATGTAAGTACTGCCTGAGAAAAATTTCCGAATGGGGTCAGATGAGCCCAAAAACGGCCTAACTAACCCAGGGTTGATTTAGACCACTGATTCTCAAAGTGTGGCTCCCTCTAGTGGTATGCAGAGGAATCACTGATTAATATCACTAAATATTAATTAATGTTAAAACAGTGCTTCCCAACCACTGTTGTCGGGCATGCCGTGGAAAATTATCAAAAACGTCCTTATCTCTTATATTTCGTTATTATTTTAAATCAGTGCTATTGGTCATTGTTATGTCGGTTTGTGGGTTTTACAAATATTTAACCAATGAAAAGCATTCTAAAGAGCTTGTGACTAAACACGCCATTGGATCCTCAAATTGTCAGTCAAACCTCATAACTCCACCCACGCTTCATTCAGAATGAATATTCAGTTTGAAGTCAGACTTCTACTTCTTTGCAGTGCAAGGGTAAATAAAGAACTGTTAGCTGTTCATCTTTTATATCGTGAGATTTTGGCCAAATGTATTAACAACAAGAGAAACTGAGCGCCCATATAGCTACAATAAACTTTATAACCTGCAAACTGGTGAAAACATGATGCTATTAATTTACTGACTCTGCCATTCTAATGATGGACAAAACACAGATCTCTGTCACTCGCTTGTCAAAAACCTCATTAACTCCATTTGAGTATGATTTTCAGAAAGTAAGTGCAAGTGTCTGATCATATATGAAGCCAAAATACCAGCTTTGATGACGCAATTAATTATTGGAAAAAAAAGAATAATAAAAAATACGTTTCTTCTTTCTATCTTTTTTTTGTAATGCTTAGTGGTGTGCCGTGGGATTTTTTACATATCAAAACTGTGCCGTGGCAGGAAAAAGGTTGGGAAACACTGTTAAAACACTTTTAAAAAGTTAGCAAGGTGGCTAAATGATGCCTGTGTTAATTTTTTGATCAAGTACTGTACATTTTTTACTTTAAATTTAAGTACAGTACAGTTTTTTTTACTTTTAAAGTACAGTTCAGTTTTTATTTAACTTATAGGTACAGTACATTTTAATTTAATCATTTAATTTTTTTATTTACCTGTATGTAAGCACAGTGCAGTGTTAATGTTCAAACTGTATTTACAATGTTTAAAGTGGCAGACAATAATAAATATTCTTATTAGGAATAAAACTGCCTCATTTTTTAACTGTGCATAGCTGTAGTTTAATAATTAGGCCTACTACGCTGCTGTATTTTAATGTTGGTCATTATGGTGGTACTTGGAGAGCCAAATATTTTCTGAGGTGGTACTTGGTGTAAAAAGTTTGAGAAGTACTGCTTTAGACCAATTAACTGACTAGTGATTCAGGCAACAATACAACTAGTTGAAAGAGTAATGAGTACTGCTTACCCCAAGCTGTACTGGTCAGGATCAGCAGTAGCCCTGCGTTCTAGCCGGTGGCCACTGCCGTGGCCCTCCCCAGCCATTACTCCATATCGATGTCTGCGTTCATCTTGTCCCATATCCAGGGAGGAGGTGCTCACCAGACTGGAGCGTGAGGAGATCTCGCTGTGGCCAGAGTCCGACAGATAGTCACCTGCTTTTCCATAGCCTGGCAAATGAGTACACAGAACGACATGATCAGAAAACGGTTTGGCCTTAATACAGAGCCCTGCGGTACCCCATTCTATAATTGCCTCTTTTCACCTAAAAATATTTTGTTCCAGAATATATGGAGCTACCTTGCTGCCAACCAACTATTGTAGAGTTACTTTTGAGTTCTGAATAACACATAAATATATTTATAACCAGTTTTTTATTTATAACCTATTTTTACTGAACTTGTCACAATGCATTCTGGGAATGCCTTGATTTTGAAGGATTAAAATGCTGTCTTAAAATGCAGTATACTAGATTTTGGAACAGAGCTATTGAATATCTGTGAGATATTGTGTCAGTGTTCACACTGTATGCCTGCATTTTGTGGTTGCTGTCATAACTTGAAATAAGTGTCAAACAATTGCACAACAGTTGTTCATTTAACCTACTAATGGATACTAAGCCTTCCTGTTTACATCATGATGAAATTGATGATACAATGATTAGTGCAAGAAAGAAGAGTTTATATTCAGGGTGTCAGAGAAGATTCAACTCCTAAACACTAGAGTCACCCCTTTCTTAGATTAGCTAATCAAAACAAGGCAGTTACTTCAGTACCAAGCGCACACACACACACACACACACACACACACAGCTATAGCACTAGCCTGCCTATGCCAGCTAACATGAGCAAAAACACTGTCTAGACTTGGTGAGAGAGTTCACGCAAATGTCAGCACTTCTGATATTTAGAAA
Organism: Sinocyclocheilus anophthalmus; assembly: GCA_018155175.1. NCBI lineage: Eukaryota > Metazoa > Chordata > Actinopteri > Cypriniformes > Cyprinidae > Sinocyclocheilus > Sinocyclocheilus anophthalmus. Next base: position 279,094 of record JADLZN010003671.1, on the reverse strand, counting down.
AGTATAAAATCATTAGTGGAACCTCCAACTAACAATGTACTATATAACACAAAAATAACATTTGATATTACTACTAAAGAAAGTCTGGACACAAATGTCACTGATTAATCATAGGACTGAAATACATAACTGAAAACAAAACATCTCATTGGTTGTGTCTCAATACTTCAAAAGCAACCAACACCTCAAAGGGACGGAAGTTTTGGGTTCTGTACTTTATATATATATACTATATATATTATATATATATATTTTATTTTTTTTTTTTTGTGAACAAAAAAACCCACCGCATCACTTACCAAAGAGACGGTAAAGATTTTTTTTTTGAATGTTACAAGTCTTCTCGAGTTTCAAATGAATAGCTGTACTTTTAAACTTTCCTTCATACAAGAATTCTGACAAAGATGATCAGGTTTAAACAATATATAATAATATTAAAATTGCATTAAATATTAAAATAAAAACAGTTATTTTTAATTTAATAATATTTCACAATATTATGTTTTCAATGTATTTTTGATTAGAAGAAAAGAGGAAAAACAGATAAAGTCCCTGGTTAAGAAGACTTCAAAAGATTCCAAAAACCTTACCAACCCCAAGCTTTTGAATGGTAGTGTACCTCTAACGAATGATGTTTTAGTGGGCAGCTCACTGCATTTTGAGACACAGCAATAATGATGCTTGTGTGAACTCTCTCAGGTTAAATCTGCATCCAGGACCTGTTACCTGTTGGTGATTTTCTACAGAAGGAGGAAAAACCCTTCATACTGTGGCTTCTTATAGATGCAATGGCTGAATACAGGGTAAAACATGTGAATGATGAGAGACAGAAATGTTATGTGATGCAAATTTAAAAGTAGAGATTGAAAGTGGAGCATTTGTAACATTACAGTAATGAAATCAGAGACAAGCAGGGTTCTAAAATGTTTTGTAAAAAAACATGTGAACCTTGGCAGGATATTTCATATCATACGTGTGATCTTTTTACCACTAGATAGCAGTCTCAACATATTAAATCAGCCATGAAAACATGTTGGCACTAGGGGGCGCCAGCTAACAGAGAAATGCCAGTGGGGAACAAGCGGTCTGACAATATATTTCACTGCATGCGCACCATAAGGCTCTGATTCCACAGTTTACTGATAAGTCAATAGGGAGAGTAAATCGAGTGTGCAAAGACCAGAGGTTGGAGAAACATTTAAATTTACAAAAAATACCACAGTGAGTGTGTCTCTGTGTAAGCTTACCTTTCTTAGGTGAGCTGTGAGGAGATGTGGGAGGAGACGACAGCTGTGAGGAGTTGTTGGACACACTATCCTCTGTCTGTTTCCTGTGTCTCTCTCCTGCCTCCTCTGAAAGGGACAGTATCTTTTTCAGAGACTGTGGTGAGCTTGTGCCTGTGAAAATACAGAAAGATTCTTATGAACACCAGTAACATATAATGTAGTAGCTGATCATTTTTAAGCTACATCAATGTGGTGGTCTTACCAAATGGTGGCAAGTCTTTGACCGGCACTTTCTTGCGTGATGGGTAGAGGGCTACGGCAGGCACTTGAAGCGCCTGGTTGGCTTTCTGAAGCTGCTGACGCTGGTGAGTGGCGGCCCGTGCAACTACGGGCGATGTGTCAGGTCTTTTCCTGTCCCCGGAACTCTTCGGCACTGTGATGATATATACAAGGCAAATAATAAATATTAAGCTAAACATTTACAGAACGAGAAAAACTTGAAGAAAAAAATAACAATTTCAAAGAAATATTTTATTCAGCAAGAACACGTTAAACTGATCAAAAGTGACAGTATAACATTTATAACTAAGACATTTTTAATGTTACTTTTTTAATGATGTTCTTTTAAATTTGCTAGTCATTATAATGAACATGAATGAAAAATGTATCATGGTTTCACAACTGTTTTCAATATTGATGATAAGAAAATTTGCATATTAGAATGATTTCTGAAGGATCATGTGACACTGAAGACTGTAATAATGGCTGCTGAAAATTTAGCTTTGACATCACAGAAATAAATTACAGTACAGTTACTTGAAATTGTAAAAATATTCTACAAATTTAGCTTTTACTAATTTTTTTTTAATCAAGTAAATATAGCCTTTGTAAGCATAAGAGATACTGAATAGTTTGTTCCTATGACTAACATACCGTAGAGTGTGCAGGTTTTTAATGTGAGGTAAATGTCTTCATCACATGCCAGTGTTGTTTCCTGTGGATTCACCTATTTGCAGTTGTGTGTGTGTGTGCTTACACGCTACTCACATGTGTTGACTGAAGGCTCACACTGAATTGAGAGTGTCTGCAAGCTCTCCTCATTCGTCTCCAGGGTGAGGTAGGACAGGTATTGTTTGACCTTGCGTGCCATCTGAGCGTCCTCGTACAGCTTCTTGGCATTGAGGAAAGAACTCCGTCTGACCCGCTTCTTGTGCCCGCCCGTCTGGGTTACATCCAGGACGGCTGCATTGGCACTGCCCTGGCTGAGTGACCTAAACGCACATAAGTATTACAGTTAAAGATGCGGGTTGACTTTAACAGTAGGTAGTATGCTGATGCAGGATCAGATGCAGTCTCTCTTTGACATGCAGTAAGTTGCATTCCTTGCAGCTTCAAAACAATCCAAACATTCCATGCATTTCACATCTCAGCCAATCAGGCAGTTAAATACAAACTGGATGTTAAATAAAACAACAGAAGTAGAGTGCTTAAACTTTGCATGAGATTTGGAATTTTTGTATGTCATTATTTTTGGTCATATTTTTTCTTGAACTATTTTTTTTTTCAACCATTTATTTTATGTTTAAAGGTGAAGTGTGTAATTCCTGCACCACTAGCATCATTAGTCTTTTTATATTACGCTTATAAAATATCTTACACAAAGTTGTGTTTGAATTCACACACATATCATTAATCACAATTTTTAAACTAATAAAATAATTATTAGTTTAAACTAAAAAAAACAAAACAAAAAAAAATACAAAAAAAACTGCAAATACTTAGAAGGCGTGCAACTATTGCAAGTAGTTCAGCTAGAAGGGGCACGTTAAATCACTTTTGCTAAAAATGGATCATGGGCTATCAAATTAATAAATGAGCAGGTACCAAACAACTGTAAATAAATTCATGCATACTAGTGGGGTCATGTTTGTGAAACATTCAAAATCTATGGTAATTATACAACAGAAACATTAGGATGTATTTTAGAATGAGGTGAGTTTATTCAATGACCCTGAGTAGCAAAAGTGATGGCGGTCAAATGCTTGGATGGGATCCGTCAGAGCAGAAGCATTCTCAAATGAACCAGAAAAAGAAAAATAATGGATGGTAAGGAGCCAGCCCAAGTTAAAGGAAGGGGCACACATAAGGCCAAAGGTGAGAGTTCACCATACTCACCCTAAACTCCTCCATTTCTTCTTCCTGTAAGGGAGAGCCATGAATAGTGAAGCATGGGGCAGAGAGGGTGGATGTAGAGAAAAATGGGGGAGAGAGAAAGTCCATGAGAGAAAGAGAGGGAGACACACTTAGATGAGAAGAAACAGACCAAGGGTACCAAGGTGAGGTGCACCAGAGACCAAAAGAGAGACACTAACAATACAAAATGGTTTAACTGTCATGTACGTAAACATCACTTCAACAGCAAAAAACCTTCTTTTGTGTGGAAGCGTGAGGTGAGAGCTGTACACATCGCAGTGAGTAGGCACTAAAAGCTACTCAGTGGTGTGAAGAGTCCAGCCTGAAAGAAGGGCAAAGAAGTCATTGTAGCAGTCAGAACAGAAAGGCACTCGCCTGGTTCTGAACATCAGAGCAGGGTCCATGTTTACAGCTGCCATTCGGCCTACATGTCTGATCTCTTTAGCAATCATCCGCAGTTTCTCAAAGTTCACCAAACCGTCCACCTTCGAGTCATTTCCTAGAGTGGACAATAAAGAAAAGGCTCATATCACACAATTTTATAAAATAACAATTTTATTTTATAATTTGTGTCAAGTAACGTAATTTTTTTGTCATGATCCTATTTCACACTCTCAAAATGGGCAGTTTTTGCAGCTGTGCCTTAAAGGCACAAACCTAGCATTAAATGCACCGCATAAACAGTTAAGGTCCTTGCACACTGAGTCTGAAATTTTCGTATGTGTTTTTTCATATTCGTCAACCTAAAAATTTGTCACGCACAGAAACCTTGCACAATGGGTCCGATGCATATTATTAATCCGTTACTAAAAAATTAGCAAAACAATACAAAATGAAGTCTTCATGCAGTGAGGATGATTTTGTTGTCCTCTCTCTTCTTAAAAAAAGAAAAAGAAAGAGGAAATATTGGGTCCATCCAATCCTGAGATATAGAGAGGGAGTAGTTTCCCCTCCTTATTAAGGAGCAGCGGGATTATCACAGGCAATTTAAAGTTTACTTCAGGATGTCAGTGGCTCAGTTTGATGCTTTCCCAGTGATACTGGAGCCACGTATTAAAAAGAAGACCAAGAATTTCTGCGAATTCAGTGTGCAAGGATCTTTACAGTGTTTTGTGCTGCGAGATGAAGTGGATCAACTTGTCAATTGCCATTCTGGATTTTGGTGTTCGCTTATACGGTGCAATGACCTAGAAGATTAAACAGAAAAGATCAGAGTCCTAGTCTGAAACAAACTTAGAAAGGCTATGTAGAGTGTAGGTGCTACACAAAGCCAAGAAAATGCATTCATGACATAAATGTGGATGGTTATGTATTAATCTGTCTGATGAATGTTGCAGGAGATCAGAATGAGTCATTTTTGTAGTTAAGTTTCAATAAAGGGACTTTTCAGACTGTTAAGGAAGAAACCAAGGAAAATTTACTTTAATGTTATTACCAAAAACTATGGTTCAATAATAAACAAACACGAGTCATCACCTACTATTATCTTACCTTCATGCAGGAAGGTGAGATCCTTCTTGATTACAGGAAAAAGTGGGATGATGGGTGGCTGCAGGTTCTGGCTGTTTAGAAGATTCCGGTACTTCGCCATATTCCTGGAGGGATCAAATAGGTCTTGAAGATCACTAAACAGCTTCTCATATTTGCTGGGCAACTTCTCCCATGTGCCTCTCAGTCTGGACACCGGTGCCAGGTTCAGACCACTGGAAAAGACACACAATGTCATTGTTAATGACCCTAACTTCAAAAATATAACATACATAAGAGGTCTTCAATTTAACCCTTAATTTTTTTGCCTCTTAAAATGAAGACTCCTTCTACCTGATGATGGCAAACATAGAGTTGAAGTTCTTGCACTCGCGGCAATGCAGTGCGATCTTAATGAAGTGCTTGATGATCTTCATGCGTTTGAGCTGGTTGGGCTCACGCACCACCTCTGTGGCCACCCAGAAGGTCTCCCGATTGATGGCCTCCTCAAAGAGCTTGAGGCTGGGGGGTCCGGTTAGGCGAGTTTTCAGCTTAAACAGGTCATCAATGTACTCTGTGGGCTCGATGGCACAGAAAAGCTCAAAGGCGCGCATGGACAGCTGGGTCGCCACTTCCACCGTGCTAAGCTGCAGTAGGCTAATCTGGCTCTCCCTTAGTAGTTCCTGGGCATCTTCATCCGAGCACAGTGTCTCCGTCTCCATGTTGCTTTTCAGGTAGTACCTACATGTTAAACGAGAGGTCAATGGATGTTCTGAGTGATCTGACACAATAATACTACAGAAAATTTAACAAAATGGCCACAAGGGCTCTACGGCAGCACCTGCCACTAAGCTGGATCCTGTCGGCCAGTTTGGAGAGTTGCTCAGGGAGTCGCCGCTGCTTGATGACACCCTCAGGAGTGACAGACACCTCACACAACGAATATGCTTCAGGGGCAGCGGTCAAGGCAAACTCTCGGATGGCCTGAGCTACGACTTCTTTTGCTGTGGTGTCCTTCCCAATCATGATGTACCGACTTTGCTGGTCTGCCTTGAACACTCTTAATACCTGGTCTGACATGTCTAAAGAACAGAGGAATGGATTAAACCCACATACTTAACTCTTTTATTAACCAACACCCAAGTATATAGTCTTCATCTAGGTGGAAAACCACTTATGTGTTACCCATGATCATTTTACACAACTATTGAACTGTCACTTTCACACTTGGTGTGAAAAGTTTTGGACAATGTAATTAATTTATGCATTATCTCTACATCATCATTTTATCCTATTGACTTTAAAATTAACCTATTAACAGGAGCTTTTTGTAAATTTTTCTTGGTGCATATGCATGCTCAGAAGACACCTTTACAACAAGCAAACAAATTAACCTTCAAGGCCAATCAATCTTATACTGCAACAAAACCTCAAGAGTGAAAGCAACGCGAAGCAGTGAACAACATTCATTTAACAAAATCATTTTCATGAATCCCACCAAATGAATAGTGTTTATAGATTAAGACTTGATTGAGTACCACCAAATTTGTTCTACATAAATTTGGATAGCAAAATCAATGTCAGAGCAGAGAAGTGCCCTGAAGAAGATTGTGATTAGGAAAATGAAAGTAGTTGAGGAACCTCTAAGAGGACAAGATCAAATACTTACTTATAGGGACTGCTTCTGAAAGAGGACATTCAGGACAGCATGAGCATCTTATTAAATATGCATGCACTGAGATTAAACTTCTGTGAAATGTTCTGTAGATGCCCTAAAGGTAAGTGCACAATAATCAAATGATTATTGGCTAACCCTATCACTAAGAAAATTATAGAGTTGATAAGAATGATGTTCACCCCTTAAGACCAACTTAAAGCCACAGTCTAACCTTAACCCCTAAACCTAACCCTAGCATGAAAGTGGTTGATTAGATTGTTGTTTCAGAACCAGCATGGATGTTAATGCAGTAAAATGTCTTACTTTGCTAAACCACATTAAGTGTCTTACCAGGCTGGTTGTTGAAGTCGAGTATGCGATGGTGTGACTGCAGCAGGTCAGGGTTGCTTGATGAAAGGTTTCCACTAACAGGAAGGGCAGGAGGGATCTGCTTTGACTGCTTTAGCCCCACAATACTGTCATCCTGGGACTGTCCCACGCCAACGTCACTGTGAACAAACCAGAAGAGTTATACACCACAGGGAACTAAATCACGAAGAGAGCTTTCATGCATCAAGCTCAGCTTACTTGTAAGGTTTGGGTGGAAGAATACTGGTCAGTGTCTTGTCAAAGATCTTCTTCAGCTTGTTTCTGCCACCTACAGTGTTGGCCTTGGCTTTCTTACTAGCTTTCTCAAGACCCATGACCTGCTCCACATCCACAGCCAGGTCAGGGATGGAGTAGCGGCTGGCTTTCTTAATGTCCCCGATTTTGGGGATATGAGGTGCCCCATTCTTCCTGTCTGGCTCCTCCTCAAGTTCTAGCTCCTGGTCCTGGTCAGGCCTGGCCAGTAGCTCCTTAAACACTAAGAGCAGTGATCACAGCACAGAGAAAATGAGTTTAACAATGCCATCTGACATTTTCAAGCAACAAACAGCCTTACAAAATGAACTACAGCTACATTTTCCCCTACTGAAGAGGAAAGAGAGCTGACTGGCAATTTGTGTTGGGTCTAAATAACAGTTTGTGCAGCTGTGGTTATTTCAGCCAGTGTAGCTTACCTAAGAGATTGGTTTTCACAGTAATGGACAGGTGCGTGTTGTTTTTGAGAATCTCGTTGGCTTTGGATAACAGCACATTTTCGAAGTTTTGTCCATTGACCTCTAGTAACTGGGAAAAAAAAGAATCTCAAAATCTCAATAAACATTGCAGCTGGAACAGCTGATAAATATACTTAAAACACAATGTTTTATTTCAGTAGTGTGTGCTTTCAGCACACAGAGTGCAGTTTGTGGTATAACATGTTACTTCATAAAATTCTCTCAGTGAGGTAACGTATGCTTTAATGTTCAAATGTGAGTTTGCTCTTAAAGTAATAGCAACCAAATAACCCAGCTGCTGTGATGTCTATTAATCAAAGAAAAATAGAAAAAATAGGAAATCAATAACGAAATGACTAGCAATATGGGCACTATCTTCTCTAATACATTAGAAGCTGTTGCCCCCATCAAATTAAAAAAGGTTAGAGAAAAACGTACTGCGCTATGGTACAACAGCAATACCCATTCTCTCAAGAAAGAAACTCATAATCTTGAACGCAAATAGAGGGGAAAAATGCTGCTATGGGGTATCCTATTTATTATTTTAGGATTTTTTTGTTTGCCCCAGTGAAGCATTTCTATTAATATAACTGATTAAGTAGTCAAACTCATTCCATAGCAGCAGAATAGTGTGGTAGAGAAAGTCTATGTCAATAAAACAGGTTCTGAATGAATCATGTTACTGATACCTAATGGTCAAAAGCAATAGCAAAAGTAATAGGTCAATATTATTAAATTGCAGACAAATATTTTGAATAGCTAGGCTGGCTTGTACACTATATTGCCAAAAGTATTGGTACACCCCCTTCTAATGAACAGGTTTGCCTACTTTAGTAATTTCAAATATTTAGTAAAAAAAAGCATATAATGCTATTCTAGGGAATTGTGTGCTTCTAATTTTATACCAGTTGTTTGAACAGGACCATTTTCTATTCTAACACAACAATGCCTCTATGTATAAGGCAAGGTAAAAAAACAAAAAAGATTGCTTCAGTCAGTGTCGAGGAATTTGACTGGTCTGCACAAAGCCAAGACCTAATCCCAGCTGAACACCTCTGGTGTGACTTTAAATGCAGACCTTGAGTCAAAAACTCATCACCAAACACCAATGACTTGTACATACATATGGACAAATGTATTGGGACACCCCTTTCTTTAGAACAGAAAAAGGCACTTCCAAAACTGGCATCAAAGATGGAAACATAATTTGTGTATTTAAAAATTGAATTTCCATCTTTGTTGCCACAGTTTTGGAAGTGTCCCTAAATGTATTTACAGTGGTGTGAAAAAGTGTTGGCCCCCTTCCTGATTTCTTATTTTTTTGCATGTTTGTCACACTTTAATGTTTCCGATCATCAAACAAATTTAAATATTAGTAAAAGATAACACAAGTAAACACAACATACAGTTTTTAAATGAAGGTTTTTATTATTAAGGGAAAACAAAATCCAAAACTACATGGCCCTGTGTGAAGAAGTGTTTATAATACACAATATAGTGTATGTTTGGTGCGGTAGGGGGCCCAATCTCATATGTCTCCATAGGGCCCAAAATTGCTAGCGTGCGCCCCTGGGTTTTTTTCCTGCGTACCTAATTAGTCTTCTATCACACTACAATCCATCCCGTTCCCTAAGGTCGCAAAACTCTGGACTCTTGGTAGTTCCTAAGATAGCAAAATCGTTAGAGCTTTTTCACATTTGGCTCCCAAACTCTGGAATAGCCTTCCTGATAATGTTCGGGGTTCAGACACACTCTGTCTGTTTAAATCTAGATTAAAGACACATCTCTTTAGCCAAGCATTCACATAATGTATCTCATAACTTTGTACTTCAGCTATATCTGATCAAATGCACATTATCATTCTCTACTTGGTTTGAACACATGATCATTTTTAGCTTTTAGGTTGGACAAGAGCTACACTAATTTGTCTCAAATATTTCCTTCTCTGTTTGTCTGACTGACTGCCCCCCCCCCCCAAAAAAAAAACAAAAAACCACCAAAAGCTTCACCTGAGATGACCGAGAACACCTGAGAAGAGATGATGCCAACCCATCAGAAAACCTCAGATGATGCCAACCCTCAGACAACATACAAAACGACCAAATTTTGCTATAAGTTTGATCGCAACATCTAATCATTGCTGTTAATAGTGTTCACCGTCTGTTTGATTACATGACATTAACTAACTGCTTGATTTTTACCGAACATATGTCCATGCCATATGGACATCAATTGAGATGGTCACCACTGATAAGTCATTACTAAATATAATGTAAAAACTTACATTTTCTGTAAAGCTGCTTTGCAACGATTTGCATCGTGAAAAGCGCTATACAAATAAACTTGAATTGAATTGAAGCTTTAAGGATTCATCTATATTTACTTTAGTACCTTTAGCCATAAAAAAATATTTAGCAAATATTAAAAATATACTGTCTTTATGTTGTTTCTTCATTAATTTGAAGATTGAATGTGAAATCATTGCAATATAAAAATATATTTAAAAACTTTAATGTTAGGCGGGATTAATCCTGATTAATTGCAGACAAAATGTGCAATTAATTAGTTAACAGACAGACAGACAGACAGACAGATATATAACACAAAATAAATTAAATGGAAACTTATTCTACACAATATTTACTCATATTAAACTTAGCAACAAATTGCTTATCCATTGTCAAAGCTGTCAACTGATGCAAGGGGAACTACCACATATGTTAACTGGCTAAGCGGACACTGTTATTGTCAATAATCTCAAAACGGCCAAGTATCAGATGATTAGCATTCTGAACAATCACAATCCTCATGTGGTTTGGAGGGCAAATAGATAGCAACTCATTAAACAGCTTTATGAGTCAAATATAAATACAGTGAGTGAAGGGCAAAAGGAAACAGTGCGACATACTCTATTCATCTGAAATCACATTTTCCGCTTGTGTGAACTGTGAAGGAGTGAAAACGTGTGGCAGACATATTTAGACTACAGAACAAGTTTACAGGGTGAGATGTGTATGCTTTTACCTTTGAACGACAAACTGAATGGAAACAAAATCATAAGATGAGGTTTTTGCTCTTCTTCTTTATGATTTTGGGCGGTATGCTCTCAGTGCTGTGACTAACCGCTTTCACCGCTTGACAACGGCAATTACAAATGCTCTCACACAATGTTTCCCACTTCCAGTCCCACAACTACTATTACTGCTGCTAATGCCACAGCAAGTTGCTATTACAGTGTCAATTCAACAACTACAACTATTTCTGTAGCCTACTTCAGATCATGCACGGTGCTGGTGTGACATTACCTGATCTCCTCGTTTAAGGCCGGCCTCTGCAGCTTTGCTGCCTGGCTCCACGCTGTCAATGAAAATGCGAAAGCCCTTCTCTGAACCCCCCAGCAGGGTGAAAGACAGGGGTGCTTCCCTCGAGGGTTTGGTCAGGGTCACCACCCGCAGCTTAGCTTTGGCAGCACATGCTATGTTTAACAGTCTTAGGTGCCCACACATTTTCTGGTTCAAAGAGAGGCATTACATGACATTTTTGCGGTCGACTCAGCCAAAAAGCTGAAGATCACAAGAAATCGAAGGTTTTATTGCACACAACTGACCTCTCTCTCCAGATTGTATTCGAACTCCTCGAGAAAATGCGTCATTGCGGAGTCACCCTCAAAGTCGTTGAAGTGATTGTTCACCCACAGCAAGACTACCCGTGTAACCTGATTAAATATTACGTTACTAATCATTCATCTCATCGAGCACTGATTGACTTAAATGCTTGCGTAAGAGTGTCTATGTACCTTGTCCCTGAGGCTGGGGTCATGGAACCACTCCAACAGTTTCTTGCCCACCACCATGGGGCTTGGCAGGAAGGTGCGGTAGGTAAGCAGGAAGTCCTCGATGTAGGTGGGGTCCACCACCGAGTGCTCTTCTACAAGGTGCATGGTAAGACGCTCTGGTGTGCCCTGAAAAAAAAACAAATATGTTCTTAAAAGGACACCAATGCAGTGCATTTTTAATCCAGTTTCATTGTTGTTGGGCAATTTTCCATCAACTCCAATCATCAATATATTGGAATCGTGAAAAACACATTTGATATTCAGTCCATATATGCCTCTACTGTGCTAAGCATATTTCCATGTTTAGGAATCAATAAATGGCTATATTCAATGCATCTGTGTCAGGGCAAATGCCACATCAATCAAGAGTGCGAGTCAATGTTTCCTATTGAACACAGTTTTTGCAGTGTGTCACATCTCATTGGATTCAATTCAGAATGCAAACTTACAACTCGAATAAAATATTTATTTTGGCCAAAGTGCCACAAAATTATATCTTGATGTGAGCTATCTGAGAAATGATTTATGTATAAATTACAATTCTCTAGTTGGGAACTGTATTTTTTGCAACCTGGTCTCATGACAAAAACGTACCTCTGGCAACTTTTTCGCAAGACGCGAAACACGTATAGCCATGTACTTTTCTAAAAGATTTAAAAGAGTGTTCGGCATTTTTCCCCGGAAGAGATGAACGTACATATGGTACATTTTATGTGACGTTACTTTTATAAGTCTCACCGAGTTCTGACTGTCTATTGAGTGGTGCTATAAGGCTAATGCTCTGTGACGTTTTAAAATATCGAACCATCTGCACTACACCTAAACCTACCTGAGAGTATGAACTAAAGCAAATGTGATGTAAAAATGCAATCGCAAGAATGACGTTTTAGCTTGTTTTTCGATCTCTCATCTTTAAGCTCTTTTATAGTGAGTCATGTTTTTAACGGGATTCGTACCCAAGGATTCGGCATCCTAAGTCCAATTCTGTGCCGGCTGAGCTATTGAGCAAGCTTGTTACATCCGGAAAGCGAAACACATGGAGCTGTAATCATAACTGTGTACGGAAACAATTACAAGTGCTCTCTGTTTTATCGCCTCTAGTGTTCATTTATGTTGGAAAATGCAGCGATATGTACTTATTGGTATAGGTATTGCACATCTTGCAAAAAAGTTCCCAGAGGTACATTTTAGGGTTGTGCCGATAGACAATAGTATCGTCAGAGATATCGCCTGTGGCTGATGCCTTTGACGATAACAAGACGATTATTATTATTATTATCAGGCTAGTAATACTATCTAATTAATATTAGGGCTTATTTGTTGCATTATATTATAATTTTTCCACGTTTTTACAGTGTTGCGTGTTATAACCAATCACACACAATTATGCTGAGCTTATGAATGCAATGGCCAATCAGAGGCGTTCATATGAGTCTTTGCTGAAACAGCAGAGGTCTGTTGTTCAGCGCGCGCTGACTGAATTCTGACTCGTGAGTTCTCTCATCATAAACAACAAAGTGCAGATGTACCTGCGATGTAAGTATAAGAGATTTATTCATCATACAGTGTAGCTTCACTGATTATAACGAGTGTGTTTTTAAAGTGCATAAACTCGCGCTAGACTGAGCTTGTGATGATGTTCTTTGGTAATATAATGTTCTTTGCTCGTTTTCTGTAGATGCTTTTTAATAACTGAGGAAATGTAAGCATTATAATTAGTAACTTACGATGTTTCTATTAATTTGTTATCATGTTAAATACAAATTCAGTCATATTAAAAACATTAGGCTGCTTTTAGCCTTACGCTGGAGATGGTTCACTTTCCGGCAATGAAACTAAGTAAATAAGTAATTAAATAAATTAGCACGATAATATCGTGTATCGGCAATCTCACAGGCTGACGGTAAGACGATATGAAAATTGAGCATATCGCCCAACACTAGTACATTTTCGTCATGAGACCAGGTAGCTTTTTTGTCACATTTCTTTACCTCTGGGTGTGAAAAACACAAACTTGTCACACTCGTTCTGAGTTGGGTTCTCACCTTGATGACAATGTGTCCTTTTCTGGTGCCTGTGCGGTCAAGCTCACGGTGTTCCTTCACCATCACAATCTCACCCTCCTCTTCCACCTTCTGCATGTTTTTCTCCACTTGGTTAAGGATACAGCAGTAATCTTGCTGTGCTATGCAAACAAACTGACAGAGAGACAACGAGAGCAAAAGTGAGCAAGCAGACACAAACCTAGAGGCGAAAGTAAATCACTTTTAAGATGAGGCAGTATTTTCAAATGATTTCCCCATGATAATTACACCAGTGCACTGAAACAGAAACAATATTTCATTATTGCTAAATTTGTACTAATCACCCCTATTATTCACATGCTTAATGAATGGGCAGGACCACATCACTTCTGCACTAAATGAGACACTGCAAACAGCTAAAATAGGTTGGGCAGAGATAAGAGATATTCTTCCTCATTTTTTTATTTGATCAAAAATCTATATAAGAAAATAAAGCCTTGCAGATATTATTTGTATTACAATTACAAGTAAATTCATTTAATGCAAAAATATTTGTATTGCTATTAAAAATATAATTTATATTTCTCAAGTACAATCTGCATAAAGTTTATTGCATCAATACATTTAACTTTCTGGAGATTATTTTATTTTGTTAATACATTTTTTTTGGAGGGATGTAGTTTTTTTTTTTGACACATTATAAGATGGTTTTGCCAAACTATATTCTTCACAGATCTGATAATCTCAGAATGCAATGTCACAATACAAAAATAGGCATAATTTTCTTTACACAATGAAACTATGCAATCAGATACAATGTGAAAATCTTTTTTTTTTTGGCAGATTTTGGAAGGTTGACTCACCTGGCAGTCATCCACCTTGGTCTTCATCACCCCTTTCATGTACTCTTTCTCCATGGTGGGGGACACACCGAAGCTGTTGCCCATGCACAGGATTTCCGTCCTGCCATCTGGGTGCGTCACCTCCACTGAGCCGTTCAGAATCACAGACCACGAGTCCAGCTTAACAGTAACACAAAGGAGGACATACGGTTTATTTTTAATGTTGCATTACAATTTAAATCACTATCAGTTTGTATTATAAACCTTTGTGGTGAAATACAAAACCTGTGCACAAGGACCTAATTACTTGCTGCTTTTTTTTTTTTTTGAGCATTGATAACAGTGGAGAACATGTCATCACATTGAACTGTACAAGCCTCGAGCTCTGTCCTGCTTTCAATTATATGGATGCATTAGGGGGGAAAATGGCTCTTTTTGGCATGTCAATACTGAGATAAGGAGATAAGTGATTCCCGCTGTACCGCGGGCATCTTGTAATCTCAAGATGCTGAATGCTGGCATCCATTCAGGTTTAACAGTGCAGAAGCTGAATGGCTGATTGGCTGTGACAAAAGGGAGGCGAGGGATGGCAGTACGTGTAAGCAAATCGACAGAATCAAGATTAGCATGAGACTGAAGTGAAAGCTGGTGAAAATTTAAAAATGAATGACATAACTTCAAAAAAGAGAGAGGATTAGGGTTAAAGAAAGAACTAAAATGGGATTAGTGTAAAAAGCTAGGCTAACAGCTATCGATGAAGAAAAAATGCATTGTATGTACTACAGGTGCATCTCAATAAATTAGAATGTCGTGGAAAAGTTAATTTTTTTCAGTAATTCAACTCAAATTGTGAAACTCGTGTATTAAATAAATTCAGTGCACACAGACTGAAGTAGTTTAAGTCTTTGGTTCTTTTAATTGTGATGATTTTGGCTCACATTTAACAAAAATCCACCAATTCACTATCTCAACAAATTAGAATATGGTGACATGCCAATCAGCTAATCAACTCAAAACACCTGCAAATGTTTCCTGAGCCTTCAAAATGGTCTCTCAGTTTGGTTCAGTAGGCTACACAATCATGGGGAAGACTGCTGATCTGACAGTTGTCCAGAAGACAATAGGCCCTTTCACACCGCTTTAGTTCCAGAACTAAACGTACGGTACTAAAGTACTGGGACGATTTTGCGCGAACTATTTCCCAGTACCATTTAAAGGGTTGCATTCGCACCGAGAGTATGTACTAGGAAATGACGTAAGCCGGTCGACAGCGACGTCATATGTGCGTGGCGTTCAACAACAGAAACAAAGAAGAACAACATTAATAACAGGAGGATGGAGAATTCTGTGATGGGAGCTGTGTGTTTGTTGTGTCTCGCGGGTTTCACAGTGGACATGGAAAGTCGACGTATACGTAAAGCGACTGAAAGAACGGAAAGGAGGACTAAGAATCTCCAACGACAACTGGCAGTGCTACATTTGCTGCAAGTGCCTGCACTTCAGTGTCCGTCCATCTACCGCTGTTCTCCATACTTACTGTAAACATTGTGTCAACTTATTTCGTATGTTTACACATCGAGTGTTAAATCATGGCGGGTGAGGGCGTTTTCATACACGTTTGGCCAATCAGTGTCTACTTACGTCACGATTAGTACCTGTTGTGCTGGTTAGACCCTGCTCTGGAGTAGGATCTAATTTGGTTCTCGAAAAAGGCAGTCCGGTACTAAAATCGCTCCCAGTTCCGGCGGTGCGAACATGCCGAAAAGTGGGTATTTCCACAATTAGTTCTGGTACTATGAAAAGGTTCCTGCGGTGCGAAAGGCCCTAATCATTGACACCCTTCACAAGGAGGGTAAGCCACAAACATTCATTGCCAAAGAAGTTGGCTGTTCACAGAGTGCTGTATCCAAGCATGTTAACAGAAAGTTGAGTGGAAGGAAAAAGTGTGGAAGAAAAAGATGCACAACCAACCGAGAGAACCGCAGCCTTATGAGGATTGTCAAGCAAAAAATCGATTCAAGAATTTGAGTGAAAAATTCACAAGGAATGGACTGAGGCTCGGGTCAAGGCATCAAGAGCCACCACACACAGACGTGTCAAGGAATTTGGCTACAGTTGTCGTATTCCTCTTGTTAAGCCACTCCTGAACCACAGACAACGTCAGAGGCGTCTTAACTGGGCTAAGGAGAAGAAGAACTGGACTGTTGCCGAGTGGTCCAAAGTCCTCTTTTCAGATGAGAGCAAGTTTTGTATTTCATTTGGAAACCAAGGTCCTAGAGTCTGGAGGGAGGGTGGAGAAGCTCATAGCCCAAGTTGCTTGAAGTCCATTGTTAAGTTTCCACAGTCTGTGATGATTTGGGGTGAATTGCCATCTGCTGGTGTTGGTCCATTGTGTTTTTTGAAAACCAACGTCACTGCACCCGTTTACCAAGAAATTTTGGAGCACTTCATGCTTCCTTCTGCTGACCAGCTTTTTGAAGATGCTGATTTCATTTTCCAGCAGGATTTGGCACACTGCCAAAAGCACCAAAAGTTGGTTAAATGACCATGGTGTTGGTGTGCTTGACTGGCCAGCAAACTCACCAGACCTGAACCCCATAGAGAATCTATGGGGTATTGTCAAGAGGAAAATGAGAAACAAGAGACCAAAAAATGCAGATGAGCTGAAGGCCACAGTCAAAGAAACCTGGGCTTCCATACCACCTCAGCAGTGCCACAAACTGATCACCTCCATGCCACACTGAATTGAGGCAGTAATTAAAGCAAAAGGAGCCCCTACCAAGTATTGAGTACATGTACAGTATTTTACTTTCCAGAAGGCCAACAATTCACCTAAAAAAAATTTTTTGATTGGTCTTATGAAGTATTCTAATTTAAGATAGTGAATTGTTGGGTTTTTGATAAATGTGAGCCAAAATCATCACAAATAAAAGAACCAAAGACTTAAACTACTTCAGTCTGTGTGCATTGAGTTTATTTAATACACAAGTTTCACAATTTGAGTTGAATTACTGAAATAAATGAACTTTTCCACGACATTCTAATTTATTGAGATGCACCTGTATATGTAATAGGTCACCCCATATAGGTTAAATGTTAAACTGTGGCTTCATATAA
This sequence comes from Sinocyclocheilus anophthalmus, assembly GCA_018155175.1. NCBI lineage: Eukaryota > Metazoa > Chordata > Actinopteri > Cypriniformes > Cyprinidae > Sinocyclocheilus > Sinocyclocheilus anophthalmus. The sequence goes on along the minus strand of JADLZN010003671.1, from coordinate 261,633 downwards.
ATGTTAATGCTACTGGCTCATGTCTTGGTAAGTCTGACCAACCTCTTCGCCATCATTAAGGACGACTGTGCCGGCCCGTTCCACCACAGCGAACACCATGACAGCACAAAGCTCCCTCCTGACAGACATGGTCATGTTGGCAAAGGCCGGTAGCTGGTGCATGAACTCCAACAGTTGCTCTGAAGAAACAGGGTGAGAAACAAGAAGTGTAAGTCACATTTAAGACTAAGTGAGATGCATGAGAGTCTTTGAAAGTCTTTCATTGATATTTGTTCTCTCTATCAGATGCAGTTTGTTCTTCCCACACGAAGAACGGAAAAACATTCTTTCCATGGCTATAAAAATAACAGCAACCAAGCATCAAATGCATTATTAATACAAAGCTATTTCTGAGAACCGGCTAATCCTGCTATGCAATATACTGGACATATTATACATGACAAAATCCATTTGCACAGTAACCAAGAATGAAACAGAATATAATTTCTTCAATTATGGACACTTCCCAGGGGGGTTTATTAAAACAAATAGTTTTATTATTTTTATTTTTTTGTTATATGGAAGTCAAAATAAAACTGTCATAGAACCATTTATCATTTGTTTTTGCTACATTCCAAATTTATGTATTTTATATATTAGATTTTATTATTTTACTCTACCAGATGCTCAATTTTCAACAATGAAATGTAAAGTGAAAATATTAATGCATTTTACAAACCATGATAAACCAAGTTAAATTCGGAAAAAGTAAAACAATGAGTAAAATAAACCACTTTAATATTTAGTAAGTGATTTTTTTCATTAATTGCTCACTTTATCACTTTTTAGCCAAATTACAACTTTCCCTCAGTTGTTGTCATTGAGATAAAATTCAAAACATGCAATGTGGAAAGAAAACCTGAGAAATAATCAATAAAATGCCATTTTCAGCACAGGAAGTTATTAAATACAATACATCATTTGGGATGTGGCAGAAATGACAGAAATGCTGACAGAAAAATAGCAATTCTACTCTGCTATATGTATATGTAAACACTGTTGGACAATGGCAGCAGGCAAATTAAATAAACTAGTGAGAGTATGAAAAGTGTGTTTCAATAACATTAAAGTCCAGAGGGCCAAAAGAGCTCGTATAGAATCCATTTCCATATTTATGGCAAGTTTGCCTTTCTCATTTTGACAGCTTAGCATGCCTGCAAGTGTGCTGGCCATTTCGAGGCATAGATACTTGTGTCCATTTATTGCAATATAATCATTATTTTACAATCAATATGAATTACTGGAACCGGCCAGCAAGTTAATAATTTTTCTTTCCATGCTCGACAGGCCAACCAAATAAAGTACTTGGCTTTAGCTAGTGTGACAGGGCTGCCCAAAGCCTGGAGTGGTTGAGTTGAGATTGAGGAGAGTGAAGACAAGAGAGTTTGGATTTTGTTCTCTGCCCGTGGCCTGTCTGGGTACTCGATGACCTGTGCTTGGCACGGCACCACTGAAGCGTAGCTGTGGATGTGGCTCAGCCAATCAAATTTTAATGCGCTCCGAGAGACTCGGCTGAGAGGGTGACCTAGAAAAAAAACAACACGTCTCCCCCTCATGCTTTTCTTTTGTAGTCTCCCCGACCTTTTGTTGCCTTGTTTTCCTGGTAAATTATTTCATCGCTTTCAAGAATCTCCTCTTTCTTCCTCAAGCAAACTCTGGTGTTTGAATCATGTTGTAGCGCGATGGTTTAAGCTAATCACTCACCTATGTCATCATCCGTTCGGTCCATGGGGTCTTTCTCCAGGCAGTCTCGGACAATGTCTCGACTCATGAGGGGATCTGAGGCACGTTCGATATCTTCCTCATCGTCATCCTCCTCGGAGTCAACGGCCGTCTCGGGCAGGCCACTGAGGTCCATGTCGCCGGGCTCACTCTCGGTGGCCTGTGGGTCAGAAACCTTTGTTCAGTCAATCGTAGAAAGGCATTTTGGACATTTTTTGTTTTAGATTTGTACGTCACTGTGGTGTTTCTTCAAAATTAATAGCATGAACCCTGGAGCTGGTTACACACTTACAATCTAACATATTTCAGAAGCAAGAACCAAAAAAGACAAAATTATCAAGACTAGGATTCAAGGCTAAAGAAAACCAAGATGTTTTTCCATTAATTCCAAATGAAAAAGAAAATGGAAGCAGAGCACATGACTGCAACAAAACAAACTAACCAAACACAGGTAAAAAAAATATATATATTCTGGGTATTAAAATACAGAGGAATATGCTTGTGAAAATACAACCCAACTCCCACCCAGCACTGCGACATTGCCCAACTTGACTAGGTAGGCAACAAAAGAAACACCCATCCCATTGTGTACACCACAATCTCTTATCGCAACCAACCCTGAGTCGCTCTCACCTTGCTGAGGAGCCCCAGCGACGCTCTATTCCTCCCAGAAACTGCCCACAATGACGCCTTGACCAAATGTTTGCAGAAGCTGGGTCCCAACCGCATCTTTAGAGCTCAGGCTTCCAGCTACTTTTAATTTTTAAGCCCCTCGATCTGGGCTCACACAAACGCATGTCATTTTGACTTGAATGACCTGTATTACTCATCAAATATTCAGACGGTGCTGAAAGCAGCCACGCAGAGGGCGAACTGGGCGGAGCGATGTAAGGCTGGACTCTTTTTTAGGGTGGGGACAGGGGAGTGGGGGAGGATGGTCATGTGGCAGGAGGAAAAATGCACTAATATAAAACAAGAGGGCTATCCATCACATAAGGATCCCTCTTAAAGAGGTCTAAACTACTTGTGAGAATAGATCACCTAAAAATAGCAATTCTGTCAAGATTTACTGACCCTCATGTCAATCCACACCTGTATGACTTTCTAATTCCCCAGAACACAAAAGGAGAAATGATAGAAAGTCTATTAATTGCAATTACAGTGAATTGGGAATACATTTTTTTGGATTTTTTTTTTTATTAAACAGCATACAAACATCAAAATAGTACCAAAAAGACATGTTTCAAGGTTTTTTTTTAAATCATATGTTTTAAGTTGTTATTCACTAAAATCTTGGGAAGTGAGTCTAATTCTTGAATTATTTTTCAATCAGATCTCTTTATGATTCAATTCACAAAACCAGCCTGAACAATTAATTCAATAATTGGACTGATCTAGTTCTCAAGTTGAATTCAATGACTCACTGTTCTGGTCACAGCAGTTAACAGCTCACTAAAAGTGATTACCAAATTAAATTCAAGAAAATAGCTTAACTTTTGAACTGTTTCTCACAAAAGAAGAAGAAAAAACCTACCAAAAAAAAAAAAAAGTTTTATGGTGAGAGTTGCACAAAAGTCACATGAATCGTTTTTTAAATTCTTTTGCTGCCATTTTTGAAGCATGGAAGCTCAATGTAATTGCACAAAAAAGAGCAACCAGCATACCTATTTCCTTTTGTGTTTAATGTAAGAAAGTCATACAGGTTTGGAACAACCAGTAAATGAAGTCAGAATTTCTAATTTGGGTCAGTTGTTCCTTTATGGACATAAATCCTGCTGAAAACCTCCACGAGCTCTCAGATGCCTGATAACCCCGTAGCACACATCTGTCCCGGATTTCAGATTGGAGTTAAAACATGACCACACGTCTATGAGCAGTATTTACAAACTACAATGACAGACAATCTCAACTGCCGCAGGAAACCCCAGTATTCCCTGCTCTCAAATATGAATTAAATATGCATTCCCAAAGCAGTAAGTCACTAGTGCATGACGACTGAAATCTATGAGCTTAAACAACAGCAATCTTGTTGAGGAAATGTATAAGTGACTGTTGATTAATGCGGTTTCAAGATCTTAAAATCAATACACTAAGCAGTCACCCATTACCTGAACCTTTTGGGATTTACATTACATCACATTTTCATCCTGACACCGTTAAGTTGATGACTCACTCCAGATCATTAAGTCTGGCAGATAGGCTGGAAGAAACCAAACGTATCACGCTCAAGTCACATCTTGATAAACCAACATTCAAAAAGTTTCACTGCTGTACTTTAACGAGAATCAAACACCACCAATGATGCAGGCAGAGTCGAGCTGGCTTCCCTTATGAAAACCATTTAACAGCTAATCAGTGTAGACAAACACAGGGGCTGTTAATACATTGTAGGCGATGAAGGAACTGATTTATCTTTCAAACTGCCATGTCTGGTGCGATCTATAGCACTGTTTGGGCGGCTAAGATGAGCGTGAAGGGAACATTAATTGTTTAGCAGGGCTATTCTTGGATCAATGCTTTCAAGCCTCCCTGAAGAACCTGTATCATTATTTATTCAAATGTATAAAAAAATAAAAAAGTGACCGCTTTGACAGCCACATTGAGGATAAGGGCCATTACTCTAAACAAAAAGCACTGTAAGATACCCACATACAGTGGGGTCCAAAAGTGAGACCACTAGTGCTACTAAATGCTTCTGTTGTGTATTTTTGTGAATAATTCAAAATTATCAATTTAATGCAGGGAAATGTTAAATTAGAAAACTAATAAACTTCAGAGAGTGTTTGAATGGAAAATTAAAAAAAAGTAAAAAAGTATTTTTGCATTAAAACTTTAAGATTAATTTACATAAACTATCGTTTAAAACTTTGGATAAAATTTAAAACACACACACACACACACACACCTTTATTCAGCAAATAAATGATATTGTGTCAAACTTTTTATTCATCAATTTTTTTTTCTTTGTTGTTTTCAAAAATTTATTTGATTACTGATAATAATAAGAAATGTTTCCTGAGCAGCAGGTTAGATATTGGAACTATTTGTCAAAGATCATGTGACACTGAAGACTGGAGTAATGATAATGAAAATTCAGCTTTGCCACCACAGGAATAAATTAAATTTTTAAATAAATTAAAACAGCTATTTTAATTTGCAATAATTTTTTAACAATATTATTGTTTTTACTGTATATTGAACAAAATGAACAAGTCACAGAGCCTGTGCATTCCGTAATTTTGGCCATGGGTAGGGATGATTTAGGCATGAGAACAAAGGTCTGCTTATGGTGGTATAATAGGCAATATGATAAAAGACACTAATGTTCAATAAATGATAAACTGTATGTAAAACAATAATTAAAAATGAACCATTCATTATATATTATATATACAGCAATTAATTAGCTTAACTGTAGGCAGAAACATGAATAAAATAATGTGCATCTTCAATAGCTTCAAACACATACAATAAGAATTTAGATTTTAACCATCCATTTTTATATAGGACAACATTCCATTAGCTGCTCTTTTTTACGAGTTGTGGATCGCAGGGAGAGGTGAGGAGAACTGTAGTTAAGCGAGGTGTAGAGCATGACTATCACAACCTCTTCTCACGAGGACACTGTCCAGCTGTTAATGAGCCTTTAACAGATGGTCATATGTTCAGGATCAGGGACACTGCATAAACTGAATTATGTCCCATACACCTTTGCACATGACCTGCCGCAAAACATCTTTAATCCGCAAACACATCACACAGGGAAATCAATTAAACAGCCAGGCAAATACCAAGCCAAACATTATTAATAAGATTAATGGAGGCAAACATACACATTTTATAGACTGGCACAGATATAATAGGGAAATGGGGTTCTTCAGTTTAATCTCATTGGCTCAGTTTCACAGGTCATTGGCTCAGGTTTAGTTATAGTGACAAATGTTTAGTGACAGAAGTGTTGGGTTTGATTGCCAGGGAGCATGCATACTGATAAAATATGTACCTTAAATGCACTTGAGTAAGATGATTTGGATAAAAGCATCTGCCAAACGAATAAAGAGGGATGAAATTTGCATGCACATTAAATAAATGGTTCAGTGTTGTTCCATATACATGTATATTTGTTTGAAATAAATGATTAGTTTTATTCAACAAGGACACATTAACCAAAAGGAAATTATAATATTTATGTTATTTAAATAAAGCTAGTGAACTTTCTATTTCATCAAAGAATCCTAAAAAACAACAAACTGTTTTTCCATGTCGTAATAAAAGCCGCAAGTTATGAGACCAAATCTGCAAATTAGAATGATTTCTGAAGGATCATGTGGCACTGGAGTAATGATGCAAAAAAATTCAGCTTTGCCATCACAGGAATTAATTACATGTTACCATATATTTGAACATTTAATAGCAATTAGTTTAAATGCTCCGTAAATTTTAAATTTGCCAAATTATTATGTTTCGTACTGTATTTAAGATCCAATACATGCAAAAGATCTTTATCCAGTATATTACATAAATGGAGATCCGCTCGTGAGCGACGCCTCGTGGTACCATTGAGAGGCTCAAAATCACTTTCCAGAAAATGCTCATTCACCGTTCCTGGCTGGTGGAATGATCTTCCAACCCCTATCCGGAATGCTGAATCCCTGACAATTTTCAAGCGACAGCTGAAAAATCATCTCTTTCGAAGCTACTTGACTTAATCATAAAAAAAAAAAATAAATAAAAAAAAATAAAAAAAAATTTCTCTTATTTATTCCTTCTTTTCTAGCTTGTATTTATTTGAACAATGTCTAAAAACTTGGTATTACAAGCACTTCTTGTGTCTGTTTGCCTCTTTAAGAAGAAACGCTTTATGTATCCCCCAATTGTAAGTAGCTTTGGATAAAAGAGTCTGCTAAATTACTAAATGTAAATGTAAATGTAAAATGTAAATGTAAAAACCTTAACCCTGTATGGTATGTAGTACGTTCTAACCATGAAATATATTGTTCCAAGTTACTTTTTCTTAACATGAATTATACAATCACAACAAGATTATAGAAAAAAATAGACATCTGGCACAGTTGTATATATATATACAGTGGGTAGGAAAGTATTCAGACCCCCTTAAATTTTTCACTATTTGTTATATTGAAGCCATTTGCTAAAATCATTTAAGTTAATTTTTTTCCTCATTAAATGTACACACAGCACCCCATATTGAACGAAAAACACAGAATTGTTGACATTTTGCAGATTTATTAAAAAAGAAAAACTGAAATATCACATGGTCCTAAGTATTCAGACCCTTTGCTCAGTATTTAGTAGAAGCACCCTTTTGATCTAATACAGCATGAGTCTTTTTGGGAAAGATGCAAAGTTTTTCACACCTGGATTTGGGGATTCTCTGCCATTCCTCCTTGCAGATCCTTTCCAGTTCTGTCAGGTTGGATGGTAACGTTGGTGGACAGCCATTTTTAGGTCTCACCAGAGATGCTCAATTGGGTTTAAGTCAGGGCTCTGGCTGGGCCATTCAAGACAGTCACAGAGTTGTTGTGAAGCCACTCCTTCGTTAGTTTAGCTGTGTGCTTAGGGTCATTGTCTTGTTGGAAGGTAAACCTTCGGCCCAGTATGAGGTCCTGAGCACTCTGGAGAAGGTTTTCTTCCAGGATATCCTTGTACTTGGCCGCATTCATTTTTCCCTCGTTTGCAACCAGTCGTCCTGTCCATGCAGCTGAGAAACACCCCCACAGCATGATGTTGCCACCACCATGCTTCACTGTTGGGATTGTATTGGATAGGTGATGAGCAGTGCCTGGTTTTCTTTACACATACCGCTTAGAATTAAGGCCATAAAGTTCTATCTTGTTCTCATCAGACCAGATAATCTTATTTATCACCATCTTGGAGTCATTCAGGTGTTTTTTCATGTGTCTTGCAATAAGGAGAGGCTTCCGTCGGGCCACTCTGCCATAAAGCACCAACTGGTGGAGGGCTGCAGTGATGATTAACCTTCTACAACTTTCTCCCATCTCCCGACTGCATGTCTGGAGCTCAGCCACAGTGATCTTTGTGTTCTTCTTTACCTCTCTCACCATGGCTCTTCTCCCCCGATAGCTCAGTTGGCCGGACGGCCAGCTCTAGGAAGGGTCTGGTCGTCCCAAACATCTTCCATTTAAGGAATGGAGGCCACTGTGCTCTTGGGAACATTAAGTGCAGCAGAAATTTTTTTTGTAAACTTGGCCAGATCTGTGCCTTGCCACAAATCTGTATCTGAGCTCTTCAGGCAGTTCCTTTGATGATTCTCATTTGCTCTGACATGCATTGTGAGCTGTAAGGTCTTATATAGACGGGTGTGTGTGGCTTTCCTAATCAAGTCCATCAGTATAATCAAACACAGCTGGACAAATGAAGGTGTAGAACCATCTCAAGGATGATCAGAAGAAATGGACAGCACATGAGTTAAATATATGAGTGTCACAGCAAAGGGTCCTAAGTATTCAGACCCTTTGATATTTCAGTTTTTCTTTTTTAATTAAATCTGCAAAAATGTCAACAATTCTGTGTTTTCTGTCAATATGGGTTGCTGTGTATACATTAATGAGGAAAAAATTAACTTAAATGATTTTAGCAATGGCTGCAATATAACAAAGAGTGAAAATTTAAGGGGGTCTGAAAGACTTTCCGTACCCACTGTATATATATATACCATTATTATATATCTAATTATATACAGTGGGGAAAAAAAGTTTAGTCAGCCACCAATTGTGCAAGTTCTCCACTTAAAAAGATGAGAGAGGCCTGTAATTCACATAGGTATAACCTAACTATGAGAGGACAAAATGAGGGAAAACCAGAAAATCACATTGTAGGTTTTTTAAAGAATTTATTTGCAAATTATGTGGAAAATAAGTATTTGGTCAATAACAAAATTTACTTTGTTATATACCCTTTGTTGGCCATGACAGAGGTCAAACGTTTTCTGTAAGTCTTCACAAAGGTTTTCACACACTGTTGCTGGTATTGTGGCCCATTCCTCCATGCAGATCTCCTCTAGAGCAGTAATGTTTTGGGGCTGGCGCTGGGCAACACGGATTTTCAACTCACTCCAAAGATTTTCTATGGGGTTGAGAACTGGAGACTGGCTAGGCCACTCCAGCACCTTGAAATGCTTCTTACAAAGCCACACCTTCGTTGCCCGGGCGGTGTGTTTGGATCATTGTCATGCTGAAAGGACCCAGCCACGTTTCATCTTCAATGCCCTTGCTGATGGAAGGAGTTTTTCACTCAAAATCTCACGATACATGTCCCCTTTCATTCTTTCGTTTACACGGATCAGTCGTCCTGGTCCCTTTGCAGAAAAACAGCCCCAAAGCATGATGTTTCCACCCCCATGCTTCACAGTAGGTATGGTGTTCTTTGGATGCAACTCAGCATCTTTCTCCTCCAAACACGACAAGTTAAGTTTTTACCAAAAAGTTATATTTTGATTTCATCTGACCATATGACATTCTCCAAATCCTCTTCTGGATCATCCAAATGCTCTCTAGCAAACTTTAGACGGGCCTGGACATGTACTGGTTTAATCAGGGGGACACGTCTGGCACTGTAGGATTTGAGTCCCTGGCGGCACAGTGTGTTAATGATGGTAGCCTTTGTTACTTTGGTCACAGCTCACTGCAGGTCATTCACTAGGTCCCCCCATGTGGTTGTGGGATTTTTGCTCACAGTTCTTGTGAGCATTTTGACCCAACGGGGTGAGATCTTGCATGGAGCCCCATATCGAGGGAGATTATCAGTGGTCTTGAATGTCTTCCATTTTCCAATAATTGCTCCCACAGTTGATTTCTACACACCAAGCTGCTTACCTATTGCAGAATCAGTCTTCCCAGCCTGGTGCAGGTCAACAATTTTGTTTCTGGTGTCCTTTGACAGCTCTTTGCTCTTGGCCATGGTGGAGTTTGGAGTGTGAATGTTTGAGGTTGTGGACAGGTGTCTTTTATACTGATAACGAGTTCAAACAGATGACATTAATACAGGTAACCAGTGGAGGAAAGAGGACCCTCTTAAAGAAGAAGTTACAGGTCTATGAGAGCCAGAAATCTTGCTTGTTTGAAGGCGACCAAATACTTATTTTACCGAGGAAATTAACAATTAATTCTTTAAAAATCCTACAAATATGATTTTCTGGATTTTTTTCCCCTCATTTTGCCTCTCATAGTTGAGGTATACCTATGATGGAAAATTACAGGCCTCTCTCATCTTTTTTAAGTGGGAGAACTTGCACAATTGGTGGCTGACCTAATACTTTTTTTCCCCACTGTATTATATACTAGGGTCTCTTTGGGGATATGGGCAAAAAGCTTATCTCTGATTTTTTTGGGTCAGCCGATTTGCGTTATCGGTCCGGTATTTCATTTGTATTTGTATTTAAAAAAATCTGTATTTAATATATATATAATATATTTATTTCACTTACCGCCCAATGTTGTCCACCAAAACAATATATATTAAAGGCTATGAAAACAAATAAAGTGAATGTAACCGTGAAGGCTATGCTATATATTATGTGCAAAAAAGGGTTCAAATCTCATTTCATTCTAACATTGTAACATTTCAATCTAAAAACAAAAATAAGGCTTTCAAAGTGGAAGTTAAATTCACTAAACTAAAAATGAAAAAAAATGAGAACAAAACCACAGAGTTGTGTTAGGCTATTTTGATTATTCCATCACAGTCACTTTACAGTCAGTGCTATCATAAAAATAGACTTACTTGTAGGTTTAAAATTCTACATGTCACATTTATTGTCCAACTACAAATATTTCAGTGACTGTTTGGCGTGCATGCGCGCTCGTTCACTGAAGTTTAGCGGAGAATCCCAAAGCCGACAACTAATGCACTTCTGACAGAAAAATGGAAATATTTCCATTGATTTCTAACATTTACAGATGGAGAATATACCTGTGAAATGTAAGTTATGCATTCAGGAAGACCGCACATCTCAAACAAATTAAACAGCGCGAGTAGTCTATGTCTCTGTCAGCGGCACATGCAGCCTTTTCTGTCAGAGCATCTGACGGGCCGAGCCGCTTAAACTAATATGCGAAACAAAACTATAAACTATGTCTTACCAGTTTTTAATGGCCTTAATATGAAGCTTGTCACGTTTATAACAAATTGGATTATGCACTTTATCGTCACAAAGCTGCAACTCCTACATTACCCAAAGAGTGTTTGGTACCTGGTAAATGTCCGACAGGCTGCTGCTCCCAGAATCACTGGTGATGCTACATCCTGAGTGGCTGGAGGAAACGTGTGTCACCTGGGGGTGAATCCCGTCTGCCAGGTGCAATCTGCTGAAGTCTGCCGGCAGCTGCATATGGAGACAAACAAACCGAGCATCAGGATGTACATTTGACCATAATGATCCATATGCAACCTGCAATGCAGCTAATAACCATGACAGTTAATCAGTAATTTACCCAACTTTTTGATCATATATTTATGGCCTCAAAGCGAACAGATATAGACTAAAAACAAAAAGCGCTGATTTGAACTTCATTGGACTTCCAAATGTCACAGATCACAGTTTGTCTTTCCAGCTAAAGTTCAAAGTAATGTCAGTTTTGTGGAAAGCTGCAGTCCACTACGTTATCATTTATTCATCACACCTGCAGTCTGATGTTTCTGATATGACTCCTCTCAAGGATTTTTTGGTGAAAGCAGACCTTAGCGACATTCAATATTTTATTAGAGCTAAAACACAACCAGACAATATCTTAAACAGGAGCAATTTTCCCAATCCACAGTTTCGTCAAATGCAACAAAATATCAGTCAGTTGAGTCACATTTAATACGGGGTTTCCCTATTTTCCTTCAACAGAATAGCACAGCTCATTCGCTAATGCTAATTAGTGTTGACAAGCAGTTTTCTCACACAAAGCCATTCTATGACCTCAAAAGACTTGGAATATATAAGCCATACCAACAACTAAAAGCTTATATTTTCCACAGTCCTGTATATTTTCCGCAAGCCTGCCATTAAGTCGTTTACGTCATATACGTTGATTCCCAGAAGCTAAATTTGGACTGAAGCTGTAGAGAAAATGAAATTTCTAATTATATTTCTAATGCAAGACAGCCTTGGCACTGGAGAACTATCTTGGCTTACAGCAAGAACAAGGCTGGTTCATATCTACACAAAAACAATCATTAGGAAAACAAATACCTCATAATTAATGAAAGAAAGACACTGCATAGTCGAAGGCTACAAGATATGCATGTGGCATGTTTATTTCCTCTGGTTCAGTGTGAGCAAGCAGCTCTTTTTGTGGTGACGCTCTGTACATATTTGAAGGGGTGCGGTTGCAAGAGCAAAGTGTGCGTGTGTGGGGGCTTGTGCAAGAGGAAAGGCTCCGACAACAGCACTGAGATAAGGAGCTAAGAACCAATTTCAGCTAATATTTTATTAGAGTGCACACAGCCACACGGCCACATTCCGATAAAGCTCTTTCAATCGGCACCTGATTGTGTCTGTGTGTGTGCTCGTGTGTGTATGTGTGTTCACGAGTGAAATTGCTTTTTTTGGGAGGCTATTGGATGTCTTCAACCAGCTGTGGCTGAGTATAGCTTTCATACAAAATGCATCTGACCTAATTTCCACTCCCATAATCATATACATGCCGGAAATGCAGCCAATTCTCCTGGGAGACGGAGAGCTTGAACACAGAGAAAACAACCTTATAGATGGAATAGAAGCAGATAAGGAAAACTATATATTTGCAAGACACCATCTGCACCAATACTGGTGTGGTAACAGGGGGAATGGAGGTACAGTAGATGCCTGCTGTTTGGTGTGCTGTGAGGCTAAAGGTGTGTTAACACTAATGTGTTGATGAATATTCCTCCTCACATACGCAAATTCATTATTTTAATCTATTGCCATGGCAGTTCATCCATATTAATTAGGGCTATTTACATCTAAAAGCAGAGAGACAACATAAGAGGAAGGAAGAAAAAATGAGACTGAGCGAGCGAAAAAAAAAAAAAGAAAGAAAGAAAGAACTAATAAAAAGTAAAACACAGAACGAAAGAAATACAAAAATGCACAACATAGCAAAGGAAAGAACAAAACATGGGACAACTGAATAAGAAATAAAAAAGACAAATAGCAAAGGAGACAAATGAAGAAAAATTAATATATTTACAATTAACAAAAAGGCAAAGGACAAAATGAAATGAAACAATATACAATACAAATAACATTGAAAGACAAAGAAAAATTGAGATGCAAATGCAGGACTGCAAGACGGACAGAGACAGAGAATGAATAACAAACAAACAAACAGGAGGAAAGCAAGACAAAAAGAAACTAAAAAAGGACCATGTAAAAAGAAAGCACAGAATGAACAAAAGAAATAGAATGGAGAAAAACAAAATGAAAAATGGAACAAACAAACGAACAAGAGTGAAATAAAGAAAAACAAAAGACCATTAACGAAAAACAACAGAAAAACAGATTGTGACAGAATGAAAGACCTAAGAAAAATAAAAGAACAAACAAACAAAAGAGATCAAATGAATGAAAGACAAAAATAAACATGCAAGAGTACAAAAGAACATACAAACAAAAGAGAATGCAAGAACAAGCATACAGACAGAAGGAAAAAAACAAACAAACGAAGGACAGAACAAAAGGAAGAACAAATGAAAGACAAAACAGAAGTTAGAAAAAAGAAAAGTGTACTTAATTAGGGTTCTTGAAGCACCAGTACACACTCAGACTGATGTGGTTCAGTATACACTATCAGGTCAGCGGGTGCATCCAGCACTTAAAATAAAGGCGCTGTGATAGCAGCAAAGCGCCTCACTCCTCACTCCTCCCTCCACATCCCTTCGCTTGTGTTCCTCAAGGCTATTCCCTGAACAGTCCTGGATGGCCACAGAGCTGTCAGCTATGATACACACATCAGCTCTCCTCTCGCTTCCACTGCAGAAAGGAGCCATCAAAACCTCCAGCACGCCAGTAAATTCACTTCTCATGAGTGTACATGGGCTTTCCTCCCTGCTGTCACAGAAATGAGCAGAGAACAATGAAGCAGTTACCAGCTGACACTGAGCCATGCCATTTTTCAAGGTGTCTTTTTGTTTGTAAATGAGGGTGATTTGCACGTGATGCTTCCCACAGGAGTTTCAACTGCACAGTGTTTTACCGTTTTAACAGCATCTTCATTACGATGACAAGAGCTTTCTACAGAAATACATGCACAACGTTTAAGAAAAGACAAATGTATTTTTGCTTGAAGTGAACAGTCACTGATATTTTTAAATGTTTTTTAGGTGCATCAAAGGAGAAAGATGGTGATAAACTGAGGAGAAATATGAAAGAAAACCTTGTTTTACGCCCATCACCTCATTTTCTGAACTGGAAAATCACAGAATGGATTTAAACATGGTAAAATGTTAAACTGTGCAAAGAGTATTATTAAATTAGCCAAAACAGTTAGCAGGGGAACGTTGTGCAACAACAACAGCTGTTCCAATTCTGCAGGAATCTCCAGATTTGTCCCTGTGGGTCGGCTTATGACTGAAGAAGAGAATAAAAGATTACAAAGTGTTCCAAGTCCTAAATATTACACAAATTATCCATGACGTTTAATTTATCTTCCCAAAACTTTGTATGATCTTATAAAATGCTTCACTTTCATAAATCTCATTGCCACAGGCAACACACAAATATTATCTCCTTCCAAAGATACAACCTGCTAGCATACACAGTTCATTTTATGAGGTGGTTCATTGAGCAAGAAATGGAGCATTGAAGTCTAATGAAGTTTATTCTCTAAGGTGGGGGTGGGAGATATACTGGTTAAAGCAGTATACAGAAAATTATATTTTACCCATATATTTGTAAATGTGAGTTTGCAGGCTGAACTGAATGTAACAAGGCTGTGTACTGCAAAAAAAATTACTAGACAACACATCTTTCCATTCAGTTATCCTCACATTAAATGACTCTTATGAACTGGTTAATCTAATGAATCATTCAAAAACACTCAGAAGGTGCCGGTTTTGATCATTCTGATGGATCCTTCACAGCACAAACATATGACTCAACACTGACTGAACTATGACTCGCTTACTGAACTGTAGGTTACCAGTACTTAGTTTCAATGCAATATACATGACTCTTATAAAAAAAAATAAGAAAAAAGAGAAATATAAGATTATCTATCTATCTATCTATCTACAGTATAGATAGATAGATAGATAGAAATAATGTACTTTTAGCTGTGATCTCAGAATGTGATAAGAACTCAAAACCAACAAAATTTGGCATGAATTAGTTTGAAGGGATTGTTTGACATGCAAGGTGACAAAAAGTTATTATTTTTTTTTCCATCAGAAAAAAAGAAAATAGTCCAGCAAGGGATTAATGGTAGCATAAGCTCCACAGGGCAAAATTTATGAAAACTCAAATTAAAAAAACTGACCAAAAATGTATAATTTATCATCAACATCCCAGCCCGTTTTGACTCTACGTAAATCTTTGGTATGCAAAGACATCATTTAGACAAAATGTTGGTAGCGACAGCAGTCGATATACATGTGTCATTAGCAATATCCTGCCTGCCTCCCATGCCCACCCAGGGGTCCGCTCCTGTCCTTTAAGTGCCCTTTTCATGTCACTGTTGCACATAATAAAGACTTAACTCTCCTACCACACAATTTAGGGCAGGCCTCAGTCAATTAACCCAAGAGGCTTTTAGTCAAACAGCGCACAGGTCACAGACAGCATGCTACAATCACAGGGGTCCCAAATATCACTCTTGTGATGCCTCTGGGGGACTTTGTAAATAAATGAATGGGCCTAAGGCAACACTGACCTTTCACACTTATCTGTACGAATGCAAGGTTAATAAATGCTTTAGGGTCACAGATTTAACTGGATCCTTGCTCTTTAAAATGTCTATGGGTCACAAGCAAATCCAAAAAAGAAACTGCAGTCTTAATGACCTACATAGCCATACAAGAGTGCTACCAAAAATTGCTTTAGCTTATTTTTATGCATAATTGCATGCATACTTGTTTCGAACAAAGCCCCACCTGCCGTTAAGAATTTGAGGTGTGGATGTGTGAACCTGTAGCTTATATGCGTGTGATGAGCTCATGTCTGTCAAAGCAAAAGGTGTGACATTATAAAAAAGAGCTGACGCTGGAGGACTCATAGCTGCAAACCTATCCCATAAGCCTCAGCATCGCTCTGGGGCCTCTCGCTTTCTTGAGCTGAGAGGATCAAAAGATTAAAGAGCTTCGGCTGGGCGTCAGATTAAACAGGACCGATATTCTCACAAATACATGCCAATATATTTACTACGCTAATGTAGGAATACAGCTAAGGAAATTGACTACTTCCTGATATTCAATGAAATAGTGTCCGCAATTAATCTCTTCAAGTACTGGTCTCCTTAAAGATGCAACTAAACGATGCTAAACAGCATGTGTCCAACTGGTCTTCAAGAGCTCTCTACACACATTCTCACTGGAGCGAGAACTGGATTCTCACTTTTTTTTGGCATAAAAACATTATTAAAAACTGAAGATTTTTGCAAAAAGAGGAAAGATAGTGAAATTATATTTGAAGAACTTTTGTACTGCAGTTGCAGCACAAACTATATGATTTTGTATAATTCCTGAAGCTCAACAGGTAGAGTATAATACTAGCAACACAAATGCATAAATTAATTCAAATTAAATACAAATGCTTCAAATAATACCTAAAAGGTCATGGTTTCGACAAATTATTACGCAGTTTGCAAAATTGATTATAATAAAGGTTTATTGTGCACCAAATCAACATGTTAGAATGATTTCTGTATTATCATGTGACATTAAATACTGGAGTAATGGCTGCTGAAAATTCAGTTTTGCCATCACAAAAATATATTGTATTTTAAAATATAAAAAAATACTTATTTTATTAAAAAAGTCTTACCAACATCAAACTTTTGCATATTAATACGAAATAAGGAACAAAAAAATGTTACTAGTGTAAACAGCAAACATATCTACACAACTTTATGAAACGAAACATAAATATAAAACATAATATGAAGATCTATCTATCTATCTATAGTCCACTTAACAAATATAAAGCCACACTTTGTTTTGCCCCATTTTTCATGAGCTGAACTCAAAGACCTAAGACTTTTTCTATGTACACAAAAGGCCTATTTCTTCTCAAATATGCCACAATCGTTAAATCTGTGTTAGTGGAGAACTCTCCTTTGCAGAGATAATCCTTCCACCTCACAGGTGTGTCATATCAAGATGCTGATTAGACAGCATTATTATTGCTCAGGTGTGCCTTAGGCTGGCCACAATTAAAAGGCCATTCTAAAATGTGCAGTTTTATCACACAGTATAATGCCACAGATGTCGCAAGTTTTGATGGAGTGTGCAATTGGCATGCTGACTGTAGGAATGTCCACTAGAGCTGTTGCCCGTGAATTAAATGTTCATTTCTCTACCATAAGCCGTCTCCAAAGGCGTTTCAGAGAATTTGGCAGTACATCCAACCGGCCTCACAACCGCAGACCACGTCTAACCACACCAGCCAAGGACCTCCACATCTAGCATCTTCACCTCCAAGATCGTCTTAGACCAGCCACACGGACAGCTGCTGCAACAATCGGTTTACATAACCAAAGAATTTCTACACAAACAGTCAGAAACCATCTCAGGGAAGCTAATCTGCATGCTCGTCGTCCTCATCGGGGTCTCAACGTGACTGCAGTTCATCGTCGTAACCGACTTGAGTGGGCAAATGCTCACATTCGATGGCGTCTGGCATTTTGGAGAGGTGAATCCCGGTTTTCACTGTACAGGGCAGATTGCAGACAGCGTGTATGGCATTGTGTGGGTGAGCGGTTTGCTGATGTCAACGTTGTGGATCGAGTGGCCCATGGTGGCGGTGGGGTTATGGTATGAGCAGGTGTATATTATGGACAACGAACACAGGTGCATTTTATTGATGCATTTTGAATGCACAGAGATACCGTGACGAGATCCTGAGGCCCATTGTTGTGCCATTCATCCACGACCATCACCTCATGTTGCAGCATGATAATGCACGGCCCCATGTTGCAAGAATCTGTACACAATTCCTGGAAGCTGAAAACATCCCAGTTCTATAAATTATTGCACTGAAATGAATCAAAGAAAGTATGAGGGAGGAGGAGATGTAGAAAAATAAATGGGAGAAATCAAAATGCTCAATATGGTGGAAAACTTGCCTTACAGTAAAAAAAATCTAGATAGATAATAGCTGCCCAGTGGAGTTACCAAGATGGCCACCGAGTGAACTAGGAAGCCTTAAAGGGAAAATAAGGTTATAAAAACTTAATTCGGTTCCGACATCTGATTGGTCAATTAATTTTTCTAGTTGTGCTCAAGCCTTCATACTCTGACGAGAAACACTTGTTCGCAGTATCACTGCAGCTTGCACAGTGAATTGTTGTATTTGTTGCATAGCAACACTGTTATGTCAGGATCTGTAAAGACGTTCGAACACCAGCACATGTTTTCAGGGCTTGCACAAGGCCAAACGAACACTAGCACATTATGGCTGACAGAAGATCAATTCATTTACAGCTAAAAGTGCTCATCATTCCACTCAGCAGTCCGGCGCTGATCGCTTTCCGATGCCGCCCGTGTGCAAACACCACAGAACGTGATCACTCACTCGCATACACACACACGTTTGTGAACAAGCACTGAGGCATTCAAAGATGCATTCGGTCACAAGTGGCTTTATGAAACTCAACATATATTGAGCTGACAGCATCGTTCAGCTATGTCATAACTCCTCCCACACGCAAATGCTCACACACATTCATCATAAAGTCATTCAAATCTAATTTTTACTGATTCCCAAGAGCTGTGACAAGCCAAACGCGATCTTGGCCATTTCATCATCCAGTACACACACGTCTGAGCGTATGCGGGGTGATGGGGGGCGGTGTGCACATGGCCGCCTTCACACACTGACACACATTGCACTAGCAGAGGATGAATGAGGTCGTGGCACTCAACAGCCTCTCGTAATACAAGATTCCACAGAATCGAGCGATAAAACCGAGCATTACACCAGACTTGCATGAAATGTCAATTACAACAGATCTGCATATATGCAATTAACCTTTAAATTGCAAAAACAAGCTATGAATTCACAGAAATGCTGTTTGAGATACAGAAATATGCCTTTTAAAATCATAAAAATCTCATTTAGCTCTGCAATGAAAGCAATATTAGACATCCAATGCATCTAACGCTGTTCCCGTCCATCCTGATCATCAGGCTAATCTGATGAGCGAATGCTGGTAGTATTTTGAGGAGGTGAGAGAGCTTGCAATGTAGGGTTGATACTTACGGGGCTTTTATCAGCCTGGCTGGAGACTCCATGGCCGCCACCACTAACTAATGGCTTCATAATGGAGGTGCAGAGCCAGGGCGAAATTTAAGCATCCTGCTGATTCCCACTAATCTTTCCCTCTCTCCCCCCTCCAGTGAGTCTTCCCCTGTCTCCCGTTTTTCTCCCCGCTCCTGCAGGGGAGAAGAGGAGAATCTTTCCCGGGGAAGGAGGGGGAGAGAGTATGTTCACCGGAGATGATGCTCTGGATTTGAACAACACGGTTCCTACTCCAAGAAAATAAAAATCAACGTTTTTCCTTGTCAGGTGCACACGGCATCTGTCTGTCCACTGGGTCCACAAAAAAAAAAAGAAGAAAGGAGAAACACAGTGCAAAAGGATGAGAAATCCAAGAAGGGATGTGCAAAAATCGAATCCTCCGTTTCAGGTAATTAGGTAAGACTCTCCCACCAGTGACGTCCAATGCCGATCGATAGCGTTGTAAAAAATGAGGGAAATAAAGGCAAAAATGGCTGACAGCACTTTCACTGCCTCTCCATCCTCTGTCTCTCTTGTCTCCACGTGAATGGTTTTATGCACCATTAGCCGAGGCTGTGACCAGAAAACCAACCTCACTCATCCAGGCTGTCTTTGTTAAACACTCTCGGTTCATTTGTGTCTAAAGCAGGGGGTGTGTGTGAGTGTGTAAGAGAGAGAGAGAGAGAGAGAGTGTGTGTGTGTGTGTGTGTGTGTGGAGGGGGAGGAAAAGAGGGGGCTTTGAATAGGAACCTCCTCCCTCCCTCACTGATGTTAAAAGAGCGCCGCTGGTGCCTGCTATACTACACACATACAACACACATATGGGTAAGTTGACGCATAACATGGTTAATCATCTTCAGGGTTAATGTTTATATGTATGCATAAGGGAAAGTTAGGTTCTGTAAATGCTTATTTCTTTTAAATCATCTTTTTGCCTTTTTAAACAGCCTATGAAATTAAAAACGAAGTTGTGGATTTTACCGATGCAAAATTTAGAGTGTTTTTCTCAGTTGTATAAACCGAAAATATTGATGACATCATCTTGCACTCCAATTTTTTTTGTCCAATTGCATGCTCTCTGCAATAAGAATGCAGCTAATGCTTACTGGTTATTTAAATAAAAAAAATTACACTCCTTTTGACATGTCTGATGAAAATTTCCATTTTCACTGGGAAATGTAAATATTTCATGGGTTTTTTAATATTCATAAAGGTATGAGTACATTCTGTGTAGTTTCTCAGTTAATTTGAGCTTAATCTCATTACGGTAATTTTCCGTATAATTGATTATAATGTTTATTTAAAAAAATTATATTATAATATTTGTACTGTAATTATTAGTTTAAAAAAACCGCATTAGTTTATTCATACATCTAGACTTTACGTAATATCACTTTAATAACTGCATTACCAATGGCATTCTATATATATATAATATATATATATATTCTATATATATATACCACACACAACCACCAAAATATTAGGTTTTTAGATGGAAACATTAAAGGAATAGTTCACCAAATTGATGTTATGGGTAATTCACGTTAAATACTAGTGACGTCCTGTTAAAGGCATAGTTCACCCAAAAATCATGTCATTCCAAACCTGTATGAGTTTCTTTCTTATGTTGAACATAAAAAAATATATTTTGAAGAACCAAACAGTTTTGGTCCTCATTGACTTCCATAGTAGGGAAATAAATACTATCAACTGTTTGATTACCAGCATTCTTTAAAAATATATTTTATGCTCAGCAGAAGAAAGAAACTCATACAGGTTTGGACCTGGGTGCGTAAGCGGTGAGTAAAGAATCACAAAATGTGCATTTTAGTGTGAACTATCCCTTTAAGTTGGATGGTTCAACTAGGATGTAACATGAATTACCCATATACACACAACACACACACACACACACACACACACACCACAGACACGCAACTCGAAGAACAAGAGAGTACTAATGAGAAAATTAGAATAAAAGAGCATGCAATGGGTGAGGTGTAGCTAGGAAATAAGAGAGGCTGAGAGGGAGAGCTGAATGGTGGTGTGGGGGGGGGGGGGGGGGGCGGGGGGGGCCCAGAGAGGATGGAAAGACAAGAGAATCTATGAAGGATGAGCACTTAGCCCAGCGGAGAGTATGTCATTATCACGCTCCCCTCCGCTCACCACCAGGGCTGCAGGCAGTTGGCATGGCAACCATGGAGGAGAGCCATTTCCTGGTCGGTTTGGGTGGGAGAGTGTGAGAGAAGGCTGGAGAGGAAGAAAAATAGACAGAGAGATGGAGCGATGGAAGATGAGAGCAGACGACAGAAGCGCAGAGCACATGGCTCTCTGACATCCTCTGTGTTACTATGACAACGCTGCCAATTCACTCCCCACCCCCACCAAACACACACACACACACACGCTCGGTTACCCCCTCTGGGCATGACAGCCCCCCAACACACGACCCTTTAGTTTGTGATGATGAAGTGAGCTCACCCCTTACATGTTTCTCTCACACACACACACACACACTCTTCCCTAAAGGTCCATCTCTCTTTCTGTCTATCAAAATAAAGACGTACAGTAAATGTTATCATTCAATCAATCAGTCATCTGTCCATCCGGTATAAAGCACTCATTGTTTCACAGAGAGGTGAGACGTGATATCTAGCTGTGCCCTGGACTGACACTATATGATAATAAGAATTTGAATAACAAAGAAAAATATGAACATTGCATCAAGCAGGTCAATAGGCCAACAGACAGCCAATCAGATGACTTATGCAAATATCCATATATGATGCTAATGTAAAAGGTAAATATGTCAATATGGCGTAAATACAAATGTATAAATAGTAGTAAAAGTATAGTAACAATAACCTTTATAGTAAAAATAAAGGTTAAAAAAAATAATAAACCTAATAGTAATAAAAATACTGAGTCTGATTAAAAAAAAAAACATTAAAAGGAATAAATGCTCAAGAAAATATATTTTCATTAAAATGTGTGTTGTTAGTGGCTGCATCTAAGGCTTTAAACCAATTTAATATAATTAAATGTCATTTATATGCAATAAAGTGATAAAGGCTTTTAGTGTTACGCTTAGACATAAACATTTCGCTACCGTATCAAATAGAAACAGCCAGCTTGCACGTTTGTGCTTACAGAGGCGATGTGGGCGTGAAGATACAGATTGAAATTTTGGACAGCTTTCAGCTATGCACAGGGATCAAAACAACCCCCTGATGACATCATCCCCGATGATGTAATGCCTAACAAAAACAAGCTCAGGTGCTGCCACATCCCGTCGTTAGAGTAACCACCAATCATCGTAGGAAAACAGAGCGTCATTACGTCACTGTGGTAACAGGGTCACATCAAGGGACGGCTCAGCATCACCCAGAGTGCAATTCAGGAACAATAGATGCTCATTATGGAAAGGTTGATAGTGGGTCAAGCAGCCTCGGCTTCATGTGAAACAACAAAGAGCGTCCATGTCCATGAAGACAGAATAAATATGTTTGAAGAATGAAGCGAGCAAATAGGTTTTAGATTAAGGCACATTATAATCCAGCTGTTTAGTTATCAACTAATATAGATTTTAAAAAAGGCTAACACATACAGATATCTAGAGATCAATGTCTTGAATAAAATACAATTTAATGATAGCAAATAAGATGCTGAAATGCTGAAATTCCTAGGGGAAAAACACATTTTGTTAAAAAAAAAATCTATATTTTTCTTTTAATTTTAGCTCATTTTAATTTAACTTCATGTACTAAAATAACACTAAAACTGAAATAAAAATGTATAAACACTATACAGACATAAAAAATGCAAAAAAGAGACAAACTACTAAGAATGACAAATTAAATGAAAATGGAAAATCTACTGATTCAAAATATTAATAAAAATGACAATAAATAACACTAAAAAACAACAATAATTACAATAATATCTCAATGATACAATAATGTACGTTTTTTTTGAGAAAATAGAAAAAAAAAACTATAAAAAAATGGTTTTAAAAAATATAGTATTATTAATATTAATAGAAAAAAAAAAAAACATATCCATTAAGAAAGGCGTCAATAGACTTTGGAGATAACACAATGGAGCTGTTGCTGATTATTTTAAAATGACCAATTATCGGTGGATTAACTGACTATTACTAGTTATGTCATCCAAGTTCCATCAAATGACAGCTGTTATAGTTTCTAATCGATAGTACTTTGTTTAGCATAAGGCCAATCAAAGCGCAATACACCAAGACATGCAATAATAGGAAACGGTGTATGGTGTATTAACTTTATTGATGTAAGTTTTGATCAATGAATCAATCCATCAAAAAAAAAAAAAAAAAAAAAGGAAAACCCAGCGGTTGTGAATGATGATTGGAGGCAAAATATATCATGCTTCTTAGCTCTGAGAGGCTTTTCAGAATACAAATCGAGATATTAGTTCCTTTTGAAAAGCTACTGTTATCCCTCTACTGCTGAAAACAGCACAACTGTCAAAGATCCCTCTCCAGCCTATACACAAGGGAGTCGGGATGCAGAGGAAATGAGAGGAAGTGGGAGAGAGAGAAAGAAAGACACAGACAAGGAGAGAGAGAGAGACAGACAGATAGGATTAACATCGACTGAAGCTCTTCCGGATCATTCCTTTCACGCCAAACCTTTTCAAAATTTGAGTACAGTAGGGCTAGATTGCACTCATTCTCCAGAAGGATAGACCACAGCTACAGTGTGACAATGAAGAAAGCTCATTGAAATGCAATGCAAACACTAATTTTTGTTGTGACATCTAATATAGTATAAGTATAACATATGCTAATAAATAAGGCTGGGTGGTCTATACCAGGTAAAATTCATTGTTCATACTGTGGTACATACAGTAGGTATGGTAAGATTCACTAATTTGCACTGGTGCATCGGCATAAAAGTTAATGATGCGATGCATTGATTTAAAAAAAGTGTGCATTGGACATTTACATTTAGTCATTTAGCAAACACTTTTATCAGAATTATTAGACACATTAAAGATTATCTTTAATTGGACACATCGGATACGTTGGCATTTGTATCGCGATGCATCAATCTAACATATTTGCATCAGTAAAAAAAACATAAATCATAATACGAGTGAATCGTATCACATTGCATAGGTTGCAGATATGTATCTTTAATGTATCGTATTGTTGACCATGCATCGAGATGCGTATCGCATTGGAGAAGCACATCCCTAATATACAGTATATTTATTTGGCTAAAGTAGGCAGGACTTCTTTACATTATTTACACATTAACATGGTGAAGTTATATATGTGTGACAAAAACAAAAGGCAAAATGTGTCCCAAACAAGTCAAGACAAGGAAGAACTTGTTATTCTTTTGATTTAAAATCATGCACAACATGATTAGAATCTGTTTTTGATCCGTGTCCATTAAATTGCCCCCCAAAAATCGAATTAGATGACATACTATTTGCAAATGATTCAATGTACACCATAATATAATATAAATCACAAACATATGAGCCATTACAAAAACAAAATAATTACCATCATCTATCCAATGATTCTCCAAATCGCTTATCCTCTGTAGGGTCATGGGCAAATAATTATATTCTGATATAAATATTGTTTTCATGATATATAATTACTCATACTGTGATATAAGACCCAGTCCAACTTACAACTCAATTAACCCGTTTCATTACATTAAAATGTCTATAGTGATGCTTAGTTCATGGAGTAATCTTCTAAATGACTTGCACAGTAATTAACATGCAGCGTTAGGGCTGGTTAAGACTGTAGACAGAGAACACCACATGCATAACAATAAGGACCACTGCCTTTATACTACGAGAAGGAGAGCAACTTCAAATGACCTATATGTTATTAAAGAAATAAACCAAGACAGGCCATGCATTAACAATGGGTTAAAGGGTGACGTTGGGCAGGGCAAAGTAGTTCCAAACAGCAAAAGACACCAATGATCAACATAACTTGATTAATTAATGTTCATTTTTTACAATAAACAACTTTTCAATTCAGTAATAGAATCCATTAGCCTGTTAGTTAACCGGCATGCCGTTTATGGTTGCTTTTTTGCTAAACAACAATATACATTGAAATTATGATGTATATCAGCTATTAAAAAAGATTATCTACACTGTGAAGAGATTCCATAAAAAAAATGCAGATAGTGGCTAGCCTCTAGTGTTTGGCAACCATAGTAAATCAAATTAACTATTATTTGGCAGAATCTTTTTTTTTTTCAAGCAGTTGACATGTTTTGAATGTGTAAAAGTCCAAAATGCATTAAAACATTTTTAGAAGTCGTCCCATCCCAATTATAGCTTTGTAGCTTATTGACCAAAGGCAAGTGTGTGTTTTCTATCTTATCATGTGGCTAAGCAGAGCTGATATGTCTTGGGGGGGATACGTTTAGCATGAGACTAATTAAAGATCAATGCTACAGACAACACAGGTGTTCAATCTTGTGGAGGAAGAGAAAGTGCCTCATGCTCATAGCTCATGAGTGTCACTTGATTCTCATATCATCCATGTTTCACTAGTGCACTTTCAATCCTGGATGCTTCCTGTCAATACACAGATGCAGGAAGAGGATTTCCTACTAGAGCAAAAGAGCTGAAGTGAATTTCTTAAAGAAATAATGCAGGAGGAAGAGTTGGTGGTCTAATAACAATGGTGAAGTGAGATGCGGCGTTCTGGTAATTGTGAAGGTGCGGAGGGTCAACGTAACAGCACCCAAAGAAGGAAGTGTGTTTTTCCCACTCTTCCAGAAGTAGAGCAACTGCATTCTGATGTGTGATTACTACAACATACACATATAAAAACTATGGCTCATATATGTATTATTCATATTTTCTGCATATGTAATCAGTCAGTTTTAAATAAAACACTTAGTGGAAGAATCTCATCTAAATAATGAACATTTTAAATTAAATTTAAATGTATGCATTTAGCAGAAGCTTTTATCCAAAGCGACTTACAGTGCATTCAGGCTATACATTTTATACCAGTATGTGTGTTCCCTGGGAATCGAACCCACGACCTATGCGCTGCTAATGCAATGCTCTACCACTGAGCCACAGGAACATATGAGTTACTTTCTGTAAACATGAGAAAGTAATGAGTTACTTGCTGTAAAAATGTCAACATAAAAAAAATACGTGACTATAGATATTGTGGGATGGGAATAAAAAAAAAAAAAAACGATTCTGGTTCAGATTCGAATCCATGAATGATTCTTTTGGTCAGGTAGAGAAAGTACTCTACATGTAAGAAAGAAAAAGTTAAAAAATTATGTGCAGTTCAGTTATTAAGTGAATCACTTCAACTCATTCGGTGAGTCTGGTTTGAACCACTGACGACTGGTTCAAACTGATAACTCATGAGCTTGAGACTGATTAATGAGGAATCAATTAATTTGTTGACCAATCAGAGTCTACTGGTTGTGTTGCATGTATGTTGCACGCAACAAGCAAGGGTAATGCCATAGGAAAGCAGGAGAAAGATTCAAGCCCCACTTACAGAACTGAACAATACAAATAGAATTTGTTCGACCCATATATGAATCTGAATATGAATCAGTTCTTGATTCACAACTTTAGCCATAACACAGCAAGGCTGAAGCCATTTGCTTTGGAGAAAGAAAGTTCCAGGTATAAAAGTTAAACCATAAACCTAAAAGGTCACTGGATGGGACTTTACAGCACACTGGTTTAATTGTCAAGCTCTATTACCATGTATGCATGGTAATCTACAACCAAACTGCTGAAGGACTGAATATGAGAGGAAAGAGGGATGAAAAGACAGCAAGATCAAAGGACGAGGAGGGCTGCAAGGTACACTGCTCCTGGCTGATAGCAGTCCATCTGGACCCGAAGCCCCGCTGTTATCATTTGAAATGTCTGTGTGGTTTAAACCATCAGCTCTATCATAACTGTCATAACAGCTATAACTGTCAACTGGCATTTATGCTAATGGACAGTTTAGCATTGCGAATCACAATCATTGCATTCTACAATGTCATGCTATAAATATGAACAAAACAAGGCATGTTTAGTGATATTTCACCACAATACATTTGTGACAGTATAACACCCTGAGGGCCATAACAGATACAACCCTGTACAGTATATTCTAAGTCTTCTAAAGCCATACGATAGCTTTCCATGTTTGTGTGTGTGTGTGTGTGTTGATAGTGGTATAAATATTTTTAAGTGCAGGCCTTTTGTGTCTCAGTGCCGCTGTATACTGCAGCAGCAGCCATCACTGAGGACAGCTCTAAAAATAGAGCAGACTCTTCACAAGAACACCTTACAACCTCCCTCTCTCACTCTTTCCCCTCTCTACCCACTTACACACACACTTTTCATCTCTCATCGCTTTGCTTCACTCCTCACTGAATCTAATTACCACAAAACAAGTATCAGCTCAGCGGCAGCTAAGTCTACCCTCACCATCTTCATCATGTCCTAGGCTGGAATTAACCGCTAAACAGACACTATAACACATTAACCACAAAATTCCTTACCTGCACCTTGTTGTTGACAAAAATGTCTGAGCCTTGGTAGTGGCAGCACTATTAGCCTAGCTCATGAATCCTAAATTGCTGCCGTTGTTCCAACTAGTGCAATTCTGTTCTGACGGGTCATCGGGAAATAAATTGAAACCAACAAGGGAAAAAATTACAACTTGAAGGGTCTATGACGTTGCCTAAAAAACACAGTATTTTGTTTATTTGGTGTAATGCAATGTGTTTACTTGGTTTAAGGTTAAAAAAACACGTTATGTTCCACATACTGTACATTATTTTTTTTCCTCTATGCCCCGCCTTTCTGAAATGCGTCGATTTTTACAAAGCTCATCGGTCTGAAAAGTGATGTGTGCTCTGATTGGCCAGCTATCCAGTGCGTTGTGATTGGCCGAATACCTCAAGCATGTGACGGAAAGGTTATGCCCCTTACCGTATTGTGATGCCCTGTCCAGTCGGAGTGATGAGACAAAAACATTAAACCCATTATAAACGAGGCATTTGGTGCATCCAGTGGGGACATAATTACAGATTAAAATGAGCTTATACTGTCTTTTTACGTGTTGCATCACGCCTCGTAAACATAAAACCAGTCTGCATTTGTGATCGGAGAATGACAAACACAAGCGCTACTCTACACTGCTCAAAACTCGCGTTTGAATCATCAGTGGCAAATCCTTTAAATATGAAAGCATACTTACAGGCTGTGAGTCAGTATTATTTGTCAGAACACCGGCATTGTAGGCTACTCTCCCAGGAAACAGTCCTCATCCTCCGTAAAATGTGTTGCTCACATCTGAATATTTGGTTTGAAGTGTTCTGGAACAGTGTTGTAAATACCACTTAACCACTGATTTCTAGTTGTGTCCTCTTTTGGAAGACCAACAAAGTACTTTCGCTTTCACAACGAAAAACACAGCGCCCTAGCATGGTTGGCAGCACATACTAACGTTGATCAAGTTATGCCTTCTTTCTTTGCGTATACATTTGGGCGGTGTTATGCAAATCTTCCCACACAGTGACGTAGACATGTGGGGGCGTGTTTAAACGAGGCATTTTAGGAGGGCGTGGACGATTCAACTTTTATAAAGAATATCTCTTTGTGTTTGAGACTTTAGTCTTTGCAACTTTAGGGATCTTATCTATTCACGAACAGCTTGTAACACTCCAAAGAGAAAGGAAAACTTGAAATCGCATCATATGACCCCTTTAAATTAATTGTGCATGAGCAAAGTAAATAAGAGAAAATGCTTTGAGTCAAATGGTTCAAATAAATCTTTGGTTACTGATGACATAAGTCATGCTATTAAATGACCTTTTTGGTATTTCGGTGAAAATACGACATCATATAGCTAATTAAGTAAAATGGTAAAATAGAAATATGGCTAAAATTAATACATTAGTTAGTTCAAACAGTATGGAGGGTACATTGCACTTCTGTTGTTGCTTATGCTTTTACAAAACAGTTCCCTATGTCCATGTTATTATCCGATATCATGCTTTGTCATGTTATTATTTTGCTAATTATTGGGTCTATTAGTAATAAATATATTAATATAAAATGTTATATTTATTTTTCTATATTATTTTATTAATTATGTATTTCATACAAAATATTTCCCATAAATATCAAACTGAATTACTGTTCTGGATTGGCACTTGATGTCCAATGTATAATCTGGGTTCTGAAGCAAAATTAGTTGAAAACCAGCAAATATAATCGATTGTTAGTGGAACAATTACCCTTAACCAGTACATAACTCATCCTGCACCATTTATGCTACATGAATGACACTCAAATTATGCAGCTTGTTGGTAAAAGTATGTTATTACATGGTTAAATGATCAAAATTATGATTTTTGCCAGCTAGGAAAACAAAACAAAACAAAACAAAATTTATATTTTATTTTTATATTTGTGAACAATGTTTAAGAAGAAGAAGAAACAATTAGAATGTTTGATTTTAAGGATTTTTTTCATAATAAACATCAAATTTAGTTACTGTTCTGAATCCGTGTATCATTCGATCATTCGTTTTTTGATTTAATATTGAAAGTAGAAAAATTAGAAGAAGATTCGTTTTTCGTTCATGGGTTGAAAAATTAATTAACAGCTTGAATATTCGATTTCTACACATGGGCGGGAATTAAACACCCCTTTCTGCTGATTGGTCAGCAATGCCATCATCAGTTCTTCTGCAGTATCACGCAGCAGAATAATAGTCCTCTGCTGCTGCAGTTGTATTGATTCTTAACACATTTATTGCAACTACATTTCATCTTTTTTCATCAAACAGACAGTCTAATGAATAGCTCGACACAACTCTTACCGGGGCAGAGTCTAGACAGGGCTTTCGTCTGTGTAGATATAAATTCTATTCTTTGCATCAGTTGGGCATGGCAAAGTATGGGGTGCATATACAGCTGTCATAGCTACCCTGCTACACCCAGTAAGTCTGTTTGTTTATTAAGAATTACTAATTTATTTGTTATCCAAATCAAATATTGTAAACTAAGACAAAATGAGGAATAATAACTTGGTTTGGGTATTATCAGGCCTATATCACCAAGAACTGTCATTCCTGACTGACAACCGTGGAACACCATATAGTAGATAGCCTACTGGTTCGAGTGTCTATATTGTAGTCTGTGTTGTTAATAAATTGAAGTATAATTGATATCATCAAAAAGATATTCAACTTTGTGCTCAGCAATAGCTACTCTCACGGACGATCGCACTTGCCGCAAGATTTCTAAAATATAATAACTTGCCATTTCGCTTTGTTTCTCACCAAACCCTCAGTATACCTTCAGAATGCTTGGAATATATGCCACTAGATGCATAGGATTATTTTACGACAGATATGCATCCGCTAAAAAAAAAAAAAAAAACTAAGTCACCTTCTCTGCTAACTTGGCATGTGCGAGCATGACATTTTTGTGTTATTAAGTAATAAGGCTTTAGAACAACATTAAGGTGAGTATAGTCACTCTAGTTCACACAGTTCCAAAAAATTGTGATGGGTTAAATAAACTCATAAGCAGACAGACTCGACTACAGTAAAGCGCAGACCAGTATTGAAGTGCACAGGAAATAAGCAGCAGTCATATTTAAAGCAGTTTACATTAATATTAAGTACTGATGTTCACTTGGATTTTTTTCCAAAACAATTATTGGGAAATAACTTAATACTCTGTCATTTATAGTCGTATGGTAAAATGTATATTTTTAATTGTGTAACGTTACGTTCAAAATAACTACAAAATGTCATGCCTTTGAAAAATAAAGAGAACAACAGAATGTGCTGCTTCAGCGCGTCTCGGTCTCCTTGAGCATCTTTCCGGCGCATGCCACAAACATGAACCACAGCAAATACTTGTCTTTTAAAAGACTTCATTTAGATTATTTGACGTTAAATGCATTATATAAGTCACTTTGGAATAAATCACATTAGGCCTATGTATCATGATAAAAAAAGCGACTTTACAGTCTGGAAATACTTTAGGCTATAGCTAATTATTTCTCGGACCCCCTATCACTTTAAGAACTGCTGGTCTACACAGAAGAAAGACCTGTCTAGACTCTGCCCCGGTACGAGTTGTGTCGAGCTATTCATTAGTCTGTTTGATGAGAAAAATATGAAATTTATAAAATGGGTTATTAATCCGTACAACTGCAGCAGCGGAGGACTATTATTCTGCTGCGTGATACTGCAGAAGAACTGATGATGGCACGGTTTGATCTTCGGCTGACCAATCAGCAGAAAGGGGCATTTAATTCCCACCCACGTGTAGAAATCGAATATTCAAGCTGTTTTTAATTTTTCCACCCATGAACGAAAAATTAAATTTAAGCTGAATTCTCGTTTTTCATTTTTTGGAAAAAAAACGGGAAAACGAAAAAGGAGCCGTTTTCTCATTTTTCTACTTTCAATATTAAATCAAAAAACGAATGATCGAATGATACACTAATTATTGTTCTGGGTTGCCAGTTGATGTCCAATATATAATGTTGGTTCTGAAACAAAACAAAAAATAACAAAGCAAAGCAAAACAAAACAAAAAAAAAAAAAAAAAAAAACACCATCACTTTGAAGGAGGGAACCCAAGCCATATTTAGGGCGTTTGGCACATGATAGAGACCGTTTGCTTTGGTCCAGTAAGAACCACCTAGCAGCCACCCTGAACACCCTAACAACTGCATAGCAACACACTAAAAACCATTAATAGCATAGCATAGCAATGCCTCGGGAACCCTAGCAGCAAATTCTCCAATTCTCCACCGCAATAGCCACTCACCTATTCTTTTAAAAATGTAAAAAAAATCTAGTTTGTTTGACTAGTTCAGGGGTGGCGAACGTCGGTCCTGGAGAGCCACAGCCCTGCAGAGTTTTGCTTCAACCCTAATCAAACACACCTGAACAAGCTAATCAAGTTCTGAAGGGTTACTAGAAAGCTACAGGCAGGTGAGTTTTAATTAGGGTTGGAGCTGTACTCTGCAGGGCTGCGGCTCTCCAGGACCGGAGTTCGCCACCACTGGACTAGTTATAAGGCAATAATCTCAGCATGCAACCTGAAGGCTTGCAATATAGCATCACCCACTTTAAATCACTGTTAAGACTAAACATTAATTTGGCAACATAAATACATACACAAGACACATCCACACAAATAAGCCATATTGCTATGGTCACAGGGTTATAAACTCTTATCGCACACACATATAAAACCTACACGCATATACAGTATATAATCACAGCTAAGCAGGAAGTGACACACACACACAGAGGAACAGAAACAGTGAATAAGTACGATACCTGAGCCTTAACGCATTCCTGCGGAGGAGCCAGTATGAGGAGAGAAGCAGAGAAGAGCAGAGTTATTATCAGCCTGGGTTATTGAAGAGCAGAGCAGGCTCAGAGACACCCTGTTAAGCACTTTGCAAGTCATACTACGGGAAGAAGAGAGGGACACATCCTTTATAAAAGCTCAGACGCTATAAAAAACAACAGAGGGTAATGCTCACACACACACACACACACAGACACAGACACAGACACAGACACACACACACACACAGCCGAGAAACATGAGGCGGATGCTGAAATAAAAAGCCACAAAGCAAAAATAAAAAGGGAACTCGGGCACTTCAGGTGAACGGAAAAGCGGCTAGTTATGCAACCAAATACAAAGGATTGGAGGTCATTTAGTTATTGAACAACTGAAATGCAATGATCAGCAACCTAGGAGATGCAAAAAACTGGTATTCATTGACTGAATGAGGGTCTCATGATCATTAAAGCCCCACAGTACCGGAGAGGAAGGGAAAAAAGACAGATTTATAGAGACAAAAATGGTACCCAGTGTAATACAACAACAAGGCAGTCACTGTTCACTGGTCTTAAAGTCACTATTGACAGACAGATTTCATTTAAAGATTCCATGAAATAGCTTGACGAGAGCCGTTTTCTTTCCTATTGAAAGAGGAAATTTGGGCACAGCATACTGAATGGCTTTATCCTTTAATAAAAAGTAAATAAGCTTTAGTTTACATTGGTTTTGAACCATCATTTAGTACTTGCTACTCTAGATGGAGACAGAAAAAGACTGTCAATTCTAAATTATTACTATACAGATTATCTCAAAGCTATGAACTAAAATTACAATGTTGACTTCATGGGGTGTTTACAGCACAATTGTAAGTGTGATATGAGTGTAAATTCAACAGACTGAATGAAAAACATTCTAAACGTTAGGAATTTTCTGTTTTGGTGTGCATGGGACAGGCTGTGTGTGTAATATCCAAAAATGTTGTTTAAATCAGTGCAGAAGGAGTGTGGTGCATCCACTAACACTACTGAGATGAATTAACTCTACCTCATCTGTCTCAGAGCTGTTTTGAATCATTGTGCATCTACAAGATGCCTCCAAATACAGTGTGACAAATCTGAATCACGTCTAGGGCAGAAATGCTTAGAGACTTGGAGTTGAGTTCGATTGTGTGAGGCAGGCAGCGCAGAGTGCAATTATTTCACTCTGGTGCCAGAAATTGAATCAAATTAATGCCAGTCAGCAAGTCTCTATAAGGTTATGTGAGATACTCAAGGCTGATACATGATGTAATGTTTGTGAAGTGAATTTTCACCTTCGGCTATGTCTGAGTATGGAAATCCCACTGTGGAAGCACTCTCAAAAACTCACGGATTAGCTGGAATGCCCGTCAGCTTAACATCCAATGCACTGAGGTCCCTCTTGAAGACACTACTGTGAACTTTCTTAGCCTGCTACCACTGATCTGAGAACAAAAACACGGTCCAAATCGCTTCCCACAGACCATAACAACAAAAAGGGAGCTGTTTGGGAAAACTGTGCAGCTGAGAAGATACAATGGTGGGAATCATTTTGGCGTCCCCTTCTAATGTATCTCGAGGGAAAAACAATTTAGCTCAATGATGCTTGACGTATTTCGTTGTACTAAACAAAACACACATTTCCAAACAACCTGAGGGAACACTGGCTTCTCTCCCGGTGGAATGGGAGGAATACTGGGAATGACTGCAGCAGTTTGGGGGGGGGAAATCAGGAATGTATCTACGTGAGGGTCCAGATTTGAACCTCCACGAAGCATCTGTGTCAGAAATTCACAAGATTTACGCTCAAAACATTACGAAGGCAGAGTCTTGCTGTCAAAACTGCTGGAGATTTAGTAGAATAAAATACAACCTTTTTTTCTCTCTCAAGGTACAAGGTGCAGAGGGAAAGACACATCAAAACTGACCTGAAAAAAATTATGTTTGTCTTTGTAATAAATTAATAAAATAAATAATGAATATAAAATAAAACCATGTGTAGTAATATGTCATCAAATAAAATTAAATAACATAAAATAAAATAGATTTTTGCCAATACTTAATTTAATACTGGTTAATTTAATAACATAACAGCAAATAATAATAAATATAAAAACAAAAATAAAATGTATGCATTAGTAATATGTCGTCATCAAAACAAAATTAAATAATAAAAAAATGCCAATACTTAATTTAATGCAGGTTAATGTAATAACATAACAGCAATTAATGACAAATTTGAAAAGATAAGTGTTAGCATTGGGATATATTAAGAGGATAAACTTGACCTTTAGCTTTAAAAAGTCTAAAAAATTGGTGCCAGCGAAGGGTGTAACCACATATCTAAGATTAAGTGAATCAAATGTAATTTTAACAGTTATCGAATGAAAAAAACAACAACATTATGGTTGATAACTAATGTAAATATTGGATATCTGAATATTTTATTTAACCTGAACAAATGTAAATATACAAATACATAAATGTTTTCTTTCTTTCCCTCTGCTGTCTCTTTATTCAGCTAGAGCTCGAGGTATATCACACATACAGATTGTAGCAGTGCAGTGGATTCTCACTTCAACCTGGCCAGAGCACAGTGGGGACTGAGTGCATAAAACACCAGCACATCTTCAGCCAACACGACATACTGACTGCAAACACATAGGCAGAACACCAGCTAACACCTACAGAGAGACCATATATCAGCCACCACAGCACAACAAGGTAAATGAGCAGCTTTAATGGAAACAAGGAAAGCACCTTGGACATACGGGCACAAACAAATTGCGTTGCTGCTAGGTAAAAACAACATTTAAGAGACTGAAAGAACAGTCCAAAAGTAAGGTATGAGTGTCATTTGATGCCAACTTGATTTTTCGTCTATTAGTGTAAAAGAGGCAGTAACGAGCTGAAGAGAGCTTTCACTGCCTATTTTTACATTTTATAATGAGCCAGCACCCATTTTAAAC
The DNA here is from genome assembly GCA_018155175.1 of Sinocyclocheilus anophthalmus. Taxonomy (NCBI): domain Eukaryota; kingdom Metazoa; phylum Chordata; class Actinopteri; order Cypriniformes; family Cyprinidae; genus Sinocyclocheilus; species Sinocyclocheilus anophthalmus. The sequence continues at coordinate 226,058 of JADLZN010003671.1, read as the reverse complement.
CTAAACTTGCTTTTTAAAAATTCAGACTAGCTTTTTGCTTTTTATAAAATAATGTACTATGCTGGCTTTAGTTTTGAGCAGCATTTTTTTCAAAGTCATTGGCTACATGCGAAATGCAAGCTTTCTTACCATTTAACCTGTAGTCAGGGGAAAAACAGTATGTGAAATAACTACAAAATTATCTGCAGTGCTGCACACTTGCTAGCTTCCTAACTGTAAATACTTTTTTCTGTTAATTTTTACAAACTGATAAAATCTTATGATGTTGCCACTAGGGTTGCAAAGGGGTGGACAATTTCCAGAAACTTTCCAAAAATCCCTGGAATATAAAAAAAAAAACCTGGAAAGTTTCCAAAATGTCTGGAACGTTTCCTAAAATTTATGGAAATTTTCCACATTTTTGCAACCCTAGTTGCCACTGGTGCTTAAGTTTTAACCCAGAATATTCCTTTAAGGCAGAAGATAAAACAAATAAATGAACAACCCCATGAGGATGGGGCTGCGCTAGCTAAATGAACAGATTCTTACAGTAAAAGAAGAACCAATGCAAATATAGTAGCAGAGCAAAGTTCATAGGTAGGAGACAAAAATCTTGTTCCTTTCACATTGGTAATACAAGGAAAGAGAAGTGGTTAATGTTACCAAAAAGAGTGCCAACAGACTTCCAGTAGTCTTTCAGTAATCTAAAGCTTTACATAATGTTCCTGTAGCGTAAGTTTTGTGAGAGGAACATTTTGGTACACATCTGATGCACTGCTCTGGTTGTAGTGAAGAAATGTTAGCTTATGTTATGTTTCGCTGCAGCAGTCAAATACATTGAATATATTACTAGCCAATGTTATGCGTAGACAGTGCTGGACGGTATGACAGTATATACCTTGCAACGTTAGAAATGCATCAAGTGGTACAGAATTTCCTGAACCATTTATACACCATAGATACTGTATATTAGCATCATTATTTGCACATAAAAGTGACATAAAGAGATGAACCTGCACATATTAGCTATTTTACAGTTTTAAATGTGACTCAGTCAGAATTAAGACTCTTGGCTAGTATGTTTAATAATATTGAGTTATGTTATAAAATGTGAAGCTGTTTGTGCACAGATAACATTTGTTTAAAAAATATCTTATTTTTGGTCAGCATCAGCATTTTTATACCAATAAAGCTTTAATATATGTATATAATTTAATTCATTGGGTTATCCAAAAAAAACCTGCATGATTATTAGTACAGATATTACAAATATCTATTGCAAAGCTGAATTATCAGTGTCACATGATCCTTCAGAAGTTATTCTAAAATGCTGATTTGGTGCTCAAGAAACATTTCTTATCATCAATGCTGAAAACAGATTTTTTTGCAGAAAAATATGGTGATTGTTTAGGGTTCTTTGATAAATAGACAGTTCAAAAGAACAGCATTTATTTGAAAAATAAATAATTTGTAATATCATTAATGTCTTTCTTCCCTTTTTTTGTCCCTGTTGAATCTGCATATCCAAAACTAAGGGCATAACTAATGATCATTGAATACCATTTGACGAAAAGAACTCATAGCTAGATACCATGTCTAAAACACTGAGTGTACTATCAGATTTTATCAGACCATCCATCCCTATGCATAAATAACATTGCAAACAAAAAACAAGCACTTGCAATGACACATTTGCCAGCATGTAAACAAACTGGAAAGCAAAACCGGACAGGTGAGGACCAGGAACGCCGACAGTCATGCAGGGTGGCGGGGAAAGTAAACGTTCTAGGTAGAGTTAAAGCATATGACTAACCGTATGGTATCCACGCTGCCAACACGGGCGGTTGTCGCGGGATAGGGGTCTCGGTGCGGATGGCGTCGCCGCCCTTCGGGTGATCTTGGCGAAAACTTCGGAGGGACTGGCGGTGTGAGCTGCCGCGCAAAGACTCTAATTAATCCATTAGTCCACCTGAAAACGGAGGCGATGGAGTGATGACTCCCTCTATCTCTCTCTCTTCTCTTCCTCCACCCCACAATCTCCCACCCTTTACTGGCGCTGTGAAAATAGAAGGGGTGTGTGAGCCTGCTGTGTGTGTGTGGGTGTGTGTGTGCGTGTGTGGTGGGTGTGGGGGTGTGTGTGTGTGTGTGTTAGAGTTTGCGGAGTGGAGTTTGTGTGAGTGGCGTGGAGTGTGTGTGTGGGCTGAGCCTCAAACACCTACGTCAAAGAGAGGCGCACAGCAGACAGAAAGGAAAGGTAGAAAAGGGGAGATGTAGTTTCAGAGGAGCAGCTTGCAAGGGGCTTTCGGAGCTGAGTTGTGCATGTTATGCCGGTTTAACCTTGAAATTAAGAGTTCAAATAGCAGGCATGTACAAAAACCAAACCGGATCAATATGTATTATTTATCTTTGCTGGGTATTCTGTCACTGTGACACCTAAAAATGAAATCAAAACGTGTAAACTGTCATTGGCAGGTCTCTGAATGACTGTGAACAAGGGTGGCATCATCATACACATGATGGGTATAAGTTGCATATAAAAAGGGCTGGCCACTGTGACATTACGCCATAAAAAGTGACATGATTATCCCTCTGCCTTATTTTGCTGCAGCCTCACATTTCACACCCACTCTGCCTTTGGGATTACACATCAAATCTCTCGCTACCGTACCAACTGCTGCTATGGCAACTGCCGGCGAGCGCAAAGCAGTGGGAATATATTGGGCGGTGTGAGCGAGTGAGAGTACAGTATCTATATCCTGCCTCGGCCCGTAATTACAGGGCAGCATCGGCCAGTAATAACAGATGACTTACCCAACAAGGGCACCATCAACTGTCGAGGACAGTGGCCATCACCCAAACAGGAGATTACGATTATGCATTTGGCAGATGCTTTTAAACGACTTATAGGGAAAAGTCCATTATGAAATCCATTTGAATTTTTCCCCAAATTCACTTTTTCTGGATTTCATTTTTTTTTTTCAATTAAAATGTTTCTAGACTCTGTTTTAATGGTTAAATAAAATGTATAAGCAAAAATTAATTACTTGTAATGAAAAAGTACCCAATTAACAGCAATTTAATTGAAAGTTTAACAAAAATTAAATTTTTAAGTTAAACCAAACTTTAAGTTTCTCGTTATATGATGATAGTTTTATCTCAAAATAAATGGTAAAATGCTCATGAAGTGACTCTCAGAACAGTTCAAGAGATTATGTTCATGAGTTAATGTACTCATATTGAAGCGGTAGAGGTTGAAAACACTGTGAGCATCATGCGCGCGTCAGTATGTGTGTAGTAAACGAAACAGTGCGTCGCCATTCATTCACACAGAGACCCGCAGAACATGCAGGATTCATATTTAAATAGCATTGTGCAGCGTCATATTCACAGAAATCGGTCCCACTAGCGCATTGATTTAGGTATGACCTACATTTGCTTTAGCCATCAATATTGCACATTCCGTGACATTCGAAATACTCGGTAAATGATTTTTATGACTGGATCCGCGCTCATCTGCATTTCCGCAATCTTGGCCAATCTCGAGCCATGACTTCGAGGCATTTTAAAATAGGGCCCTCTTATGGTTATCAGTCCACTGTATTTTGGGATGGGAACCAGCCTGATGTTGCTGAGTCATGTTCTTGGAGGGAGTACCAGTACCGTCATATGAAAAGTTAGGCACCATGATTCCGGTTTTCTATCAGGGGCAGACATTAACAATAACTGTCCTCCAGTCTTAAAATGGAAAATAAAACCTCAGAATGAACAAAAACACTACAATACGCAACGTGGCACACTCGTTATTTAAAAAAATAAGCCAAAGTGTGACAAACTAAGGACACCCTTACTGTTAAGATGGGAATTAAGAGGGTAAGTAACAGTCAGACTCTGCTAATCAAATGTCTTTGATTAACTAATCAGCAAGTGTGAGCACCTCTATAAAAGCAGAAATTTTGGCAGTTTGCTGGTCTGGAGCCTTAAGGTGTGTGTTAACAAAATGCTAAGAAGGAAAGACATCAGCAAGATCTTTAGAAGGCATTGTTGGATGCCATCAATCGGGAAGGAGTAATACCCCTTTTGCAATCAATTTGAAGTCCCATCATTCTACAGTGAGGTAGATTATTCACAAGTGGAAAACAGACACCAATCCTCCCAGGAGTGGACATCCCAGCAAATGTACCCCAAGATCAGATTATGTAACGCTCAGAGAAATGGCAGACAACCCAAGAATTTCACCGCTGACTCTACAGGCCTCAGTTAACATGTTAATTGATAAAGTTCTTGACAGTACAATTAGAAAATATGGGACAAGTATGGCATGTTTGGCAGGCTTGCCAGAAGAAAGTCTTTTCTATCTAAAAAAACATGGCAGCACGTTTTAGGTTTGCAAAGTTGCATCTGAACAAACCACAAGTCTTCTAGAACAACGACCTTTGAACAGATGAGACCAAAGTTGAGATGTTTGGCCATAATGCACAGCGCCACGTTTGGTGAAAACCTAAAGAGCATATCAACACGAACACCTCATCCCAAAAGATACACATGCTGGTGGAGGGCTGATGATTTTGAGCTTGTCTTGTAGCCACAGGAACTGGGCACCTCACAGTCATTGAGTCGACCATGACCTCCTCTGTATACCAAAGTATTCTAGAGTCAAATGAGAGGACATCCGTCCAACAGCTAAATATTGGCCAAGATTGGGTGATGCAACAGGACAATGATCCTAAGCACACCAGCAAATCTACAACAGAACGGCTGAAAAGAATCAAGGTTCTGCAATAGCCCAGTCATAGTACAGAGCTCATCCTGACTGAAATCAGTGGTGAGAGCTGTGTATAAACAAATACCCACAAGTCTCAATAAACTGGAGCAACGTTGTAACGAAAAGTGGGCTAAAATTCCTCCAGAACTATGTGAGAGACTGATAAAGTCATACAGAAATGATTACTTCACGTTATTGCTGGATCTACAGGCAACTGAATCATAGGGTGTCCTAACTTTGTCACACATCTTTTCCATCTTGGCTTTATTTTTGTTAAATAAACAATGACACGGTGCAATATGTCATATGTTGTTGTTCATCTGAGGTTTTATTTCCAAATTTTAAAAATTTTATTATCTTTTATTATCGCAGCTACAGGAAACCATGGAATTCAATAGGTGAACATTTTCACCTGACTATATAGTACATACTACCATTCAAAGTTTGGGGTTGACAGATTTGGTTTTTGAAAAAAGTACAGATATGTGCATCCAAGGGCATTTATTTGCCCAAAAAAAATAATAAAATAATAATACTGTTGTCAGTTTCTGTATTGTGTTATGGATTTATTATTTTTATATAGTTTAAATGTTTAATTAATCGTGATGGCAAAGCTAGATGTTTCAGATGATTTAAAAAAAACCATTCCAAAGTCTGATTTGCACCAATGAAACATTTCTTATATATGAATGAGAGAAGTTGTTTTTTTGTTGTTGTTTTTTTAAGAACTTGATTTATATCTTTGATAACAGAACAAAAATAATTTGAGATAGAATCGAGTTTGCAACATTTAAATGTCTTACTGTTCACTGTCGCAATAAATGTGTTTGCTGATAAAAGTATATTGTTTTATACCTTACTGAACACAACATGAACAGTGTGTAATCACATGCCGAAAACATAATTAGAGCCTTTGAGTACATGTACACTCTTAAGACATTAACAGGTGGCTTCAAAATGTTCCAATCGCGCCTAGCAGACCATTTTGTCCACAAAGAACCATTCCAGTCAAAGGGTCTTTTATAATAACCATCTTTCTTATTTTGTAATCTGAAGAACCTTCTTTACCACAAAGAACTTTGTGAACCCGACAGTTCCTCAGAGTAAGGTCTCGGACCCATTACGACAAAAGGTTCTTCTATGGCATCGTGAAGCACCTTTATTTTTAAGAGTGTAGGCATATTTCCATGCCACCCCGAGAGCTTAACCAAATCCGAGGCTGCAAATGTAGATAGGGAGGGTCTTTCTTTACTCATGAACATACATCATGAACTGAATATGGAATATATTAGGACGCACAGAAGTGCTTGGGTTCTTAAATATAATCGTTTTAGGTTTTTTGGCAAGGCGAGAGCACTGAATTTAGGCCATGTTGAACATTAACCGCAGTGGGCGGAGTAATTTAAGAGGAACAAATCCACAATGAAATTTGCTTGTGGTAAAATGTAAACAAGATGCCAAATTCAAACTGAGAAAGAGAGTACAGAAGTGGAGGAGTACAGAAACATGTATATGCCATTTATCATTATAGCAGTGGTTCCCAAATGTAACTTTAGTCTGGCTCACCTGATGCTAAACAAAACTAGAAAGCACACAATTAAACTGCTCTCCTAATATAAATAAAAACAAATTCAATATAGCTGTTACTAAAACGTCTACAGTAAAAGCTTGTAGCTTGTGTTCAGACAGCCACTTTATTTTCCCCATCAGTCTAAAAGAAATATCCCACAAATATTGATTGCTATATTCATTAAATATTTAAATAATATTTATAGTTCACAATGGCAAAAAGACACTGAATTTAAGTACTTAGTATGTTAAAATATTCACAAAGCTGATTTCAGGTGCATTTAGGCATTTACAGTATATAAGACATGTCTTTGGGGTCAAATGCACAACATCTTAGAGTGTTTCTATCTCAAAGAAATAGACCATCAAAAAATAAGACCACCTAGATAAACTAGTCAGCTTATGTGCAAAGTAACAGTCAGTTGTTTGACAGTCGACCATCGTTTCCTATCGAACCATCACATTTTCTTCGGAAAAGGGTTTTTAAGTCAGTGCATTGGGAAGAGCTGGAACTGTTATCTGCCCATGTAATGTCAAATCTGACCTTGTGTGTACCCCTGGGAGTAAAGCATAGCCCACTGTGGGAACCACTGGGGAAGAGGAATGAAACTACAGCACAAAACAGCAATTACATAGTGTAATTAGTAAGAGTATGGAGTTAAGATGATTATCTGGTCCATGATTACTCACCACAATCATCTCGGATGGCTCCAGAACGATGCACTCGCATCCACGGCGTAAACTCCCAGCAGACCTTTTCCCAAAACTAGAGGAGAAGAACAGGAGAGAGAAAGGTTATAAACTGCTCGACCAATTATGGAATCCTGAGATTCTGTGGGAATGAAAGCGTGCTCAGAAACCGAGCCGGAGGAGCACATATCCACACACTTGTGGCAGTGTTCCTGGTCTAGGCAGTAAGGCTCCACTAGGAAAGAAACTACGACCAGACTGGAAAAGTCCACCAAATGACATCATGGCCTAATGAAAGAAGTACAGTGCAAAGTGATGGAGCGTTTGAGTAGCAACACAAAAAACTCTATTGAAAATAGAAATGACTGTGATGTGGGATCAACACAAGAGAAGTAAAGATGATAAAGGTGACATTGTCCTTTAAACACTGTTTAAATAGATACACATATGTGCCCCTGGACCACAAAATCAGTCATAAGTAGCACAGGATTATTTAGAGCAATAGCATTGTATGGGTCAAATTTATCCATTTTTATATTATGCCAAAAATCATTAGGATATTAAGTAAAGATCATGTTCCATGAAGATATTTTGTAAATTTCCTACCGTAAATATATCAAAACTTAATTTTTGATTAGTAATATGCATTGCTAAAAAATTCATTTAGACAACTTTAAAGGTGATTTTCTCAATATTTGGATTTTTTCGCACCCTCGGATTCCAGATTTTCAAATAGTTGTATCTCAGCCAAATATGATCATATCCTAACAAATTATACATCAATGAGAAGCTATGGAGTTCAGAGAGTTACTCCTAATTAAACCAAGTTTTTACATTTTTGTGGTCCAGGGTCACATATGTGAACTTCAATAAATCACTTGCAATGTGGAGTTAAAATGCAAAGTCAGAGATTGGCATTTCTGGGGGCAGTCGTGGCCTAATGGATAGACAGTCGGACTTGTAACCCGTGAGTTCGTGGGTTCGAGTCTCAGGCCCGGCAGGGATTGTAGGTGGGGGGAGTGAACCAGCGCTCTCTCCACCTTCAATACCACGACTGAGGTGAGACCCTTGAGCAAGGCACCGCACCCCCAACTGCTCCCCGGGCAGCGCAGCATTGGCTGCCCACTGCTCCAGGTGTGTGTTCACGGTGTGTGTGTTCACTGCTGTGTGTGTACACTTGGATGGGTTAAATGCAGAGCACAAATTCCGAGTATGGGACACCATACTTGGCCACACATCACTTCACTTTCACTTTCTTGACCCCATTCCCTCTTCTTCACACAATGTCTTTACTGCACTAAAAGCAAAAAGAAAATAAACAGGAAAAAGGCTAAATTAAGTAAAACAAAATAAAATAAAATAGTTGGTTAGATGTGCACATCAAACAGAAATGTAATTTGTTTGTTTAAGCATCTCAACTGAGTCTGGTATAAAAACACAGTGAGTTTGGGATGGGACTAGACAGGTGGGGTACTTGACATACTTTTTTTTCCAATTCTGTTTGGTGCTGTTTGCAAACTTAACCTTTGTATCTGGTCTGTTGATTTACCATTAATGCTGCTTGTAAGACACTTTTTGCAGCTGAATGAGCTGCCAGGTGACAATATGGTCCAAAGTTGACACATGCTTACAGCGGTTTAGCTGGGTGAGAGGTCAGAAAAACCGCTACACATACTTCAAAAAACTGTGACTGACAAAGCAAGGATGACTTTACTAAAGAAAAACTCAACTACATAAAACATAATTTCTTGCAATGACAATTTGCATGCTGTTTTAAATGTTTACATTAGTAAAACAACACTTTTTGTTATATAGCTATTTGTACACTGTATGGGTTACGGTAGAAGCGCAGCTGGCAGATATAGTAACTATCTAATATGGTTAGACTAACAGGTGGGATCCCCTCTATATACATGTTCCTGATTCTAAGACCACACACAATGAGCACTTTGTGTTGTAATGCTGTTTGACTTCCCTTACAGGCTTCTATTCAAATACAAAACCTCAAGACTCAGTGTTTTCATTCATCATTCACGATATAGTTGCTGATATGGCGGGTATAGTTTGAAACCACACTGAAAATCAGGGATTCCAAGTCTAATTTAAACTGCAAAATGCAATAGGAACAAAAACAATGGAATACATTTTCACCACACTTATAGATTACAGTTTTTTTTGTTTAGAAGTTTTTTTTATATTTGCTTAAAAAACACTCTGCTTGAGCACAACTAAATGAAAAGAGAAGGGGGGGGGGGGGGTGCTCTCTGGCTTTATAAAAATCCCAAAGTCTAAAAAAAGAAATCATTATTCCCTGTAGAAGGCAGTAAAAAAAAAACTGTAAAATTTATATTAACACCAGGCATTCATATAAAGTATATTAACGTCAGACACCACACTATGTTCTTTGGGAATTGAACTCCCGGTGAGACATGATGCCCACCCAGTCGGCCCCTGCATTCCATATTACACAACATTCCGGGTGTCTGGAATGTGATTCTGTGACGAACGTGGCAGGCACTTACACACAGCAAAGAACATAGGGGTCTCCAAAGTAAATAAGCCTCTTTTTCATCTCTCCATATTAAGCCGAGCAAAGATTAAAGAGCTGTTATGCAAGTTCTGTTGGTGGGAAAGTCTGAGGGGAGAAGGGGATACATTGGAAGGCTTAAGGACATGCTGAAGTACAGTAGAATGGTAATGCAGTAACAGGATTCTACTGTAACGCTTCAGTGAGTGCTAAACAGCTCTGCTGCCTCTCAAATCTGCACTTGCAGACACATGGCAACATAAAGCAAAGTAAACAGCATTTCAGGAGCACCAAAGCAACCCCAAACTGTAACTAGATATAATGCAGGGATCGAGATGCTTGAGGCTTGATTAGCAAAGCATGACACTTGAGGTATGATTACTTTAACGAGCATTTTAGCATTAGTATCAATAAAATTAATTATATAAAATTAATTAAAAAATACAAATCAATAATAATACTAATAATATTTATATAAAATATATAAAAATGAAAAGTCCTTTAAATAGTTTGTTGGAAAGTGTGTTCATAAAAAAATATCTAAAGTAATTTCTTAAAGTGATCTAATTGTGCACTTAATACACGAAATAGTACACAATACGTATAAAAACAAATAAATAAAAAATACCTGTACCTGAAGATGAGAGAGTTGTTACAAAATATGTCCAATGAAATCCATAAACATTCCTGGCTTCTTGAAAATCATGCATTCAGTTCCATACTTCTACCTCAAATGTGTTTTTAATGTTCTTTCTTAATATTCATACCCAGACACTGCTACCACACTAAACACAAACACGATTTCCTGAATGCCACATGATAATCCAACTTCACGTACACTGCACTCTGTTCTGACAGCTCCGTCTACCGCCTTCATCTTACGAGAGTATGCGTTGGGGAATGTGCGTTCTTCAGAGTCAGTAGTGATCGACTGAAGCCAACATTCCTGCCTGCCCCTTACTGCCTGTGGAGCCAAGAGGGAGGGGTTGACCTCTACCCACAAACAACATGACCTCCCAACTTAACTCAAGACCAGTAGTGATCAGAGCGAGAAACACCCAGAAAAACTCTAAAGGGCAACCTGGGGAATAGTAAAGTAAAAAAAAGGATACCTTTGATTCAAAAAGCACTATTCATAATCCTAAAAATTTAAAACAATCATAATTAATTATTATAATTAATAAACAATTACAAAAACGTAACTATAATCACTTTACTCTGGGATTGCAAAGTTAAATAAATTAGTGGCTAAATAACAAATGAGGCATGTTGATACATGTAGTGGAGTAACTTGTATCAGATATTCAACATATCAGATGTTGCAGATTATATTCACATAAAGTAAATTCATATCACTTCAGGGAGGAACAGTAAGGCTTTCAAAGCACTTCCATGGGAAAACAACCTGGGAGTTTGCATGTGGTTAAGTGGAAAAAGATAATAATAAAAAAACACATCTTACTGAAACTGAAAGAATTTAAAAGCTTGCATTTTAGCAAAACTTTTTATCTGTAAATGAATAAAAAAACGTGTAAAATGTGAGCATGTTGCTAAATTCAACTCGATTTAAAAGTATCTGGTTTGTTTTGTTAAACTATAGTGCAAAGAAAACAATTTGAAGGACATGTAGTGTGAACACTTTAGTACAAATCATTAAAAAATAATTTAGTACATAAAAATCTAGTAGCGAAAAATCATTTAGTACCATGCACCATATCAAAGTATCATCTCAGCTAACAAAAATATGTTCTAAGAACATTTTCCTAACATTTTTATTAAGGTATAAAAATTTTATTAATGAATGTTCTCGGAACATTTACAATAGGGCCTTTTGCACCGCGGGAACCTTTTCATAGTACCAGAACTAATTGTGGAAACTACCCACTTTTCGGCATGTTCGCACCACCGGAACTGGGAGCGATTTTAGTACCAGACTGCCTTTTCGATAACCAAATTAGCTCCTACTCCGGAGCATGTTCTAACCAGCACAACTGGTACTAATCTTGACGTAAGTAGACATTGATTGGCCAAAGCGTCTGAAAACGCGTTCACCCGCCATGATTTAAAACTCAGTGTAAACATACTGTAAACCTTGTGTCAACTTATTTCACAAGTATGGAGAACAGCGATAGATGTACGGACGCTGAAGTGCAGGCACTTGTTGCAAATGTAGCACTGCCAGTTGTCGTCGGAGATTCTTAGTCCTCCTTTCCGTTTCTTTCAATCGCTTTAAACGTATACATCGACTTTCCATGTCCATTAGTGTGAAACCCGCGAGACAACAAAAACACAGCTTCGATCACAGCGTCCTCCATCCTCCTGTTGTTAATGTTGTTCTATGTTTCTGTTGTTGAACACCACACACAAATGACAACGCTGTCGACCGGCTTACGTCACTTCTTAGTACACACTCTCAGTGCGAATGCAACCCTTTAAATGGTACTGGGAAATAGTTTGCGCAAAATCGTCCCAGTACTTTAGTACTGTACATTTTGTTCTGGAACTAAAGTGGTGCGAAAGGCCCTAATGTTAAATTTTTAAAAGTTTCAAAAACATTTCTGGAACATAAATGGAACGTTCAATTTTTATAAAAAAATTTTTTTTTTTTTTTTTTGCAAACATCACAGGATCACTTTTGAATGTCCTTCTGAAAAAAGTTTAAAAAACATTCAACATTAAAAAATTTAATTAAAAAAAAGTTAGACAAATGTGCTAAAGTTTTGATAACCTTCTATTAACATTACTGAAAGAATGTTCATAACTTTGAGATAATCGTGCCAGAACATTAGCCAAAGTTCTGAGAATGTTCCCTGTTAGAACAGATAGTATGCCATATTTGTACCATGGTAAAGCATGAGTAAAAATCTCTAGGAAGTCTTGCAATCAGGAAAAGTTAAGAAAACAGTGGATTTACTGGAGGATCAGATTTAACAGAGTTTATAACAATAGAATCTATTGTTGGTAGTTAAGCCTGTAAAACCATTTTAAAGGGCTTGGAATTGTTGCATAAGTACTGGCATGAGCACCAGGTGGTACTGCCACCTCAAACTCAACTCTGACTTCTGCCAGCACTTTGTACACCATTATGCTTTTAATGATTGAAATCGCTGTGCAATTAAACACTTGCATGCTGCATTTGTAGTGAGTGAGAGTTTCAGGTGTGATTAAACAGAAGTGTTACACAAAATCTGCATTAAAATGAGAGCGTTTTTGTTTAGAAAGAAACTGGAAGAAAAGAACACACGTCATGTGAAAGAAGCCGATAAGATGCTACTGCAGATCTGGTCTGTCTCAGACAAGAATCAGCACACAGGGTAGCTGTGATGCCTCTTGGGGGGAAAATGGCCATTTGCGAGCACTATCAAGACATTGTTTATGAAGTGCACCGCTGTCCTGTTGGTTTTCATTCACTGGACGCCTGAGTCACAGTCTATTACAGGAGCAACACATCACAGCTCTCTCCATGAAGTCAAACGAGAAAGCGAGGGAGGGAGAGACCTGCTTTTTTCATTGCCATGGTGATAAAATGACATTCTCAACTGCAAAAATTCTAGTGCATCTCTGTCAAGTGTTTTTGTACGGCTTGCTATGCTTTTAAATTATGCCCAGTCAATATGTTGCTGTCTGTATGTACACTTAATTTCTCTCACACCAAGTTCTATGCTACTACAGGTAGATTGTAGTGTGCCAAGCAAAATATTGATCCTCGATAAAGACGGTAGTCTTCATTTGCATATGCGCACTTGCTAAAGTAGTCAAATTATGATATTTTCAAGAAGGGATGCACCGATAGGATTTTTTTTTTGGCTTATATCGATACCGATTTTAACAAACAACTATTGGCCTATTCTGATTCCGATACCGAAATTGCTACATTGCATAAAGCAGGGCTTAAAAACGAGAGAGAGAGAGAAAAAAAGAATGGTTCACTCCAAGCAGAATTGGTATTTGAACGCAATTTTTTTTTCCTTTCATTTTGTTAATCTGTTAATGATATATTCCTTTTTGTGTGGCCTATATAGTTTTATACAGTTTTCTCCATTAACAGAAACATTACAGGTGCGAAATGTGACCTTGTGTGAATCTGTTCTACACTGGTTTCAAACAAAAAGCTGCATATTACCTGCCATTCATTTTCACTTAAATGTAGGCCTAATGCTTGGCAGTTCGTGACATATCCTCGGATAAACTCTAATGCTGGTGCATTGCCATTGCGACTTACCTGTGATGAATTTACAGCTGAGAGCAGGCATTTCACTTGATGGATGCGTCAGCGTCACGTTTGCATAGGCTGTACTATGCCGTCTGACAAACTATATTTTGTACATATTTTATTTTGGCAAGTATTTAATTATTTTGCCCAGAGAAAAATGTTGGATTATGCAACAGATATGCAACTCGTTGTCTCCATGCAGTTAATTAATAAACCATCGGTATCAGCCCTTTTCATGCTATTTCCAATATGGCGATGACTTTAAAATAATAAAAAAACAGCCGATAAATTTCAGTGGCTGATACATCAGTGCATCCCTACTTTCAAGTTATGATGTTTGCATTAGGTAACTGATTACATGCCAGGGTCAGAAATTAAAGGGATAGATCACTCAAAATATTAAACATCTGTCATCATTTACTCACCGTCATTTTGTTTTAAACCTTCATGACTTCCCATGAGCTGAATTGTTTCATAATTTATTAATTTTTCAAAATTGATACTGTTATTGAGCTGAACTGAATTAAAGGGGTCATATGATTCTGCTAAAAAGAAAACAGTATTTTGTGTATTTGGTGTAATTAAATGTGTTTATGTGGTTTAAAGTTAAAAAAAACACATTCTTTTCCACATACTGTACATTATTGTTTCTCCTCTATGCCCCGCCTTTTTGAAACGCTCGATTTTTACAAAGCTCATCGTGCTAAAAAAAAGTGAGGTGTGCTGTGATTGGCAAGCTATCCAATTTGTTGTGATTGGCCAAATACCTCAAGCATGAGACGGAAATGTTACGCCCCTACCATACTATGATGCTGTGTGTCCCGGTGCGACGAGACAAAACCAGTAAAACCCATCATAAACTAGGCATTTTTTTGCATTCAGTGGGGACATAATTACGGATTATATGACTTATACTGTCTTTTTACATGTTGCGTTGCATCGCGCTGCGTAAACATATAACCATGTCTGTATTTGTGATCGGAGATATGACAAACAAGCACTAACGTTACTCTTCACTGCTCAAAATTCGCGTTTGAATCATCAGTGGCAAATCCTTTAATGAAAAAGCAGTACTTGCAGACTGTAAACAGAACAGCCGTCGGCGGCTACGTAGCTGGAGGCGGCGTGCCAGCGTGAGCTGAGGCGGCGGGCTAGCGTGAGCTGAGGCGGCGGGCAAGTGTGAGCTGAGCAGCACTAAGTTGATGTATTTCCTCAGCGATCAGTACGGATCAGCTCCAGGCATGACAAAGTTTATATTGTCCTCTTTTGGAAGACCAAACAAAGTAAAGTAGTTTCGCTTTCACAATGAAAGACAGCGTCTTCATGACATGGCGGCAGCAACAATATTACAGCGAGAATAAAAGTTACACCTTCTTTCTTTGCGTTTTGGGCGGCGTTATGCAAATCTTCCCGCATCGTTATGTAGACATGTGGGGGAGTGTTAGAATGTGCCGTTTTAGGTAGGTGTGGTTAACTCTTAACTTTTATAAAGAATATCTCTCTGGATTTGAGACTTTAGTCTTTGCAACTTTACAGATCTTCTTTATGCACCAGGAGCTTGTAACACTCCAAAGAGAAAGGAAAAATTGAAATCGCATCATATGACCCCTTTAACATTCAATTGTTTCGATGATTACAACACAACGTCTTTTTAGAGCTGCTTTACAGCAGAATTTGGAATTGTCTCATATTTGATGAAGTTGGCCTCATTGATTCTGTTATTTTCCAGTTCACTTCTGTAAAGCTGATTAGAAACAATCTGTATTGTGAATTGTACTAAATAAATAAAGGTGACTTAACCTTCCTTAATTCAACACAAAGGAGACTCAAATGCACTATAAACATATCATAATAGTAGTCCATGCAGTTTGTGTCATATATTTAAATCTTCTGAAGCAGGAAAAAAATAACAATTCGACAACTCTCATTAATCTAATTATACTGAAATTTTATTCAGATATTTTATTTTGATGAATTTATTATATTTAAAGTATTTGAGACATTATGACATAGCATTTCTGTAAAATAAAAAAATGTGGCACTCATAAAAGTAAAAAAAAGAAAAATGCATCTGAAAGTCCAAACATATTGCAAAAATTGCCCCTTAACTAAAAAGAAGAAGAAGAAGAAGAAGAAGAAAAAAAACATTTAATACAGTTGCTCTTTGAAGGTACTTTTATTAAATGCAAATTTAACTAAATTGGTCCCAGTCACATTTTTGGATGTGCGTATCTACACTTGGACCATTTAAGTGGCAAACTAGGATGAGGACATGCACGGCGATGGATATTTACTCTTCCTAAGGTTCAATGTTAATTATTTTTTTTTATTAAGGGGCTTTACATTTCCAAATCAGTTCCAAATCATGTTCATGTTCCAAATCATTCGTGAGAACTTTTAGAAAAAGAAGGAAGGTACGAGCTTAACACACATAACAGGTTAATGGAAATGGTATTTAGGGTGTTCTAATTTCTTAGTGTGAATATTTGATATTTGATGGCATTCGGGTAAGGGACGTACCTGGAGCGTGGCAGGAACATGGACTCTTTGATGAAGACCGATCCAGAAAGCAGAATGTACCAACACGTGCCAATGTCATCCGGACTGTGTGAGACAGAAAGAGAAAAATGTCACACAGACTCCAACAGGAAACAAAACATGCTTATTTCTAACATGCGGCCTGGTTTGCTGTATGGTTAGAGCAAAAAAAAGCTGACACAGACTCACATAACCTCAGTGCTTAATGTAAACACTCTGTCATCATTTTGGTTCTGTGATACACTCCTTTGCACAGACAAAAGACGACATAAGGAAATTCCCAGAGGAAACAGTGGACAGAGTGATCAAACAGCCAAGTGCGAAACTCACACCATCTCTCTTTCTCTTGTAAGTGATGCCAGTTGAAATGTGACTGCTTGATTTATGTGTGTGTGTAGGAAATAACACACTGACACACAATCCCCCTTAACACTCCTTTTTTTCAGGTCACAGAGCAGTCAGGAATGTTAGACATCTTCCGAGGCATGCTGGGTCGACGTCCTTCTAGCTCCCGGCGAGCCCTGCTCCATGTCTGCCTCTCCAGTAAGTGTTAAAAGTGGAAATGTGAAAAGAGGAGCAATCCAATGAGCAGCGGACATCGTGATCACTGAACAGCCGATACACACTCCAGTGAGATAACAGACCCAAAGCAGTGCTGGGGTTTTTAGTAGCCGATAGACACTCCTAACATGAAGCAAATAACCCAGCTATCACACTACACTGCACACATTTTAATAGTACTTGTTTTTCATTCGATTTAATATGTTTTGTCTGCACTGAGATTTCTTGTATATCTTCATTTTATCACACGATTCACTGGAATACTCCATTCTGATTGGTCAATCATATTAGAGTGCAACAGTGGGGTTGTTACGCTATTGTATCACCAAATCTTGGATTCAGTCTTATTTTTTTTTTCAACTGAGGTGCATAAGCTCCGATCAATCAGTTCAACAAAAAAAATGAACATAATATTTGGTAATAATACAGCAAGACATGTATAAGCATTTTTTTGCTGGCCATAAAAATTCAGAAGGTACAAAAAGTATCCAAAAATGTTTGGGAATTTGTTATACCCTATGTGAGTCAGTAATTCAGTGTTAGTCCAGAGTGATAACATTAACTCCCATTTTCAGGAAAAGAAAATCCTCCCTGGGTCATTATTGTGTTTAAAAGTTGAAAAATACATCACCCGTGATCCTGAAAAGAATCTCCACCAATCAGAAGTTCCAATGAAGCACACAAAATTACATAATGGACTCAATCACCCTACGTATTGTTTTCATACTATATATACAGGTTTTTCACATACATATTTTGCAATAAACACAAAAAGGTTGTTTTGATACATACAATCACCAACTTTAAATGAACAGATTTTTTCACAATGCTTCAATGGGATTGTAGGTCTTGATTTTTTTTTTTTTAAATGTTCAGATTTCCGATTTTTGAATAATTTTCTCTTTAAATCAAATTTTGTCATGTCATGCATCACCTCATAGCTGGTTGGTTTGGTTCATGACTTATCATTTTTAAAAATTCCTATGGGAAAACTACTTCCGGAACCAAGGCCACTCTGTTTCCTAATCTTCTCCGTCATCCATGGCAAATCTGTATATCGGAATGCTCATTCAGTAATTGAAACCGGTGTCTCTCGTATCACACCACAGAGTTGCACTTATGTTTCATACAAACGCAACTACTGGACTTGTGTGTCTATTATTGATTGCACTAAAAATATCGTCCAAGAACTTCAGTGTTAATATTTCTGTAGTACACAGTTTCAGTATTCGTCTTGTTGCTCCGACGTTCATTTCGTACATTGTAATGGGTAATTTATTTTATTAGCAAAATATATACAATAATATACAGATACTACTATAATATGAACTCAATTCAAAGTTTCACATTCACATATTTATTTGTTGAGTAGCCACATATGTTATCCCTTATTTAATTAATTAACATTATTTAAAAGTTAAAATTTGTTGACAGATTGATTTCCACATCATTTAAGTACAAAAATACTTCTCCAAACTTCTGGATGTTTGCCCTTAAACAAAAATCCTACACACACGCTATACTACATCGTCTCTATAGGACTAATGAGGCAGCTCCTGACTGCTCTCAAATGCAGCACGAGCGCTGCATGCTTTTTTCGTTTTCTTTCAGCATCGCTCCCTTCATCATTGCCGCTTCTGTTCCCTCTTTTAATCGTTTTTACCGAGCGCGCGCAGACAAAAACGAAACACTCAATTATTAATCAGCAGAATGCAGAGAGAGAAGGAGAGAGCGGGAATGATGGAGGGTGAGAGACGGAGAGTGTGAGGATGTTCTGCAGCGCTGACTGAAATGGGTCACTGAAACACTCTTCCAACGCTCATCAAATGCTCATCAAGCACACAGCAGCAGCCTCCAGCCCTTCAGGAACCACTGGGGAGCACAAACGAGAGCAGGAAGTCAGGCACGGTTTGGAGGAATATGGACTTCATGTATTCATCCTTGGGGGTTATTTATCTGCTAATCTTCGGTCAACCGAAAAAGGAAATTCTTGGTTTAAGGTTAAAATTATCAGACAAATATGAGGAAATATTAATGTTTGCCTTATATTAAAGTGTTCATCCCTTTACAAATGCATACCATGGTAAACACTAGGGGTGTGACGAGATCTCATGGTACGAGTAACGATTTGTATCGTGAAAAGCGCTATACAAATAAACTTGAATTGAATTGAATTGAATGTGTCTCGCGAGATTTGACTGGTCTCATGAGAACGTGACGATATCCTCACGCAGACCTTTCAGATATATTTTGCGGGGTGGGGTACACTGGCGGTCGGTCACAAAAAAAAAAAAAAACAATATGGTGGCAGTGTTGCCAGACGCACGATAATTATCGTATTTGTACGATAATTTAGACCTCTGTACGATGTATGATCAATCATGAAAAAAATCCCATAATGTACGATAATTTCAGAATTTTGTGAAACTTCAAATGGTGGTCGTTGTAATCATAGGGCTTCTTCTATACTAATTAATCTAGCTGTGGATCCTATGTCCACCGTGCCCTGCTTTTAAACGAGCACTTAAGGTGTTATTTTAATGACAAATGTCGAGAGGGATCAAAACCTGACTCGCGCGCTCAGATACACGCTGCTCTTGTCTCTCCTCTCACTCAAACTGTCCTGTGCACTCGCAAATCTCTCTGTGCTCGTGCGCTAGATATTAATTATTTTCACACCTGAATTAAACGTTGTCAGAAGTTATCATTGTGCACTTTTAAAAAATATCTCAAAGCAGATTTGTTCTCTAAAGGCCTTTCCTTTTTAACAAACTGGTTATTGCACTTTGTTTTACTACTTTATCTATTTTATGTTTGTATTTGTATTTTCTTTTCTGTGAATGCACATATGCATCTCTCTGTAAAATACTTTGTAAACACTTTAAAAAAGGCCCTATATAAATAAAGCTTTAAACAATCAGACCTCCACAAATGATGAACTGTCTTTAACTGAAAAATTTGTGTTTACTATTGTCATTTTGCATTATTGACACACTATTTTCCTAATTACTGCTGTTCAGTTGCTTTGTCACAATCTGTATTGTTAAAAGCGCTATATAAATAAAGGTGACTTGACTTGACAAATGACCAATGAAAATACTATGTGAAATTTAATTGGCTGATAGGGAAGTGAACCTGGAATTCTTTTGACAATTAAAGATGGATCTTTAAATTATTTCCAGTTTAATAATATTTAGCAACGTTATTGAAATGTGGCCTATATTAGAAATGGCTAGGAATTGGGTGCTTGGATGATTTGTACATATAAATAGCCTCTGTCCAACTGGTTGGTCTCTGAGCAATTTATCTAAAAACAACATATTATAGCCTATATGGTCTCTTAAGACACACTGCATATAAAAGATCAATGTTATGTCATAATATGTCAGATACCTCAACTGAATTTAAAATAATTGCAATAAATTCTCAGTTGGTATGATGGCAATAGTAACAATTCCTATCAAATCAGCATCAAATGCAAAAATAGACGTAAATGATGCAAGATATAACACAATAAATGTTTTGATAGAATCACTGTTTGGACATTTATTGGGAGTTTAATATATATATGATATATATTTTTTTTTTAATCCAGTGTTTGTTTTCAGGTCTGATTTTTTTTTTTTCATGAAAATCCACTTTATAGCTACACATTCAATGACACTCTCAAACAGTGAATATACAGTTATATGACAGTTACATGTAATTACATTGTCTGCAAATGCATTAAACCCATAGAATATAATGTAGTAATGTTATGACAAATATGGGAAATTCATTATAGTGTTATAGTTGGTCTCCACTTCTTAAGTATAGGGAATAGTGCATCTGACCCTTATCTAAATCTGTCCTTAATCAGAAGATATATATATATAATATAATTATTATTGTTTTTTTTTTGCAATCCAAGGTGCACAATAGGCATATGACCACATTACTTTAAATCATATATGCCTACTTTTTTGAGGTTTTGTGTTTAGATAAATCGCTCACAGGGGTTTGGCCAAACTGTTAAACTAGGTTATTTACAAATAATCCAAGCACCCGATTCATTTCTAATATTTGATTATTATGACTTAGTAGTATTAAATTATAAAGAAATTACAGATCCATCTTTGAAATCTGATAGGTTGATAACATTTGACAACTTTTAATTCAGGTGCGAAAACAATTAATATCTAGCGCATGAGCACAGAGAGATTTGCGAGTGCACAGGACAGTTTGAGTGAGAGGAGAGACCATAGACTGTATAAAAACATGGAAGACCCGTTGTTTTAAAATGTGCGCACATTCTCTGGGCGATACAGCGGTATCTGAGCACACGCGTCAGGTCTTGTGTGAGAGCAAAGGAAATCCGCGTGCAAGCGGGGAGATTCGCGCTCGCGCATTATATTAATGTGCTTTCGCGATACAATAATGCGCCCTTGACATTTGTCATTAAAATAACGCCATAAAGCACTATGTTGCGGTGATGCGGTCCATGATGGCATCAAATCTGTACCGCAAACGGACCCCCTCAACATCTGGCAACACGCAAGCTTCTGATAACTGCGACTCAGAGGTGGAGTTTGGACCTTCTCACTTACGTACGCCTAGTTATTTATCTATTGTGGTAATTTACATGTCATGTTAAAAAGTTGTTGGTCCCTATAGAATCTAAGATACATTTTAATTACGATAATTTCTTCCAATACGATATTTTTGAGCTTCTGGTACGATACTTGGACATTTCCAATCTTGCAACACTGAGTGGTGGTATGTAAGATATTTTATGCTACATCAGGCAAGTGGCCGCATGATAAGAGGGAAAATTATGCAGTGTAGTCTTTATTCAGTCATAAACACTGAATCACAGTTTTTAAAACGCGGACTGTCACGGAAGTTGTCAATTTGATGTGAATCTCAAAGTAGGTCCTTCGCTTAAATCTAAGTACTGTATATATATAGCCGCACAAGTCGATTTAAATTGAATCTTGCATGTTCTTTCTGTCCTCTGTTAAGAATGGCGCAGACGATCGGTTTTCATTCTACAACACACACTGAAGCGACGTGTGCCCCCCCGGTGATTCAATAGCGTCTGCCATCTCACAAATGAGGACGTAAACACAACATAACACCATCTCCTTAACTGCTCTGAGAGTCACTTCATGAGGATTTTAGCGTTTGATTTGAGTAAAACTACAGTCATATCTCATGCACAGAACTGTAAAGGTATTCATGGCAACCCGTCAAATAAAAGTCCGGTTTGATTTGAAGAAATTGTGCATATAACTATTTTCAGTAGAATGTGCATAGCCTACTCAGGTCGGCACCTAGAGCGCACAAAAGTGAGGGGGCAGGCAACATTTTATTGGTGGGGGCCGCAATTTGGTGGGGGGAGGTGGCTGCTTTGAAAAAAAATGTTTTCTAAATATTTTCAGATTCAACGTGGAACAAACGGAATAAACACAAACATGACAGCTTGTAAATAAAATAATCATATATACCCATGTTACAATTACTAACATAGCCTAGTTGATATATGATTGGGTGGTCGACAAAGATTGCTGCGGTCGAGATGTCCCGGGTTTACAGCTCCGTAAAATACATCTGAGCTTTGTTAGTTGTGCTGTATTATGCGATAATTAACCTATAAAATAACAAACAACACAATAACATTTTAAGTACTTCCATTTCTAACACAGAATGTAGGCCTAGTCATTGATGTTATAAATACACCCTGTGTGTTGTTTTAATATCCATCGTAGCTACATTCAAAAAAACAATCACAAAAAAAAATATTTGCAATCAAGCAGTGAATGTAAACCAGATTTGGCCCAGACTCTGGTGCTATCTGTGAAGCCAAGCATAAGAATAGCCTACTAATGTAAATTTGTTAACCCACAGTAACAAATTTTAACAGATTAATTGCATATTTTCGTTTGCTGCATGCTTTTAAAAACACAATTAAAAAAAAAAATTTTTTGAGGAAAGTTAAAAAAAAAGATACGTCTCATATAAGTTGCATTTTCAGAAATAATAATGGCAGGCCTAATAATGTT
This sequence comes from Sinocyclocheilus anophthalmus, assembly GCA_018155175.1. NCBI lineage: Eukaryota > Metazoa > Chordata > Actinopteri > Cypriniformes > Cyprinidae > Sinocyclocheilus > Sinocyclocheilus anophthalmus. Next base: position 203,178 of record JADLZN010003671.1, on the reverse strand, counting down.
ATAATTAGGGATGCACGATATATCGGCCACCATATCGGTATCGGCCGATAAATGCAAATTTTTTCTGTTATCGGTATCGGCCTGATAAGAGAATTTGGCCGATATCTTAGAGCCGATAAATAATGCATTATTTCCTTTAGAGACACTTCAGATGCGCGCTGTTTGTTTTCAGCCTTTTGTGCAATTGTACGTTGTAATATTGTGTTTATTTGATGTATCTCTGATTTATCTCATATAGAATGCGTTTGGTTAAGTTAAAAGAGCGCTTCAGTTTACCGGTTATCGTCTTTAGCTCAGCGCACGCAGCTCAAACAGCAGTGCACAACATTAATAACTATGATTGGGAATGTTGTGTTTATAACATTCCAATGAGAACATTATTATAATAAAACGTTGTGCATTCTTTGGGTTTAGCTGCTGTGTTTCAGCGCGTTGATATGGTAAGAGCGCATCCACAACAGGATCACACAATTCTGACTATAGCACGCAATAACTGCATCATTTTGTACATATATAAGGTGTAATATTATGTTTATGTTGTATTATTAATCTCAGGATGCATTTCCTTGAGTTAAATAACGCTTCAGTTTACCATGTTCATTCCGCTCTTCAGCTTCAGCACGTGCAGCTCAAACGGCTGCTATTTAAAACAGTGGTATTACTTTGTTACTTTTTCAAAATCATTGATACATTATTAATAACAACAACTACTTGTATTTTTCTCTTATTATTTTCATCAACAGTATGGTTTAGTAATTAAAATCATTTATTTGTCCGTGCAGAGGCTATTCTGTTTTGTTGATCTGTGGCGCATTCATTTTGATTTTTTACACGTGTAATGATGTCCAGTGACTTTTTTGCATTATTTATGCATTATTTTATTTTTTTGTAAGACTTTTTTATGACTAAATTTTGTAATGGGAGAGTAAAAATATTTTTAAGACGTACACCGTTCAAACTAGGCTGCTTTTGTTGAAGTGTTTGGGATGTGGCTTTTCATGATGAGACCTTTTTTGTAATCAGGCTCTCAAAAATAATATACAAATTTAGATTTATTGGCCAACATATCGGTTATCAGCTTTCAAAAATAAATAATCGGTTATCGTATCGGCCAAAATTTTCATATCAGTGCATCCCTAGTTATAATGTACCACATTATTGAAACACTATAGATATATTTTAGTTCCCCTCACTTTACAACATATCCTTTAAATTTAACCGTATCAGAACAGAATAAGAATGTAAAAATATATCATTCTAATGGATAAATATAATTATATAATAATAATATATGTTTAGCAATAAACATGCCAAAACAAATAAATTTATAAAGAAACGTAATGTAAAGTTGGGCTTACTTCTCTCAGGCACAAATCCAAATGTGTCCATATTCGTGATGTAGCTGAAGCTAAACTATTAGCCTTATTAGGTAAAATAGGCTTTGTAGTTCACGCGCGTTCCCGTATCGACGGAAAAATATCATAATGAGCAAAAAATGCCACAGTGGAGCGGGTCTCACGCCGAACTGGTCCTTTTTGAATGGCCTTTGCGCTGTTTCCAATGAATGCAGTAGTTTAGTGTGCGTGAGGCGCCGGCGCGATCAAATAGCTGAAACATAAAATAGACTACTCCGTAACTTTTGGTCATACAGTAAAGGCATAATTCGAAACGGCAAAGTGTTAGCAGTTTGAAAATTCAAGAATAATAGCAAAGTTAATAAGAATTCTTTCTAAATGCAGCACTATTCTTATTTCGCTCTGCATAACCTGAACGGGAAAAAAAATGGTTTTGTTAAGAACGAACCGAAATGAAAACATGTCGCTTTTAATCTGTGTATTTAACAGCCTGGGAAACCTTCCCATGACAGTCCTTTTTCCTTTTGTCCCTGCCTCACCGACTAAAATCAGGGCACCCACTACTAATGATAACACAGGGCACCAGAGGTGAGGGGCAACAGTGCCTACGTAGGAGTGGGCCGGGCCGGGCCCCCTCAGGCCCCCCCCCCCGTGGCGCCAACGCTGAGCCTACTACTACCACTAAAATATAAAAGCAACCTTATTTTCAGGATAAAAGTCACCAAACATTTCTTCCCTTTTTGTAGTACACCCCAATTTGTTTGAACAAAAAAATATATTTGGCTTCATATATTTAAACACTAATTAAATGATAAATGAAATTAATATTTTATGCCTTCATTTGATAACCAGAAAAATTTAAATACACAACACAGAATTTCAGAAAGGCTACTTTAAGAAAAAAAAATGAATAAATTAAATTGTTTTATGCATCCAAATAATTAGACATGCTAAAACACAGAATTTGGTAACACTAAATAATATGGTGAGAAAAAATAAAACATTTCATAGGGCCCTAAACATGTAATTTTTGTTAAACTTTTAATAAATCGATGTGAAAATGTATAAGTTTAATGATTTTAATTAATTAGACATGCTTTTTAATTAATACGATTTAATTTAACTATTAAAAAGGAGTGGAGAAAAATGTAAATGGAAAAAACGGAATTTGGAAAAAAATAAAACGGAATTTAAGAAAAAATTGTATGGATTTCATAGGGCCCTAACTATCCCTCAGCCTTGCCGCACCACCCAGTTTGGCAACCACTGCTTTATTATTTTAAATTGATACATTGATCGTGTTTATTATATATTTTTTATTAAAGTGGAAATCAGTTTACTAAATGATGTAAACTTGACTGACTGCTTCACTTCCACTTTAAAGGGATATTTATGTTGTTTATTATTTATTTTTATTTATACTATTTATAATTTTTGTGCAATTACTTGCCTGTCAGTTATTAAAATAGATGTTTAATTTCATAAAGTACAAGTTGATTTCAAAATGCACCTACTTTTTTTGCATTTTGTGTTTTTCAGTTGAATAAAATACTATTTTTCCCTATATATTTCATCATTGAGGATTTCTTTAAAAAAGTCTAAAAATCTCGTCTCGTCTCGTTCTCGTGAACCCAGTCTCATGTCTCGTCTCGTCTCGTGGGATAAGTGTCTCGTCACACCCCTAGTAAACACGGTACAATGCCATAGTTTTTCCAGTTATTGTTGCTATTGTAAAACCTGGAAAGCTTCTTATAACATTATACAGTATTTTATTAACTGTAGCAGCAGTTATTGCATTTTAATGCCATTTTCCAAAAACCATGGTAAAGTTTGTGAGGGCATCAGTGGGTGTTAAGAAAAAAATGAAAAAAGTGTTTCACTGTATATTTTAAATTGTAAACATTTACAACCAACTTTATTAAATATAAACAAAACTAAACCACCTTAAATGTTTAAATTGTAACTTATCTTTGACAGCCATAAAATATTAAATTCTAAAACTAAAATAATATATAACAATTAAGTGAGCTGGTGTAATTGCAAAGTTACTGATATCGTTATAGTAATTCCAGTAATACTCAAGGCATTGATGTTTGTCTACAAAACCAACACTAGCTCTGCACCCCATAACCTAAATTCATTACTTCAGAATTATGTGCCCTCTAGAAGCTTGCATTCTACAATTGAACGGTGCATTATTGTGCCATCCCAAAGAAGCACAAAATCACTTTTACAGACTTTTAAATTACATGTTCCCTCCTGGTGCAATGACCTGCCCAAATCAATCCCAGCAGCAGAGTCCTTAACCATCTTCAAGAAACAAATAAAAACACATCTGTTCCACCTTTACTTGACCCTCTAACTCTAACACTCTCTATTCTAAATCTATTCTTAAAAAAAAAAACTGTGCCCTTTTAGACTTGCCTCTATTTATTTACTGACTACTTTTAGCTATTTAGTTTACTACCTCTAAAGGGAAAAAACACTAACAGAGCAAGAACAATCCTTCTCCTAGCGTCTTTTTTGTATTCTATTTGTTTTCTGTTATGTCTTAGGTCGATACAGGCGGGGTTACAAATACAACAGAGCCTCTAAACGATAGCTGGTAAGCGCTAAAGTTGCATTGAGTAAACAGGAGAGATTTTATATTGGGGGTAATTTCTTGTTATTTAAGTATATATATAAGAGGGGAGAGGGTGTAAAACAAAATAAAGACCTTGCTATGTGTGCTGCGTTAGGCTAACTGAGACTTGTTGTAGCACTTGCATATCCTTGCTCTTTTGTTGATTTTGATTGCTTCCATTGTCCTTATTTGTAAGTTGCTTTGGATAAAAGCCTCTGCTAAATGACAAAATTTAAATGTAAAATTAATGAAAGTGGTATTATGAAAGTTTTAATCATTGCACACAATTGCCAAAATTAAAAATAATCTTAAATGTGCATTTAAATCAAGCAAAGACACAACTGTGGTTCTATCCGTGTTGATGTGCCTGCATTTCTGGTCTGAGCTGTGTGTTTGTGCCCAGCGGCATCTCTGATGGGAGTCCCAGCAGGAATACAGAGAGAGTGATGGGGAGAGGGAAACCTTCTCTATACCAGCTGGTGGCCACGACTGTAGGAGAGAACCCTTCTGCTGAGCTGTTTCTGTCTGTCTGTCTGTCTGTCTGTCTGTCTGTCTGTCTGTGTGTGTATGTGTGTGTGTTTGCGTGTGTGTGTGTTGGGTGAGCGTGTGGATAGTGTGAGAGTGGTGTATGCAAATTCATCAGGCCAGGGTGGAGACGATGATCACCCATGCCACTACAGAGCAGCACTCCTGCATGCACACACTCACATACAGACACACTTTTATGTGAATGTTGCCTGAGTACTCAAAGTCAACAGCTATTCTTGCACACATAAAAGGCTTTTGTAGGGTTTTATTTCTATTGAGGCTGTTCAGTGCAGAGATGGCAGGATGACAGCAGCCTTACCAGAGTGTGACAACACAGATTAACTCAAAGCCATCTTCCTATAAATCTCACTGAGATGGTGCAGTTCTACAATAAGAAATATTAGTTATATGGTAAATATAACTAGTATTTATTATCATAATTATTATTTATTTTAATCTACTGATCATCATAATTTTCAATAGATAATACATGTTTTCTGTCATTACAATGTTTATTTGTATTTTTATTTATTATTATTTTTTTATTTTTTTTTGGTTGTGTTTATATGTAACCATATCCGTTCAAAAGTTTGGAATAACTACGATTTTTTTTTCATGGTTCCTGGTGGAGTCTTGTAATGCCTCACCAGATCTGCATTTATTTGATAAATGCAGTAAAACAAGTATGATTGTGAAATATTATTTACAATTTAAAGTAACTGTTTTCTATATGAGCATATTTTAAAATGTAATATGCTGATTTGCTGCGTATGTAACAATATATGTTGCAACATAATATAACAACATATGTATTGTGTAGGGGTGTAACGGTTCACAAAATTCACGGTTTGGTTTGATACGATACAGTGGTGTCACGGTTCGGTACGTTTTCAATACGGGGGGGGTAATTGCATACATCGCAATGTTGGAAATATCTCTGTTTTAAACCAGAAGGCAGCCAATGGACATCACAAAGCATTGGTTATGTTATGCCAGTTAACGTCTTAATTTCAGTCAATTCACTATGCAGAAAGTGATGGTAAAAACGGAATGACGGAGTAATGACGGAGCTTTCAGCATCTGATGCCGCATATTCTCTCAGATACGACGAGTGACGAATCTACTTCAACATATGCTGATAACGGTATATAGCTAACGGTTTTAATTTATTTCTCTTGTGGCCCGTACATAGTGAAAAAAAAAGAAACGTATTTTGTGTTAACCAGGTTGTTTTTGCAAGTCAGTGCTTGAAATAGCTAAATCTTTTTTTATTTTATTGATTTTTTATTGACTGTGTTCATAATTTTATTTAATATTAATAATATAATACAGGCCTAAATTCCATGTCGTAATAGACCTGTTTTTTTAAAAACATTTTAATTGTGGAGTAAATAGCCTAATCTTTGTTATCCTCGCAGCGCGTCAGTTATGCATTAATAATGTGGGGCAAATTAATTGTAATTTTAATTTAATAATAAAAGTAACTTTATAATAATAATAGGCCTAATACAAATACGAATGTAACAGGCCGCATTAATTGGAAATGCCAAATACTCCTAATATTGCCAATAACTGATGTTTTTGATAATATCTCTGGCTATCGTCATACAAGATCATCGTATTTCGATGCAACCCAGCAAGGGGAGGTTATTGCGGGGCCTTTCACAGTGTGTGCCCTGTGTGTCCGTCCGCTACACCACTGGACAGTTACCTCGTTTGGACTGCCTTGTTGAGCACAGTGGCACCGAGAACATTATATTTCACACACTTTAAGCTCTTTTATTTTCCAAATGTAATAGGATTAGTCCAATGAATTGTTCGGTTTGTAATGCGTACCGAAACGAAAGCCTCATACCGAACAGTAACGTGTATCGTTACACCCTAGTATTGTGATGACTATTGTGAAATCGAACCCTAATGCTGACATTAAAGCAATTAAAGAAATTGTGTAGTAGTGAAAAAAAGTATTGTATAAAAAAAAATACAAAATTGGTACTATATTGACCACTCTGATATAAATCACAGAAAAATCTATATCAACATCCACTAAAATAGAATAATTACGTCTTCATTTATGATGTGAATATCTAATTCTTGTTTAAGAGCATAATTAGCATGAACATGAAAAAAAGTCCCTGAGCAAAGTCCCCTGAGGTTTTCAACTTGTTTCACAAATTTAAACACTGCTTCAATATTATTTACAGAAAGCAGAAATCAATGTGCCTCAGTAACAACATTAAAACTTTTATCACTAATATTTTTAGAAACCCCAGTGTGATATTATTGTCCTTCCAACCTGCTCAAAAATAAACCATAAAAAGCATGCCTTTATAGCATGTCGGAAAGCATGATGTTTGTGTATCTGGCACTAGTGGTTCAGAGGCTGTTGCGGTGGGAGTGGTTTGTTCCTGAGGGAAATCAGCAGCAGCAGCACACAAGTCTGAAGATTATTATTAGTGCCGAGCTTTAAAGCAGCAGGCTGTCTAATAGAAAAAACAGTGGAGTGAGTCGCTGAGGAACAGCGTCAAGGCTGGTGTAGCAGACTCAGTGGAGTGTTAGTACTTAAATAGTCTGCCACTGGGAGTTTTGAGAGTGTATAGATGAAAACAACCACCTAAAACAGAGGACTAACTCACACAGTTATACAAATCCACAACTGTTAGATGAACCAAAAATATTGGCATTTGCCTATTAGACAAGTCAGTCAAACTTGCATTCCAAAAGAAAGTTTTTGTCATCTCCACCCTGCAGCCAATGAACAGCAGGATGCCGTACGAGGTCTGACTTTTAGTTGTGTGCAACTTGCTACAGCCAATCAGATAGAGCCTTTAAAATGAACAGGTAATCTGCATTTGTTTTGCCAAATTGTTGTCTAATTCAAGACACAAACCCACAAAGAACAATAATTAAGTCACACAGAGGTCTTTTAGTTGAAAACTGTTGCTATATATTTCTGAATTGTTTTTTTTTTCTTTTACATTTTCCCTAGGGTCTACTTTTTTTTTTGTTAGTGCACCAAAAAAGTAATTTTTCTTTTTCTTTCTTATTTTAGTTGAGCACTTTACTCGTTCTTACAGCCTGCAAGTTTGCTCTCTGGTCTAATATCAGTTTGCTCAAAGTGTTCATACATTCAATTTTCTCTACAACAGAAAGTCAGGGATTTCTGAGCCCTTTTTATAATTTCTTCAAATTGTCAATTTAGACTGGAATTGTACTATATTCACACTGTATTGAGTTCTGAAAGTGTCACGTTTGACGTCAATGGTCCCAAAACATGCAGGAACCAATGTTATTTGTTGACATTTGGCCCAAAATTGCTGAAATGCATCTAATTTCACCATATACATTTTGAGAATTAATATGCAACAGCAAAGATTCAGGGAATAATAACTGTCCATGTTTTTCTCTCACACGTATACTTACACAAACACACACACATATCACTCCTCGGAGGGAACGCCCATGATATATAGATATAGACTTATATTTTGAATAAATGCTGTTCTTTTTAACTTTTTATTCATCAAAGAATCCTGAAAAAGTATCACAGTTCCCCAAAAAAAATATTTGGCAGCACAACTGTTGCCAACATTGATAATTCTAATAATAAATCAGCATATTAGAAAGATATCTGAAGGATCATGTGAAACTGAAAAATGGAGAAATGGCTGCTGAAAATTCAGCTTTGCATCACAGAAATAAAGTATATTTTAAAGGATATTAAAATAGAAACCGTTATATTATATTGTAATAACATTTTGCAAGATAATCTATATATATATATATATTATAAGTGCATTTTGTCACCTATCTCTCAAATGGACCATTGATATTCTTAATTGAGATTGTAGATAGAGTGTCAAGGGTTCATTTGAGAGATAGGTGGGTGGTGGTAATGCACTTATAAGTCTGTGATCCGCCATAAAGCAAGAAGAAGAAGAAGACGCCTCACACGCCTGCTGTTGAGAATGTGCTCAGGAGGACGCGCCGTTCAGTTTCTTGCACAGACCGATCGTTTTGTGTCTTTACACATCAATGTATCGTCACGAGCTGCAGGGTTTAATTTGGTTTTGTTTGTGTATGTTTTTTTTTAAAAAAGCTCTCAAAGCCGTGATTCCCGTTCACTTCCATTATAAGACTGACAGACTGCAACGGTTTGTGTTAAAAATCGTAAAACATTTTTTTTTTTTTTTTTTTACATTTTTACATTTTAAACTTAAGAGTTTTGAAGAAGAATATACTTTAATTTAATATGCCCATTTCCATGGAACACCATATATTTCATCAACTGACCCAAAAGTGACCTAATTTGGCAGCAACTCCGCTCTTACACAGGCACAAAAGACTAGATGCTATCAGAGACCATGAGTAAATGAGACACTCCCCATTATGGACAAGGGATAGTGACCCGCAGAGGGAAGCGCACACTTCATCTTCCTCCAGGAGAAAAGAAAATAGAGTGTGAAATTGGAGGGGAGTGTCTGGGTCCACCCAAGGGAATATATATGTGTTTGAGCATGTGTGTGTTGGGCTACAGGACCAAAAAAGCAAGAAGTGTTTGGCATCAGACAAAGTCAGCATAAACTTCAAACAGCATCGAGAGGATACAAGCAAGGACTTTTTAAAAACACACATGCCAGATGAAGGGCGAATCTAAAGTGGGTCAGTGTGTCTTAGATGTTGCAGATCAATAGCTGTGTGTGTATATCACCCAGAAACCCTGTATTCCTCATAATGCCATTTTCAGCTACTAGGATACTCATTATAACACAACAGAAGGCTCATGCAGCGCTGAATATAACACTTTTGCTTCAGCGAGTTCACATCTCACCTTTGTAATTTGATAAGTCTTCTCAAAAGCGGGCTATATTTATCATCGCTTCTGGAGTGGCACGATCTTTGAAGATTATTTGTGGTTATGCATTGTACATTCTATAAAGGCTTAAAGAAGCATAATGGCTTTAAACAAAAGGATATTGGATGGAAAACATGGTTGTTACTTACTAATAGAGCACTTCGTTGGCTTCATGTCGTTCGTAGCGGACGGTTTCACACATTATCCTGAAAAAAGAGGACAAGAGAGAGAGAGAGAGAGAGAGAGAACCATAAATCAGTGACATATCCAAACTTAATGGTTCCAAAAGAAGCAATCAACCTCATATTTTTGTCTGCAATTATGAAATATCGTGTTGTGAAACCAAAATGGATTTCAGGACGAAAAGTCTTGTGGGTATTCAGGTCTGGTTGGCATTGTGTTCGATAAGAAAAACAATACAGGCTGCCTGTTATTAAGAACAGCAAGGACCAAACCAAACTCTGTTTGTGCATGACATATTTCAGTGTCGATTTATGTCAGAAGTGCTGTTTAAGCAAACTCGGATGTATCGCCACAGAACAAAACATTCCAAAAGACAAAAACATTCTTCAAAAGATATTCCTTAAAAGTTCAGCTCAAGTAGCAAAGTATTTTCCCCCCGATTTTCACATCCACGTGTGTATAAACATAATGACGTGAAATCCTTGAGAAGGTCATTCTAAGGTCGATTTAAGAGTTCAGACAACAATGCAAATACCTTAAGCCAAAACTAAAATCATTAACCCCATTAATAATCTGAGATATCTTATTGTTCATTAATTACTCACCCTCATGTCATTCCAAACCTGTAAGAGGTAAACAAATTTTGATATTTTTGATGAAATCCAAGAGCTTTCTGACCTGCATAGACAGCAATGCAACTGCAATGTTCCCAGGTTCAGAAACATAGCAAGGACATCGTTAACATAGTCTATGTGACATCAGTGGTTCAACTGCAATTTTTCTTTGTGCACAAAAAGTAATGACTTTATTCAACAATTTCTTCTCTTCTGTTAGTCTCCACCACCATTAACGAGAGTATCACGATGCATGAGTGTGATTCTGCTGACGCAGGAGCCGGCGTTCTGACATGGAAGAGAAGAAATTGTTGAATAAAGTTTTTTGTTTTCTTTGCACACAAAAAGTATTCTCGTAGCTTCATAAAATTACGGTTGAACCACTAACAGTTGATGTCACATGGACTATTTTAACAATGGTCCTTTGTTTTTTATTGGACCCTTTGGGCCTTGTGAGTAGTAGTTGCATTGCTGTCTATGGAGGGCCAGAATGATCTCGGATTTTATCAAACAATTTGTGTTCTGAAGATGAGCGAAGGTCTTATGGTTTTGGAAAGACATGAGGGCGAGTAATTAATGACAGAAATTTTCATTTTGTTCAGAATTGCAAACTTGCAAAAAAAAAATAGAAAAGAAACTGATAAAAATATTGACAATATGGATAAACATACACTAAAAATAGCAGTCAGCCATGTTATAAAAATAAAATAAGTAAAAAAACAATTGTCACAAATTAATAAACTATCTTTAACATCTTAAAATATCTTAAAAAAAAAAAAAAAAAAAAAATTATATATATATATATAATATATATATAATATATATATATATAAAGTGGGTACGGAAAGTATTCAGACACCCTTAAATTTTCACTCTTTGTTATATTGCAGCCATTGCTAAAATCATTTAAGTTAATTTTAATGTACACACAGCACCCCATATTGACGAAAAAACACAGAATTGTTGACATTTTTGCAATTTATTAAAAAAGAAAAACTGAATATCACATGGTCCTAAGTATTCAGACCCTTGCTGTGACACTCATATATTACTCAGGTGCTGTCCATTTCTTCTGATAATCCTTGCGATGGTTCTACACCTTCATTTGAGCCCAGCTGTGTTTGATTATACTGATTGGAATTGATTAGGAAAGCCACACACCTGTCTATAAAAGACCTTACAGCTCACAGTGCATGTAAGAGCAAATGAGAATCATGAGGTCAAAGGATCTGAAGAGCTCAGAGACAGAATTGTGGCAGGGCACAGATCTGGCCAAGGTTACAAAAAAAAATTCTGCTGCACTTAAGGTGCCTAAGAGCACAGTGGCCTCCATAATCCTTAAAAGGAAGACGTTTGGGACAACCAGAACCCTTCTTAGAGCTGGCCGTCCGGCCAAACTGAGCTATCGGGGGAGAGAGAGCCTTGGTGAGAGAGGTAAAGAAGAACCCAAAGATAACTGTGGCTGAGCTCCAGAGATGCAGACGGGAGAGGGGAGAAAGTTGTAGAAAGTCAACCATAACTGCAGCCCTCCACCAGTCGGGGCTTTATGCAGAGTGGCCCGACGGAAGCCTCTCATCAGTGCAAGACACATGAAAACCCGCATGGAGGACTCCAAGATGGTGAGAAATAATATTCTCTGGTCTGATGAGACCAAGATTGAACTTTTTGGCCTTAATTTAAGCGGTATGTGTGGAGAAAACCAGGAAATGCTCATCACCTGTCCAATACAGTCCCAACCAACAGTGAAGCATGGTGGTGGCAGAATCATGCTGTGGGGGTGTTTTTCAGCGCAGGGACAGGACGACTGGTTGCAATAAAGGGAAAGATGAATGCGGCCAAGTACAGGATATCCTGGACGAAAACCTTCTCCAGAGTGCTCAGGACCTCAGACTGGGCGGAAGGTTTACCTTCCAACAAGACAATGACCCTAAGCACACAGCTAAAATAACGAAAGGAGTGGCTTCACAACAACTCTGACTGTTCTTGAATGGCCCAGCCAGAGATCTGACTTAAACCCATTTGAGCATCTCTGGAGAGACCTAAAATGTCTGTCCACCAACGTTTACCATCCAACTGACAGAACTGGAGAGGATCTGCAAGGAGGAATGGCAGAGGTTCCCCAAATCCAGGTGTGAAAAACTTGTTGCATCTTTCCCAAAAAGACTCATCGCTGTATTAGATCAAAAGGGTGCTTCTACTAAATACTGAGCAAAGGGTCTTAATACTTAGGACCATGTTATATTTCAGTTTTTATTTTTTAATAACTCTGCAAAAATGTCAACAATTCTGTGGTTCTGTAAATATGGGGGTGCTGTGTGTACATATGTTTTTTTTTTTTTTTTTCTTTTTTTTTTTTTTTTTTTTTTTTTTTTTTTTTTTTTTTTTTTTTTTTTTTTTTTTTCTTTTTTAAGGAAAAAACAAATTAACTACATGATTTTAGAAATGGCTGCAATTTAACAAAGAGTGAAAAATGTAAGGGGGTCTGAATACTTTCCGTACCCACTGTATATACAATCTGACTTTGTGCAACATAAAATAAAATAATAAATCATATAAAATGTGTAATACATTTACACTAGAGAAAAACATAACTAAAAATAGCACTCCAAAAGTAAAAATAATTGTTCAAATTATAAAACAACAAATATCTTTACTAGTTTTGTCATAAAATAAAATAATGAATAAACCCAAACACAGCAAAACTGTCTTTCACGCATCTGTATGCATAACCCACCATCCACCACCCGCTTGACCTCAAAAACATTTGTGCATTTTTTCCATCCATTTATCAAATCCTTCCTTCAGTGTTACCTCAGCTGGTGTTCCCGAAGATTGGACAGCGCCTCCATTCCATGCAAGTAGGAATAAACGATCTCCAGGTCCTGCAGGTAAGAAGAGAAAGAAAGAGAAAAGATCAAAGTCTATTCCTCTCTAAAAGCACACGCTCTCCCAGAATTCTCAGCAAAGGACAAGACATTGATATCACACTGAAAAGAGTGCTACAGAAAAATTCACTGCTGAAACACATGGAGAAATGCAGTTACAGAACAGAAATTAAATTTCTCTTTAAAATACGGTTAAGCAACATTTAAATGTCCTTTTACTATAGCAAATAATAATAAATGAATAATGCTAATAATATAAAAAGTATACTATATATTCTGATTGACCGGTAAGTTTATTTGTGATTAAAGCAATTAAAAGTTACGTCTGACCTTATGATGCTTTTCTCTTGGATCCATTACTATGGCCCATTTCAAACCAGTTTTTAATATGAAATATCATTTATCAAACAGGCTTGGCAAGACACTACTAAACAAAGAGTCTCAGGTCCCTAAACAGGTCCTTTCACCAGAGAGCGTCTTGCTTGAGCTATAAGTGGTTCTTCAGACAAACCCATCACAGTGATCATGTATCTGAGGCTGAGCATACAGCGGGCCCTGTCCCCTTCCACACACACAACATCACTGACGCCAGAACTGGGCCGCCTTTGTGCTCACAAAGGCATGCTGGGATAGCGAGGAGGACAAAAGAGGGTCTGTGCTCGCGCACAGACGCACTTGATTATGAACTGAGAGACCCTGTGTGACAAGGAACACAAATGCAAACACACAGCTCGCCAAACATTTGCCTTCTGATATAGTACAAGTAAACCTCTGCCTCCTTGTTTTGCTATTAAGACTACAGGATTACTTGATAAATAAGAGTTAAAATGGAAGAAAGAGAAAACAAATGGCAGGTGAGATTGGACCAGAACAGAACAGGTAGTAGTTTTGGTCATATGTTAGTAAATATGTTGAGATGCAGATCCAGACCAGATGAAAGTCAAGTATTGACTCTAAGGTAAAAACAACAAAGCATCTTAAATACCGTCTTGTAGGCTCTATGTTTGTAAGAGGGCGGGTGACCCTAAATGTACACTTATACAAAGGTTACAGAGAGCAAGGTCACATGGACAAACTGCACTGGAATCTAATGGTGACCTCCATCTCAAAAGAGGCAGAACAAAAAAATTGCTTAAATTATGTTTTGTAACACCACCTGCTGTTAAAAGCAGTACACTGCATGAAGTGTTGGGGAAATTACGAAGAAAGACTAATAAAAAAAATAGTATAAATATGAATAATCTAAATAAATAATATAATAACTATTCATCTTGTTATTATTTAACAATATAAAATCTAAAAATCAAAATAAGCAAAAAAAAAAAATACAACCAAACATAAATAACAGGAAAAAAAGAATAATAGAAAAAAGATTTAGATTTAGTTTATTAATTTTTTTGGAAATTCTTAAATATTTTGGCGTATAAAAAACAATTTGTCTTGTATTAACGAAATTATAGAGTAATAAAATAAGAATATAAAGGAACAGCCCAAAGGTTCTTTTAATCTACTATTTAGTAATTTTATTACTAAATGATGCACAGAGAGCTATTTAAAATGTGGTATATAATACAATACTTTTAGTATACAATTGTATTATAAGGCTATAAAAAATAAGAATTTAAAAAGACATATGCCCACGGTATCTTATTTAATCTATATATTAATTTAACAATTTATTACTAAATGAGTGCAAAGTACAGTTTATTACAATTATTTCAAACATTTATTATTATTATTATTGTAAAATTGTAATTGCTAAGTTGTTTTGAGTCTATGGTGTACCGAGTCTGACTGCTTAGAAACGCAATAGCACATCTCACTTCAACAAAGCCAAATCATTTCAGGCATCATTCATAATCATATCTGTAGCTCAAACAGTGTGGCACATGTTACATGCTAAATGTAATGCTTAATGGTTTGTCCAAATCCATAACCCTAAATATGAGCATCAGTAATAGTGATCCTTGCTTTAGCCAGCACAAAAAGAACAATAAGACTGTGACAATGACAAAGGACCTTCTGGCTGAGGTGCACTACACAAATCCTCCACTAGAAGTCAGGCTGGATTCGTGTCCAGCTCTTTCTGCTCCTCTTAACGCCTCTACTGGCTGGAATCAAGCTCTACCAGAACACTGGCTTTCTTTTTTCCCCCCTCAAATATTACTAAATTCAACATGGAAAGAATGTGCAGAACCCCATTTCTTCAGTCCTAGTGTCCCCATGAGGAGTTTTCACTCCTTTATTTTCTCTCTCTGCCAGGAGTTCATAATGAGACCACTACAAGTTTGCTCTAAATGCACAATGAGAAGGAAATGTTTTGAACTAATATACTTACGTGTGAGAAGTAAAGTCATTCTTTGCTATTTTTCATCAGTTGTGCATATGATAAAATCCTAATTAAATGTTGAAATTAACATATAGTTAAGTTTATTCAAAAACTGAATGAATGAACAAACATACCATAAGTGAGCATTGTCTTTCTGTTTTGTGCTCTGACTGACATTGTTGCTGTCAACTAAAACTATTAAAAACCTTTTTGCCAATTGAAATTCATCTGTACTGTATTAAAATGAAGGAATTTTCACTTGAGATTTATTTATTTATTCAATTGTTTGTTTGTTTATTGGTGTTTTACCTACATTTAGAATTTTTGAGTTTTGAGTTTTTAACAAAAATGTCAGCAAAATGAATGGATTATCTCCTGGTAGATTTATTATTAGTATTATTTATTTGTTTATTTTTAACAGTGCAGAACTTTAATATAAATTAATAAAAAACTGAAAAAGTGTAAGTTCTAAAATTACTAAAAAGCAAAATGGATAAATATAAATATTAAACAAAAACTAATAAAAATGACAAAGGCGCATAACAAAAATACTCAAATATAACCAAATGTATTAATATTAATAAATCATTATATCTATTATATAAAAAAACAAAGAACATGTTATAATGATATGTAAGACTAGCATAATTCAGCATTAGCAACATCCAACAAAATTTGAGTGGAAGCATTATAAAAAAAAAAAAAAGCAGTAAAAAGTCAAAGTGCGTGCGGTTATTGATTATACATTAACTGTTTTTCGGTTCCATCAGATATAACAGTTATGCTTTTTATAGCATATTATTAAAAAAATCAATATTGGCATGAAAAAAAAAACCAAGAGCATCAATTTTACTATTGCCATAATAACCAAACAGTCTTGATGCTGGGTCTGAATCATTCACACATCGTGGGCACTCTTTACACACACACAGCAAAAGGGTGATCTGAAAATCTGGAGGAATTACCACTTCAACAACCACCACTACATTTTTTTTTTTTTTAAACAAAAGGCTGAGCCTCTGGCACAATTTTCCAACAGATGCCAGGTTCAGAGTTAAACGCCACAAGGTTTTTGCACACAGTTTGTCCTCTCTTTCAGCATTGCGACTACTTCCTCCCAGAGTGCTTTGTTACAAAGGGACCATTGTGTTTTGTGATTGGTCAAACACAATATGTGAAGCCCAGGTTACTCAGCTTTCAATGGTTACGCAACTCTCGTGGGAGTCAGCGGGTGCCGTGGTAACAAGCTGAGAGACAAATACCGCTGAGACCAGGTAGAGAAGCAGTGATGAAACCGGTGAGTTATGCAAACAACAGCAGCCTTGACTAAAACCTTTACAAAACCCAATGAACAAAGCCATGAGACTCTACCTGTACAGCCTATTTCATGTGTTCTGCACACACCACAAAAGAAACTCAGATATAATGCAGCAAATATGAACATACTGAGCAACAGAGAAGTGACAACTGAGACCCTGTCTTTTCCAAATAGGTTTCTAACCATGACAAGCAACAGGACTTTTTGTCAGTCTGGACAAATATAAGTTCAAAATAATGCTCAATATAATTCTATATTAATTATCAAATATGTTCTGACTGATTGTTATTGTGTCTCTTTAAGTATTTTCACTTCAATGTGGAGAGACAATTTTTTGCATTGGAAACATAGTAGACATAGTGGTCAAGGAATAGTTTACAAAAAAAAAAGTAATATTGTTCATTATTTACACACACATATATACATATAGTGGTGGGTATAATGTGTTACTAAGTAATTAATTTCCCTCAAAAACGTAAAGTAAGGGATTACTCTTGATTTTTCTGTAATTTAATAACAGTTACTTCAGATGTAATTGCATTAAATACTTTATAGACTATGGGAAAACATATAAAACAATAATGGATTTAACATCAAAATGTAACATCTAATGTCAAAATGTGTGTTTTTAATGTAACCTTTTCCCTTTAAATACTTTGGTTGGTTTAAGAATAATTTATGCAATTTTATATGATTTATGTGAAAGAATTAAAAGAGCAATTTTATGTCTATCCTTACATTGTTTAACTGGTCGAGGCTGATATTGGAATTAGAAAGTAATTAGTAATAATTAATGCAATACATTTTAGAGAGAGTAATTAGAGTAACTTACCCAACACTGTGTGTGTGTGTGTGTGTGGGTGTTTAAAATAAACAAAGTATTACATTTATTATAAATTTGAAATAAAGTAATTTTTAATATAATTTGCTAAGCTATAGTATATGGATCTGAAGAAAAAATAAAAATATTTTATTTATATAAAAATATTTAATAATATGATTATACTCTAATATATAATGTATAAAATATAACAAATAAAATATTAAATACATTTTTGTATTAGTATTTGTAATACATTTCAATTGTATTATGGTAAAATATAATACTAGTAGATATAGTAAGATATAATATTATATAGCTTCAGAAGAATATCAGATTGAAAGGTTTTTGTTTTTGAGTTCCACGGGAAAAAGTTTGGAACCGCGTGAATAAATAATGACATGTCAATGACAATTGATAGCAATGGTAATTAAATAATTTCCATTTTGGGTGAACTACTCCTTTAATGTTGCAAGAGAAAATCCGGAGATCAGCAAAAGCAGCTCAAAGCACCAAATAATATAAGCAACTCCCTGTAAAAATAGCATGCTTTTATTTTAACATGGTAATAATTTACCATCTGATGCCATTGTGCAGTGCCAGCACACTGCAGCTGTTTGTACACATTTTCCCTTATAGCATGTATGCTGGCTGTCCAAGACAGTGACTGCAGAAATAAACTGAAGTGTTTTGCTGCTTTTTCTACTTAAAATGCCTCTTTTCAGCTTTGTATCCCAACATCTTGAATGTAACCCATTACGATGCATCTTGAATGGGTCAAGAGGCTCTTCACACTCCACTCAAGGCATCACTGTGACCATGGCAACCGGCAGTCTAAGTATCTACACGATCAGAGTGAATAATTTCCCTCTATAGCAATAAACAGTACTGGGATTAGCTGCTTGAGCAGGTGGCATCTAAAAACCATCAGTCCAATCAGGACAATCATCCCAGCATTAGGCTGAATTGTATTGTTGGCTGGGTAACTAGCCTTAAGAGTCCCAAACCACAACTCAAGAGTGGTTTACTGAGTATCTGCATGGTTTAATCAAAATCCAGACACTGCATCCAAGGAGAAAGAAGTGACTGAGGCAGACATAATCAACATCTTTTTAATGCAATGACCTTCATTTACGATGACCATAAAGAGGGACATTTTAATGGAGTAATATTATATAGTGGTGTCATCGACAGGTATATCAAATCATAAAGGCATGATAATTGATTTTAAAATAGCATCAGCTCAGTTAATTTCAATAGTTTTCTGTTTGCATGTTTATAAGCTCACGCCATGATCTATAAACCTTACAAATAAATACACCACCAATCAAAAGTTTAGAGTCTGTAAGATTTTTTAAAAATAAATTAAAATTGTATTCAGCACAGATGCATTAAATTGATCAAAATTGACAGTAAAGACATTTATATAATATGTCACAAAAGATTTCTACTTCAAATAAAAGCTGTCCTTTTGAACTTTCTATTCATGAAATGTATCATATTTCCACAATAACGTTAAGCAGCTGTTTTCAACATTGATTAAATGATTCTTGAACAGCAAATCAACATATTAGAATTATTTATAAAGGATCATGTGACACTGAAAATTGGAGTTAGGGCTGCTGTAAATTTAGCTTTGCCATCACATAAATAAACAACATCTTAATTAGTAAATATTGGTATTCGGCCAATCACAACGCACTGGATAGCTGGCCAATCAGAGCACGCCTCGCTTTTCAGACAGATGAGCTTTGTAAAAATCAACCCGTTTCAGAAAGGCGGGGCATAGAGGAGAAACAATAATGTACAGTATGTGGAAAATAAACCACATAAACACATTTCATTACAGCAAATACACAAAATAATGTTTTTTTAGCAACATCATATATGACCCCTTTAATATTAAAACTTTTGAACGGTAGTATAACACACACAAAAAGCGATGACAGATTTCCAAATCGCATTACATCCCATCAATGTTGCAAGTGAAAATCAGGTCACAAAGCCAGCTCAGCACAGCAAACTGTACATGTAACTTCCCATATAAATAGTATAGTTTCCTCATAATGCAACTTGACACACGGTGCTATTTTCCAAAAAAATCATGTTTGAAAATGGCTTTTCTGTCAGCAAAAGAATCAGTCCCCTACACATGTTGCTATTTAGTTGTCAGCTCTGTATCCACACGTTTAAGGAGATCTGCCCCTTTCATGTGCCATGAGGTGTTTAACAATCACTTCAACAATGCACATATAGCCGAGAAGGACACATGGTGCCTGTCTTGAAGGTCAGCCTTGACCCAGACTGAGCACTAAAACTGACCTCTTTCTGTCACGGGTCTGGTAAATGAAGGCAGGGGGCCCATTGGACTCAGATCCCATGACAGAGGAAAGGCTGTGCAGCTTGTGGCCGTGGGGAATGATCGCGATCCCTAGGATGATAAACACATGATGAAGCGAGGGTCTGTCTGTGAAATAGATAAACGAAGACCTCTCGGCACCATTCATCAATACTGTTTTATAAGACACAGACAAGCACAATACACACATAATAAAGAGAGTCTATTTCGGGTTTTTTTTTAAATGGTGTAGAAACAATATACACTCAGAAATTACAAGTAAATTTCTAAATTATTTACAAAGAAATGGCAAGTGAACTAAAATATACAATTTCGAAAAGCCTGAATTTTCTTGTAAAACATACTCCTATAATCAGTTTTATTTATAACTTTGAAAAATCACTTTTACTGTTTTTATTGCAAATTACATTTATTAAATTATGTTTCTGTATTATTCTTAATATTTAATCAAATCTGTTTTATTAAATTCTATTTGTTTATATAATCAGATTGTAATATAGCATATATTATGATTTTTTTATTATATTATTTATATTAATGTTCTGTGTGACCATGCAAAGTTTTACATAAACTGCATACAATACATAAATAAACCGTTATACATTATGATCCATATACTACATTATTATTTGTATTTTTGGCTTTAACCTTTCATATATATTATATATAGAAGAGGCACTATCCACTACACTGAAAACATCTGGTGTAGAAATAATTTTCACTCAGAAATTGCTAGTAGATTTCATAAACAATTACAAATAAACGGCAAGTAACACATTGAATTAAAAGTGAAATTTTGAAGTAGAAAACCTGAAATGGTACTTTCTTATACTCCAAAAATCATTGTTTTATTTAAAACTTAGCCATGTATTTTTCACGGTGTATCATAGTGAAATTTTTACAAAACTGCATAAACTAAGCATAATAAATAAGCAAGTAAAAGCTTATACAGGTGCACTGAAGCACACCAAGACCAAAAAATCCAAATAATTAGCAAAGGAAGCAAACAGACTCAGGCTAGCAAAAAAAAAAGGTGTCTGCACATTTTAATTAGCCTCAAGCGATTTGTCAACTAGACAGCCAAAGCGACAGGTCATGCGTGGCTCTCTAAAGAGGGTGTTACTGCTATTTGTCTATCTCAAGAAGTGTGGCAACATTCTCTGTACTGCATCCAAAAGAGAAATCACTGGTCTGCATTGCAAAAATATACCGCAAAGAATAAGAACAAAGGGAAATGTGGCACGTCTTTAGGATCAGACAACTATGTTAATGTGAGGTCTGCAGCATGCAATGTTAAGCCAGGTCAGCAGTATAACTACGAGGGCACGTGCCAACCTATAGATCACTCAGTGGCATTTAAAAGCATGTGTCATTGTGTTCTCCGTGCCAACTGTGCTCACACCGCACTGTCCTTGAGACCCTATTGACAGTGCGGCCCTTAAAGGTATTTTTATCCGTAGAACAGCACATAGCACCAGGTGGAGTCTTTGCAAACAAAAACAAGGTCACTAGCATTAGCAACTGAATATACAGTCGCCGGCAGCCGGCTTGGTCCCAACAGTACTGGATACAGTTATGGTCTTCAGCTAAATTATCTAAATATTTTCAACAATGTAAAGACAGTGTATAACGGTGTAAACAAACCTATTACACTACATTGAGGCAGGCTACATCTGAACCGTTCATTGATCTGGTGACATTTATTATTTCCTCAATGCTGTCCCCAGTGTGCATATCCGATTCTAAACAGCTTAAATTGTCATTGTAATAACCCGACATGAATGCACGTAGTCAAACGCAGCTCAGAAAGAGGAAAGCTGGAAGCATGTGAATGGGCTTAGCATCATGTCTTTAACTGGCAGCTCTAATCCTATAAGAACAAAAGTAGAGTCGCATCAAGCGCACAAAAAAAGATGGGCACACTCCAGATCCCACTGCTGCCTTAGAGGCAGACTGTCATGAAAGACTTCAGCTTTAAAGTGGCAAAACTGCTCAGTTAGGAGAAAGCTAACGATACATATTCACTGGCGTGGATAAAATCCACTCAAAATGACCAAAACACCAGAGGTCTAGTCCTACTTCTTTGAAGACGTATCCGCAAAATGTACAGCAAGTACAGTCTTCACTCTAAAAAATGCTAGGTTGTTTCAACCCAATGTTGGGTCAAATATGGACTAACCCAACTGTTGGGTTAAAAAGTTAATTTAAAAATGTAACCAAAATTTAACCCAACAGTTGGGTTAGTCCATATTTGACCCAAAATTGGGTTGAAACCCCAGCATTTTTTAGAGTCTAAAGGGCTCTATAATAGCTGTGGAAAGATTTTGGTTAGCATGTCTGTTCATCTTAATTAAATGAAACAACGAAAGTGTGCTAATCTGCATTAAATGTAGCACTACGTAGCTTTGTAATTTCAGTGCTTAAAGAAACTCTAACATTAGCTCAACACTTAGGACAGACATCACAACCTCAGCTTGAAAGATACTGGCTATGAATTAACCTCTCATTCAAAAAGTCACAATCATGCTTCACTCACTCAATTATGTCAGTAAATCTGCGCTGTGGAGAGCTTCATCGCTGTAGGTGTATTTATGCTAAATGCTAATGCTAATCAGATGCAGGCTCCAATGACAGTACCACAAGACACAAAAAACAGAGTTACAAACCTTTTCTTTCACTGTTTGTCATTCATGAATATTTATAGACTGCTAGCCATCACATATTGGTTTCTATCAGCAACTAAAGCAATCAACTAGGCTATATCTGGCCAAAAGCTCAATGCAAGAGTTGCAGTATCATGTCGAACCAATATGGGATTTTCAAATCTCAATGCTAGACATTGGTGTGGCAGTCTGACGATATTATGTCAATTCAAATATGAAGTGATTTAATGACAATATATGAAATGCAACCCTAGGCCTGGGTGATAAAACGGTATCGATATTTATCTGCTAAATTTTTAGACGGTACACCTCTCGATAAACGATAGAAAAAATGTTCAATATAGCGCACGATATAGGCACATGCTATGAGTGACGCAGACAGCACACACAAAAATGAACACATGCTGAAATGAGTGCTGTACCTGCCTGTGAAGAGGAGATTGTGAATAAAGAATTGAATATTAGCGGAATGATGTAAAATAACATTGCATTTGAGGTTAGGTGTGCGTCAGGGAGCGTCATCAGTGGCGTGCGAGAGGCGGTGATAATGATGTAAGTGACGTTGTTGCATTTTAATGTTTTGTTAGTCTAGCCCACGAGACGCGCCACTGCTGCATTATTCGTTCAAAATATTAAAGAAATATAGTAGCTTGATGCGGAGAATATCTTGATTAGGTGAAAACCGAAACCAAAGTCATTCACACAGATGCATATTCAGCACTTTTTTAAACGGACAAATATGACTGCTGCACTCACGTCACACAAGAGATGTATAGAAAGCCAAGGCAAGTTAAACAGTTTAAACTTTTAGAAAACATGTCACGAATTTGTGGAGGTTTATTCCTTTTCACTGCATCTCTTAAGCTTTTTAATGCAATCTGTGGCACTTCGGCTCTTTGGATTAAGCAATGCATAAATACATGATGCTGTTTTGTTCAAAATTGTTTATGCAATTTACAAAATTACATTTGATTTATATGAGTTAATTTAGACGTAATGCACAGTTTTTATAGACAGTTATTTCCTTGAGTTGCATGTAAATGCGCTATGCCGTAGGGGACGAGACAAAGTTTCCTTAAAACCTATTAATCTGCTATAAACATTAAAATTAGATATTTGTACAGCTTTATGTTGGGTTTGTTGTTAAAACAAAAAAATATTTGTGTTTGTCTCAATAACAATTGGGTTAATTAAAAAACGTGAGTTTAAATTAAAAAAAAATTCTTGTATTGCTCCTTTGTTTTAACAAAAGTTGATAAACAATGTAAATAATTTATCGATACAGAAAGAGATGAAATATTATATCATTGATACATTTTTTTTTTAGCTATATCGCCCAGCCCTATGAAACCCTTATTTTATACCAACCTGATCTCATGACGAAAACGTACCTGTGGGAACTTTTTCGCAAAACACGAAATACATACCAACAGTGGTGGGCCGTCAGAATCACTGACTTAGTTTTAATATATTTTTCCAATAAATGTGTATTTAATTATTCACAATATTCTATTCTCTTCATTTCATAGCTTTTTTCTTGGTTGCACTGCTTCTAGCAGTGTATGTTTATAATAGAGCTTTTATCCAATCATATTTCAGCAATAGTGTTGCCAGGATCAAATAAATCTTTCTAAGGCCTTCAGAATCAGCAGTACAGGCGTCTGTAGCTTAAAATCAATGGCAATGAAACCATTGCTTTAACCAATCAGATTTCGAGTTAGCAGCACCAGGGCCATCTAGCAGGCTACGATAACATCAGCATTTTCTCGTCCTTTGATTGAATGATCAGCATACTAGCTAGCAAACAGCATCACTGTAAACCATTTTTGTTTTCACAGTATTATAACTGTTTCTCAGGTTTCTTACCGTATATGCTGTGTACAGTGCTTTATTATAGATTTTCAGTGCATTCTGAAAAATATGTCGTCTTCCTGTAAATCTAAAAACAGTAGTACTAAATGACTGCGAAAAACAACCACACACATCCTCGGCACTGGCTCTGTGAAAGACTCATCGTGAAGATGAAAAACCAAGTTTCCGTAAGAATATCTCAGTTCCCCCGAGTGGAGCTGTATGAATGGTCTGTTTCTCCGGCCACAGCGCTGGCAGGGCCGAACGGAGAGGGAAAAAAAAATGGCCACGGCGTGTATGAGAGTCCTAGGGGTACATAAAAACCATGTTACCTTTTTTATCATTTGTATGAATTTTTTAATGTTACTTGAGCACTTTTACGGTGTAAAGTTGTGCTACTAGTATTTTCCTCCGAGAAGCATTATGGAAGGAGCGGAGGGGAGACTCGGTAAGACAAAAAAGCAGTAATTCCGGTTCAGACTACACATTTTACCCGATTTTGCCCGATGTGCTTGATGTAGGGGTTAGTGGGATTTGGAAACGACATGGGTGTCGGGAGCAAGATTCCTGTTTCAGCTGTGTAGGGTTTCATACTGGACGACAAAGATTTGCATCTGCGATGCGTCACGAACCTCACGACAGAAACGACTAGCATGTTTGAATCACATTGGTTACGTTGACCAATAGCAGCACAGAAGCGCTTTCACACACAGGTTTCAAACATGGCAAAATGAAAGAGAGGTGATGGTGCTGCTAGGTGGAATTATGGAGGAAAGGTTTGTGGAGCTGTGGCAGCAGTACTCCTGTCTGTATGATGTGTCATCGAGGGACTATCACGACAGAACAAAGAAAGAAAAATGCTGTGAACTATAGCAGAAGCGCTTCAGCAACGTTTACACTTTTGTTTTCGGAAGTCAGTCGCTAGTTCCACCTTCTCGATGACATCACACGCGTCGTTAAATACAGCACGCGATGAATGGTCGGGAAGCAACATGTAGTCTATGTTTCTTGTCCACGACACGACAAGATATAAGAGTCAAAATCGTGTAATCTGACACAATGACTATCGTGACCGACAAAAATATTGTGTACTCTGAACCCGGCATTACAAGAAGCTCGTTAAAATGTTTAGGTTAACTTTAAAGCACATTGTCATCGCCTTATTGGTATACCAGTTATCTGTACGGTATAACTACGGTTGAGTTAATAAATGCGTACAAACTAAGGTGGATGTTTTTTTTATTTGGTAGGTCTAGAGATGATACATTGCGCCAGGTGTGGCAAACTGGGGAATTGTGTTAATGGGTTTCTAGTTTGTAATCAGCGCATGTTGTGATGCAATGCCCTGTTTATTACTGCAGGTCCGTGTCTATTTATGGTTTCTATAGCCGTCTCCCCTGGCGTCATTATGATGTAATAAAGTGCCCCTATTATGGATTTTTTTTTTAATTACCTTTCATGCAGTGTGTTACACAGCTCTAAGTGAATGAAAACATCCTGCAAAAGTTTTAAATCTGAAAGTGCACCATGTATAAAGTTATTGCCTCTCAAAAGAAAGATGTGGACTCTGAATCATTGAAATGGGTCGTTTTAAAACGAATCCCAAGCCGTTTCATGTTGAGTCAACATGAAACATTAGCATATTTATGCCCGCCCACTTATTGGTCTTTTCATGTTGGTCTAAATTAAAATGCAAATTCATTTTTGCCACTAGGTGCTGCTTTTGGAGCGACATAGTTTCCTTGGTTAATGCTGTACACAAAGCAGCACTGTGCTCACAAACACTGGTTTATCAGGCAGTACAGGCATGATGAAATGGAAATTGATTCGACCAATCGGACCAATCACCGCAGATTAGCGCAGATTACACCAAATACACAAAATAATGTTCTTTTTAGCCTTAATGTTCTTTTTCATCATATGACCCCTTTAAATAGCAAATGCATTTGCGCCCATTTGTGCGCCCATGGGTGTGCTGGTCTAAAAAAAGAGGTGTGTTCAGGCGCGTTGTTGGTGTGTTGCTATTTTGAGGAACTGAAAATAGACTGCGCCATAGCCCAACTCAAACCTGGTCTAAAGTCTGGCGCAGTATTTTTTTCTTTGTTATTTAAAGAGTGCGTTAGTTATATGTGCCTATAGGCGGGTGCACAACGCACGTACACTTTGCTTATTGCACACACAGGGACGCGCAGCAGCACACAAACATTTTTAAAAATGAAAAATTACATTCCACCATGTAAATAGCGAACCCGCCATGGCGTGAGCACAACTGGCTTTTAAAGGGGATGGGAGATGAGATTCTGATTGGTTTATTGTACATTACGCCCAAAAAACACCCATTGCAAAAGTGGATTTGGACACGCCCTGAGTGCACCTGCGCCGTGCGCTTTAGACCATGCGCTTAGATCGTTCAAATAGGGCCCTAGAAGTGGTCAAACAGGGAGCACTTTTAATCGTTTTTGTACACTGTTACGATTACAGCTCCATATGTTTCGCTTTCCAGACATAACACGCTTGCTCGGTAGCTCAGTCGGCACAGAATTGGACTTAGGACGCCGAATACTTGGGTACGAATCCCAAACAAAACATTCACTTTTGTTCATACTGTCGGGTAGGTTTAGGTCTAGTGCAGATGGTACGTTATTTTAAAATGTCACGGAGAATTAGAGTTGTGCCACTCAACGGACATTTCACATCAGAGTGACACGAACAAAACCGACGTCACATAAAACATATGTACGTTCATCTGTTTCTGGGAAAAAAAAACGAACACTCTTTTAGCGCCACTCAGTGGTCATTTCACATCGAATGTGTCACAAAACGTACATGGCGGTATGTATTTCGCATCTTGCAAAAAAGTTCCCACTGGTTCATAAGTTACATTTTCAGGATTCCTTTGTCCAAAATTAGCGTTTCATGTACAAATGAGTTAAAGAGAAAAGACATTTCTAAAAGGAGAAAAATCATGGTACATATAGAGTGGGAGTTAGTGAGTAGGAGTCAAAAAAGAAGATTTTAATCCTATGCACACACTGAATCCAATTTATGTAGAAATACCTTTAAAGGGGTGGTTCACTGGTTTTTTCTAGGCTTGATTGTGTTTATGGGGTGCAGTCTAACATGTGTTAAAAAAAAAAAAACGTATTTTTCACATAAGTTACCTTTATTCCACACAGTTCCGTCCCTTCTCTGAGAAACGGGCTGATAATTTCCTTAGTTATGAAGCCCCTCCCTCAGAAATAGGCGATGTGCTCTGATTGGTTAGCTAGCCCAGTGGGTTGTGATTGGCTAAACCGCCTCTAGTGCGCGTCTAACCGTCCCTCATCTCAGCGGCATGTGCTCCGGTTGTATGGTAAACAACGTTGTTGTTAATATCGCTTATCAGTTTGATTGAGAAGCAGGGGATATTATTGAAGAGGATCGTGCAGAACATGTGCAAGCAAGGCTTTTAATGGTAAGCCTATGTTTTATTGTTTGTTCATACTTTTAGATATGCTGTTATTTGTAAATGCTATGCTTATGTTAGCTTTTAATATACGGTTTTATCCTGATTAAAGCTTTAATACAGACAGTACGGCAACTGCACGTAAAACTCCATGTTTAACGCTTCTCATAACTATGTGAAAATAAGTGTATAATTGGAAAAGTTCATTGTTGGAGCTGAGCTGAATGAGAGAGAGAGAGACAGAGAGATAGAGAGAGAGAGAGAGAAAGAGAGGAGAGATTGAGGGAAGGGACGGGGAGGAGAGGAGAGAGAGAGAGAGAGAGAGATTGCAGAGCAGTGGGGACGCGAGGAACAGTATAAGAACCTCTGAATCTATATATGATGAGTTTTACGTGCACCTCTAGTTTCTCTTCCTTTTCTCTAAAAGCAGCCGCATTGCCTCACCTCCTTTGCTGCCTTTTCCCGAGGGCGGGGTTTATCTGGGTTTGTTATGTCACAAACCCGGGAAGTAACTTCATGTAGTCCCTATCAGCCGCTTTTGTAGGCATTAAACTGACAGAATTTTAAAAGACGACATCTCCGTTTGCATTGAACTTTCAGCTTCGTAACTTTGCAGATATTGTTTATGCTCAAACAGCAACATTACACACTAACTAAAGTTAAAAAAGTGAAATCGCAATGAGCCACCCCTTTAAACTCACACTGTCCTCATCTGTGTCACAACGTGTAATTCACAGGGGAATAAACACACCGGCCTTGTCAGTCTATGTGAAAGTAAATCAGCAGGAGAGCAACCGACAGCTTTTCTGTGTAGCATGTGTGATTAAACTGCAGGTGCTTTTGCAGCAGTCTACAGGCATTTATTTTGACGGCCGAGCAGCTGGCACACTGACGCATCACATGCTGAAACTGATCTGGGTTGCATCCAACCCCTTACATTGGCTGAAACCATACCACTACGATGTGTTTCTTTTGAAAACATGCACTAATGACTGAAAGGAAACGGGAAAACTAAATCGAATAACTCGCTATGGCCAATTAGAGAGACAAAAACAGGAAGTGATGACAAGGCAGACGATGCTGGGTCTTGGTTCTGCTCTGACACCTCCTGCTGTCGAGTCAACACCTTTCGAGCTGTGTTTGTTCACGCGCCGTTAGTGCAGCGCTAGTGACTGGAGCCCCTGGTCCTGCCAGAGGCTGCATTATTCATGTTGCAAATCAGTGTGAATAATTAACAGAGGCGGTCCACTTTGCTGCTGTCGAGTAAAATTTTGTATTGAGACACAGCTGAAGCAGCTGCCATCTCTGGATGCTACATCTGCTTAAAAAAACTCTATTCTGAGACCCCTTACTATTGTACAGCTGTGATGAACAGAGATGCATTCTCAGGATTTATGTCTGTCTTATGCTGACGCACTAGCAATATTCCTAAGGATGAAGCTGCAAGCAAAGAAATGATGGAATCAGTGTCCCGAATTTTAAACCTCAGCGAACTTAATCAACCTGCCTCTGTAAGACGACACATGAAAGACAGGCGAATCAGCTCAGAAGACATTTTTTGTTACACATACAAGTGAAAGCAACAAATATACAAGAATTAAAGCAGGTTATGTCCCAAACAGGTCAAGATGTACTTAATGAATTTAACACATTAATACAGAGTTAACCTGGTGTACAAGTCACAGCAGGCTGCTTAAATACACAAATGATTCAGAGATGTTTTGTGACTCTTTTTGTGTGACTCACTAAAAAGAATAAGTTCATAAGAGTCATTAGTTCAAATCAGACATCTGAGCTCCAACAGAGTCTATTACTGGATGCAGAGAGTGCAACAGAACTGAAATTAACAAAATATAGTCTGACGAATCCATCTATGGATGCACCGGTGTTTAGTATTAACTATTATAGTTAGAGATTTTTTTTATTTTTTTTTACTTATTTTTTTTACTGTAATATTTTCATTTTAATTAAATTTTTGACAAGTTTGTTGCATGCTTTTTATTATGTGTTTTTTAGATATTTCTAAATTTTAGTTTTAGTTTTATTTCAGTCAATACTTTTAGTACTTAAAGTTGTTTCAGTTAGTTGCAAAGGCAACATTTAATATAATTATTATTTTTTTTAAATAGCTTAATTTAAATATTCAAAACCTTTTTAAATAGTTGGGATGATTTGCTGATTCTTGCTAACAACAACTATATTCTAAATCCTTTTTTTAATCCACATTTGCAGCCATTTTAGTCCCTGACATAACAAAACATACCATTCGTGTCTTATTAACAATCATATCTTTTGGTTTGTGGCCATAAAGTTTCAAATAAGAGAGAAAACAATGCAATTAGAAGTACTTTTCACTAAATAAAGTATAATTCACTGCATCATCCAAAAAATATGCACTAAAAGACGGTTAGTAAAATAT
Source organism: Sinocyclocheilus anophthalmus (assembly GCA_018155175.1). NCBI lineage: Eukaryota > Metazoa > Chordata > Actinopteri > Cypriniformes > Cyprinidae > Sinocyclocheilus > Sinocyclocheilus anophthalmus. The sequence continues at coordinate 172,931 of JADLZN010003671.1, read as the reverse complement.
AAAACATTTGTTGTTGAATTGTAAAAAAAAAAAAAAGTATTGTTCTGCGAGTAAACTACCAAAACCATATCAACCTTTTGGCAGAACAGCAGAGAAAGTGTCTCATTAACAGGCCAGACATCTGTGAGCATCACCATCATCACACAGCAGAACATACGCGCTAAATAATGCAGAACAAGGAGGCGGCAGCCAGCGAGGATGACGATAAGAAGATGTGCTGTTAAAACAGTTCCTTCCAAAAACAAGACTTCCTGCTCCCAGCATTCTTTTGAACTACATCAATGACTAGCTGCCTTCATTATTATTTCACTGTTTCCAGGAGCTTTACTGGATCAGATGAAGTGAGAAAGATGAAGAGAATCATTCAAACAAGGAGATTTTAATAAATGTCATGCAGTGAGAGGAAGAAAAGAGTTTGCACACAAACCTGATCCAGAAAGTGGAAAGTTTAAAAAAAAAACTGTACATCACATGTCAGAACTTCAGCCTTATCCTGTGTTTGTGCAATCGCTGACTGACAGGTCATCTCATGACAATAAAAATGTCATGTGGTCACATTTCTGTCCACTGAAGCAGTCATTTATTTTTCTGCTGCAATACAAGGATTGAATTGATGCTGGAAAACTTGTGACTAGATCACGCAAGACAGACATTATCTGTGCCCTTTCATCAATGATAAGGCACTGTAATACAAAGCGAGATCTTTCCCAATGGCCCGAAACCACAAATCACCTTGAAACCACACTGACAGATGGTCCCACATAACAGTTTAAACAATGATGCCTCTAAAAACCAACACTCAACCGCATCACAGCACTGGCAGAAATGCACATGCTCTGTCAGCATCAAGCAACTCAAAAAATGTTATTCCTATCCTTGTTGTATTATATAAGGGTGTTCAAAGATTCATCTTGGCAAGATCTGCTGGAGAAGAGAGGACAGATAAAATAACTTCTTAAAGGGACAGTTCACCCAAAAAAAGAAACCACCCTTATGTTATTTTTACACCATATTATTTTCTCTCTTAATAGTACATTTAATTTATCCTAAGGTCCATAAAGTACCATAAAAGCAGCCTATATGACTCATGCACTATATTCCAACCCGTCTGATAGCTTTGTTTGAAGAAAGACCAAATAGTGATAATGTTCCTCACACAAAGCTATTGTAAATACTTCAGAAGATCTGGAATACAATGAATGAGATATACAGACTCATTTTATTACAGTTATGATGGGGGTTTTTTAAGAGCACACGAAGTCTGACTTCGGTTAATGAAGAAAGATTATTTTTATATAGTGTTTTATATAGTATAGCTTATACAGTATTTATTAATATTTAGAATATTTTGCTTTTATTTTTTATTTCAGTTTTATTTTAATTTAGCTTTAAATGTATTTTTTATTGCTTTAATTATTATGTCATTTTATATAACCCATTTTTTTATTACATTTTGAATCTAATATTTATATTTCATTCAATTAATGAAAACCATTTTTTAAATAATTGTAGTTTTTGTTAGTTGTTAAAAATAAAGGTGTGTAAATGACAAAAACATTTTCATTTTTAGCTAAACTATTCCTTTAATAGTCCACTAGCTCTTAGACATCAGCAAAACACAATCAACATGACCCTAAAGAACAAGATTCTGCACAAAATAATGCACAACCTAAGGTGGAAGGACTCTGTAAGGTCCTTTCCTTCAGACGCCATCATCGCTGTGCTCTTCTGACACATAACTTCATCAACAAATAGCAGATGAGCTAATTGGATAAAACGGGCTTGAGATACGAAAGGGCATGCTGTTCTTTCTCTCCCCCGACAATTAAATGAACAATCACTGATGCTGACACAGGCGGAACAACATTACTTGACCGAGTTCTGATGATGTAGCACATCCCAGGCAGCGGAGGGGGAGCGAGTCTTAGTTAAAAGCCAAGGGCTACGTACAGTGTTGCGTCTGCAGTCCATTTCCGAACCAATCTTTTCAGCTGAGCTCCTTTTTCCCCACCCTGTTCTTTCAACTCTCAAAGAGAAAAAACATCTCTACCACTACTGGCCGGTGCTTAGGCTAGTGACAATAGCGGATCAACTGAATTCACTCCCTCTGTAGGGCGATTCACTTCCAGCCATTCTAGTCCACTCGGTTGCTAGGGAACTCTGAGACAAAGAGCTTCTTTTCTGAGCATTCAGAGTATTTGGCTGCATATTTTAGGCCTGTGGGGTCCATAGTGTTCCTCCTTTGAAGACAATGAGAGGCACGGAATATAAATTGGAGAAATACCAGAAAACCCTGGACTAACTAAAATGTTCTGCTGCAATGCAACATAAAAAGAGCACAGATGAAGACAGGAAACACTGCATTCAAATAGATCATTGTTCATACAGATGATACGTATAGCTTGGATCAAATAGCCTCGTCAAATCTGTGAGAGAAATTTGCTTATGAGGTATCAAGGCTGTGTTGGTTCTAAAAAACAGCCTGTGGTTGTTGTTGCTGTGAAAGAAATATTTGCATGTCACCTATACGCAAGTATATTAGGGCTAGTGATGTACGATTCACAAACAAATCATTGTTCTAAAATTATTCTTTTTGATAACTGGGTTGAAGCAATTCGCAAATCGTTAATCACTCAACTAATGGAGAAGATCTGACAATCTATAGAAGAAATTTGAATAGGCTACATAACATTATTTAGGTAAAGAGTTAGGTTTAACTCAAGATTTATCATGACATAAAAAAACGTAATGTAAAATAACAAAAGAATCTTTATGAATGAACTCAACTGAACAGGTTAATCTGCTTTTTCACCAAACCAATTCACAAAAGACATGTTCTTTTAAAGGGGTCATGAACTCCATTTATTTTTATTATTTTGTACTGGTCCTGTTTTTAACCCCCCTCATCGGAACGCTCTGCTTGAATAGGCGTGGCGGATTGTAAACTCGGAAGTAAACGCCCACTGCTATGATTGGTTAATAGTTGTGTAGGTTTGACAGCATACATCCTTCACAGGTGGACGCTGCTGTGATTTTCTCATTTCGATCATCAATAGGTTTCAAAAACGAGTACTCGAGTACTCGGGGGGCGGAGCAGGTGTGGAGATAATGAAAATATCTGAAGACTTATGAAAATGAATGTTAAAAATACAAATATGACATGAAAACCTGTCTAGGAAAATATGAACACGTGATTAGAACACTGTTAGATTAAGATTATGATGCAGCAATGTTATTAAAAAGAGAGCATCTAAAAAGGAATAGCTGCCTGAGGTAAAGCTGAAGAGTGACTTTATGCCAATAAACTGAAGCCCGTTCTATGACGCATCCTATGATATTAATCAGAAAACTTAGATGCATAACATAGACGTAACATTACAACTTGTATCTGCACAAAAGGATGCAAATGCCAGTGAAGTTTAAGTTACGTGCTATAGCGAGAGAGAGAGAGGTCCCGCTGATAAGCTTTCATAACAGCGCATTGAAACACAGACAGAACGTACTATAGATTTCGCATTCTATAAAGTTCTCATTATAATGCTATGTTTATGCCAGATTTGTGCTATATTTTCATCTACATTATCAAGTGATTGCTGAAATCGCCAGCTCGTTTCAGGCAGTCTGACAAATCATTTTGAAATGCACACTAACTGCTTATTTTTATTTATTTTATTTTATTTTTTATATCAACTCCTTCTCATGAACTAGATTAGGAAATTTTGTAACCTTGTCCTAGAAATTCGTGCACTATTTAAAACCGTTTTCGAAGAACTGAGCAAAACAAAGGCATTATACTACAGTTGGCTATGAATATATTTTGTTGTTGTTGTTATTGTTGTTGTTGATGAGAGAGTGGTTTCCCTCATTTCCAGTTGTTCACCTAATTGGTCAACACAGTACTCACTTTCCTGTTTACATAGTAATCGTGTGATACCACCCTGGAAGCTTGCGGTGAAGGCGTCTGAAGAACAAATCATGCTATTTCAGACTGCATCCTCAGGATGTTGGCCCACAATTGAATTAAAAAAGGGAAACTGATGTCACAGTTTCCCTGGAGCTTTTTTAAGGACCTATCTAGCTTATGGAAACAACTTAGAATTAGGCTTGCCGCGATAGACGGTGCTGACGGTGATACCGGTGTTAAGCCGCAACACCGGTTACATCACTTGCCCACCGCGGCACCGACCCCCACCGTCTTTTTGTTTTTTTTATAGAAATAAAAATATATTAGTTCAGTTAAATAACAGACACTACAATTAAAAACTGAACTGAACTCAATGCAGCGTGCCGAACAACAGTCGCATCACAGATCAGATTTAGTTTCTCCAGCGAGGAGAGTGAGTCGAGACAGACAAGACGATCGCGGATGATTTAGTTTCGAAACGAGATGCAAAAGCGCCTGTTTGGCAATATTTTGGATTTTGAAAAGCCTGTTGACTTTTGCCGTTTATCTAAGGTGATTTTGGAATTTTTTTTTAAACATTTGTTTCTTATTTAATTGGTTCCACATTGTTTGCTGATTTTTACTTTATTTAAACTTTGTGTCATTTATAAGGTGTGCCTCCAAGCTTTCTTACGCGTTTTTGCCTATAACACCATAATAATACGTTTTTTTATTTATTTGGTTATATATTATACATGTTTACTTAGCCTATTTCCAGTTTTGTATACCTATTTAAACTTTATGTAAGTTATTTGTTATTTTATATTAGGCATAGCCTGCCCTATAGCATGGTGTATTTTTATTTGTTTTGTTAATAAAAGTTCTATGTTTTATATATACGCTAAAGTGAGTTTGACGTTGTATTTTGTTGTTGCATTCAAGCAATTGACGCCGAACTGCCGCTAATTCAAAAGTGAAAGTAAAATGTGCACACTGCTTTTACAAGCTATTTAAAAGCAAAGGAAAGCGAGGAAAAGAGGGAACGCCCCGCGGTGATACCGGTATTACCGGAGTTGTCACACGTCGATTAACCGGTCTGAAAATTTCTTCACCGTCACAACCCTACTTAGAATTGAACAAAATTGATACATTCATTCAGTCATCTAATGAATAACTAACATTTAAAGAAATAGTTTGGACATAAATTCACTCTCTCACGTTCTTCCAAATAGTAGCCTATATGACTTGCTCTTTAGTGAAACTCAGAAGGAGAGGAAATTCACACTCTGTTCAATACGAACCATACAATGAAAACACATCACAAGTGTCAAGTAAAAAAAAAAACAAAAAGATGAAAGTTGAAAAAGATTTATACAGTGGGGCAAAAAAAGTATTTAGTCATCCACCAATTGTGCAAGTTCTCCCACTTAAAAAGAGGAGAGAGGCCTGTAATTTTAATCATAGTTATACCTCAACTATGAGATACAAAATGAGAAAAAAAATCCAGAAATCACATTGTAGGATTTTTAAAGAATTAATTGGTAAATTCCTCGGTAAAATAAGTATTTGGTCACCTACAAACAAGCAAGATTTCTGGCTCTCACAGACCTGTAACTTCTTCTTTAAGAGGCTCCTCTGTCCTCCACTCGTTACCTGTATTAAAGGCATCTGTTTGAACTCGTTATCAGTAAAAAAGACAACTATCCACAACCTCAAACAGTCACACTACAAACTCCACCATGGCCAAGACAAAAGAGCTGTAAAAGGAATCTGCAAAGTAAGTACGCTTGGTGTGAGAAATCACTGTGGGAACAATATTAGAAAATGGAAGACTACAGACCATGATCAATCTCCTCGATCTCTGGGGCTCCCACGCAATATCTCGCACCCCGTGGGGTCAAAATATCACAAGAACTGTGAGCAAGCCCAGAACCACACGGGTGGACCTAGTGAATGACCTGCAGAGAGTTGGGACCAAAGTAACAAAGGCTACCATTAGTAACACACTGCGCCGCCATGGACTCAAATCCTGCAGTGCCAGACGGGTCCCCCTGCTTAAGCCAGTACATGTCCAGGCCCGGCTGAAGTGTGCTAGAGAGCATTTGGATGATCCAGAATAGGATTGGAGAATGTCATATGTCAGATGAAACCAAAATAGAACTTTTTGTAAAAACTCAACTTGTCGTGTTTGGAGGAGAAAAAATGCTGAGTTGCATCCAAAGAATACCATACCTACTGTGAAGCATGGGGGTTGAAACATCATGCTTTGGGGCTGTTTTTTCTGCAAAGGGACCAGGACGACAGATCCGTGTAAACGAAAGAATGAATGGGCCATGTATCGTGAGATTTTGAGTGAAAACCTCCTTCCATCAGCAAGGCATTGAAGATGAAACGTGGCTGGGTCTTTCAGCATGACAATGATCCCAAACACCCCGCCCGGGCAACGAAGGAGTGGCTTCGTAAGAAGCATTTCAAGGCCCTGTAGTGGCCTAGCCAGTCTCCAGATCTCAACCCCCATAGAAAATCTTTGGAGGGAGTTGAAAATCCGTGTTGCCCAGCGACAGCCCAAAACATTACTGCTCTTCCCCCCCCCCCTCAGAAAAGGGAGATTCAGCATGGAGGAATGTGCCAAAATACCAGCAACCGTGTGTGAAAACCTTGTGAAGACTTACAGAAAACGTTTGACCTCTGTCATTGCTAACAAAGGGTATATAACAAAGTATTGAGTGAAATTTTGTTATTGACCAAATACTTATTTTCCACCATAATTTGCAAATAAATTCTTTAAAAATCCTACAATGTGATTTTCTGGATTTTTTTTTCTCATTTTGTCTCTCATAGTTGAGGTATACCTATGATGAAAATTACAGGCCTCTCTCATCTTTTTAAGTGGGAGAACTTGCACAATTGGTGGCTGACTAAATACTTTTTCTCCCCACTGTAAAAGCAAAATACTATGTATCTTTCAGTCAAATCTCAATAGCACTTTTGAGATTTTTAGTAGACAAAACTATAGATTTTCATCTGTTTCTTATAAAACAGTCTTCAAATGGCTTCAGAAGACATGGTATTATTGAACACAAGTATTAGTTTTATGGTGCTTTTTATAATTTTTACAATGCATTTTGGATTTTGACAGCCTCTGGCCACTGTAAGCTTTCACTGTACGGGAAAAAGGAGTATCAGCATGCTGCTAATATTCCCCTTTTGTAACTCACACATATAAAACCTGCCTTGCCTTCATTAATAATGTCTGTCTTGGTTACATAAATGTATTTTTCACTAAAACAGCCTTTAAACTTTAACGTTACCAATGAACAAGTCCAAAAGGAGTAAGTAACTCCTCTACATGACAGAATAATTACAATGACACTGGTTACTATTGACAAGTGCTGGTTGATTTCCACAGGGGTCCACTGGCCTGAAACCGCACTGGTGACACAAAGCTGAGGGGGCCCATCTGAGGAGGGGTCCATCCCGATGAAAGGTTCCTACTACAATCACAAGCCACTCTCATTAGCATAATGCAAAACGAACACTGACGCAGATTATAAACGCTATCCATTAGACATCAAAAGTGATTATGCTAATGAACAATGTTCTTGACACAAAAGCCGTCATGTGTCATGTGGGCCATCAAGTGCAGAAGCCGATAATCAAAGATATGTAATACGATAGTGTAAGGTGATATAACGGAGCGCATGAATTAAACAAACATCTGAAGCTAGTGCTTTAAACAATCAGTGAGCCTTTTTTACTTAATCACATGCCATAAACACTTATAATCAGGGATGTATCAGCTGCTACTGAAGGGCTTTGCAGTATAATAAAAGTGTTTCTGAAATTGCGGTGGACCTTGTCACTGCACGGATAATTATGAGTCGCTATTGTAAAGAAAATCTGAGTTATGTACACAGCAGAGGTCTGTGATGGGCCAAGCAGGAGGGCTTTCCTGTCCGCCTGTTCCTAACCTAGTTCAAAGCCTTCTACTGATCAAATACAAACAGGCCAGTGAAGACGGGCTTAAGCTAATTGGTTTTATTAGACATAGGGGATTAGGACAAAAATAGTCACACAATTGTGCTTAGTGTGACAGGGCAAAGCTTACCAAACAAGATCTGAGGCCACAAATTTAGGGTCCCAATATCTTTATTCTAGAAAAAAAGGTGCATAGTAGGAACCATGCAAGCAGGATGCTGCTAACACTTGGCACAAAAAGATTTATCCACTATCTGTGCAGGCCACCTTTCTGTCCTTATATATAGATTGATTCGACAGAACGGTGGAAAATGGATGCAGAAATGTCACACGTACATGGAGTCTGATGCCTTTTGAAATTCTTTTTGAAGCTTCGTCAAATTTCCAAATAATCCATACATAGTTCCAGCGAGTGGCAGTATGCAAGTCATACATTTAAAACTAATGAGCTGTTTTTACCTTTTGTGTTACAAACACTAATGCTCAAAAGTTTGGGGTCAGTAAGATTTTTTTTAATGTTTCATAAAAAGTGTCTAATTCGCACACCAGCTGCTTTTATTCTATAAAAATACAGTAATTGGAAATATTGTTACAATTTAAAATAACTGTTTTCTTTCTCTCTTTGTAATATATTTTAAATATATTTAGGCCCTATTCCTGTGATGGCAAAGCTGAATTTTCAGCAGCCATTACTTCAGTCTTCAGTGTCACATGATCATGCAGAAATCATTCTAAATGCCGATGTATTATCAGTTGAAAATAGTTGTGCTGCTTAATATGTTTGTGGAAACTAGGGGTGGAACGTTTTCCGAAAAATCTACCTGTTACAGTTCTCCACACAGAGCCTGTTCGTAACATAGGACCCGCCGTTCAACTTAAATCTGACAACGCATCTGTAAAATGGTTTGCTATAAATAACACGTAAAACAAACAGGGTTCGGCTAATATATGTTTCTGTTGATGGATGCGCATTCTGGCTTCCCAATACATTACAACAACAGCGATGAAAAAAAACGTGGACAAACCATTCACTCTTGTTCAATGCGGCTGCCGTATGCTGGAATATGAGCAGTTATTTTCCGTCATCACCCGGGTGCTGATAGCACGCACGCACAAGTGAGACCTGAAAAGCACACGTTGATATCTGTGTTTAAGCTAAACTCATTTTAGCTTTGCCAGTTTAAACATTTAAGAACCAGAGGACGCGAGCTCGTGCGTGCAGTGAGAAGATTTGTGCGTGCGCTCATCCAAAGCGCACAAACCCGCGCCTCGAACGTGAGCAAATATTAAGCTTTCACTCAAGTATTGTGTTTAAATGGACAAATTCACACAAAAAATTATGTCAAAATGCCCGTCTTGGTAAGTATCCTATAGCAGCTAGTGAACTGTTCCACCCAAACCATGATCTATTTTTCTTTTTTTTCAGGATTCTTTGATGAATAGGAAGTTCAAAAGAACAGCATTCATTTAAAAATAAACCTTTTATAACATTATAAATGTTGCCACTTTTGATCAATTTAATGCGTCCTTCCTGCAAAAAGTATTAACTCCTTTTATATTGTATAATGAATGGGAGTGTAAATGTGAAACAGCTGTTCTTGCACTGATGCCAGACTTATACATTTATTTGTTAAAAATAACCTTATCTATATATTTTGGTTTGCATCCATCAAATAAAAAAAATAAATAAATAAATAAAAATGAAAGGGACATTAAAGTATTTATGCAAGTCAATATACAGACATTACTACACAGTTACGTATTTTCCAGGCATTTATTTTGGACACACTGCTCACCCCTAACAAGACTTGAATCATAAAATTATGTTTAAAAACCCCACTGACAAAATGATAATTTTTAAGGTTGAACACTGTGAGCTACACCTAAATGCACTACAAACTCAATTCTTTGTAATAATATCTTGCTAAAATAATGGCAAACTCTTGAACTCAAGTTGACAAAGGCTATTACTTCCCATTAGGGAAGGTCAGAGGTGAATACTGTACACTCTTTCACTGAGATTCACGTCACGAGTTTCACTCCAAACTCATCTGTAATGGTTTCTGCCATCAGTGTCCATGAGGCAGACAAAAGTACACATTACCTCAGCTTACAGAAATGAGAGCGCAGAGCTGAGGGGAAGCTGCTCTAAACCTGGTGAGCTGAGGTGAGGCGTCATTTCACCGATCTAAGAGATGCATCTGGGAAAAGCGGTCTGTCTAATCGGGATACTAGCAGACTGGCATGAGGATCCACTCGTATGGTTCATCCCAGGTTAACACTCACCCGAGGGACAACAAAGCTCTTCCATCCCCGTGCAAGAGGGTAAAACAAAATTCAAACAGTCAGACATTTCATTAAGAATTAGATTAGTCTGGATTAGTAAACACCACTGGTGTGTTATTGTTAGTTCTTGGCACATGTAATGGAACAGAAAATGTGACTACCCACATTTCTGTCAAGCTATCAGTCACTTGAGATGGTTACCCAACACCTCCGATACAGATATCAGTTCAGAAAAGGGAGGAAGAGAAAGCTCATTATACTATTTATAATGTTCTGAATGGAGAAGTAAGTAATATATACTGAGTAGGGAAAAAAAACTAAGTAGGAGACTATATGGCAGCATTTTAGAATGAAAAATTATCACCCAAGGTGATAGATGAGAAATGTTATAAGGATTATAAAATATGCATTTAATAAAGCAAGCAGACATTATTTGTCAAAGTCAATAGATTAATAAGAAATACAGACCCTATAGGTAAATATCACAAATCCGTCATGAACATTTACGTCATATTTCACCCCAAATGAACAGAAAGAAAGTACAATTATATTTTATGTAAAGGAAATTATGTCTATTTAGGACCTTTAAAATTTGTTGCATTGTGACATATAACGCAAATAAACATTTTCCTGCACAATTCATTATTGTAATAGTCAATAAATAAAATACTACACGCCCAGCATATTAATAGAAAAAAATAATCTAAGGTGGTGGATGAAGCAAGAAAAAATATAATTATACATATAATTCCTACTGAGAAATAACTTAATTTAAACAGTCTATAGTATACAACATTTGAATATGCTGTTTATTTTCATGCTTATGAGAGAATCACATCACTAACTTCGCATCATGCGAACTGCAAACTCTGGAAAGAACTGAGATCAAATTTTCAGCTCACTTTACATAAGCTATTTGTATGATGCATGGAGACAGCAAGGCCGCTCACTAGGTTTTGCAGTAGACAATTTTGGTTTATTCGTGTACATTTGGCTTTGCACTATTAACTTGCTTTTTCAAAATAATAAGGGCAAGAGAACAAGGCGTCAGTCTGGGCTAAGAGAGATGCTTTTTAGACCAGGGCATCACCTCACCTAGCATAAATCCTTGTCATCATAAAATCTGTGCTGATCCCTTTTAAACATGGTAATGTACATGTACAGGTCCATGGAGCCATAAAGAGCAGAGGGGAATATGACCTCATGACCAGAGCTTTCTATCTGGAGACGTACCATTGTTCATGATCGAGGGGAATACAATCCTGGGCTCATGTGTCTGAGCTGCTTGCCACAAACACAGATTATACATAGCAGGAAACATTTAAAGAATACTTAGGTGTTATAATAAAATGTGTGCCACTAGGTTGACTTTGACAAATAATATATGCTTGCTTTACTAAAATAAAGAATTGAAAGTAATTATAAGGCTAAATATCACAAAACTGTCAAGAACAAGAACAAAATGAACAAATACATCCGACTCGATACATACTGAACGAAGGGAGCTTTTGTAAACAATCCTTAGCACACTGCAGATAATCAGGTAATTAATCAGCTAATGTGTTGGTCTACATTCACAGTAGCTGACATGGTAAGGGACAGGTGGGATTACTACAGTTAAAACTACCTTTTAACACTGATCTCAGACAAGTTTTGTAGTTTCTCCCTTAATATGCATGGCAAGGATTTAATTGAGAGGAGCTAGTCCCAGATTAGTTTCCATCAGGCCACTTCTACCCAGAGCAGAGTAGCTATTTCCACAAATGGAGGCATTGTACCATCAGAACACTTGAAGAAATCTGTCTGCATGTTTTTCTTCTTTCTTTCCATCAGAAAGAATGTCTTTGGTTCCTCTGCTGCTGTGTGTCGGAGAGATTAATTCAGATGCGCTTACATTTCTGCAGCATTGACATTTCTGTAACGCAACTGAAGGTTTGTCTGGGCTCTTTGCTCTTTGTTTTTTTGAGTGCTATAGGCGATACAAGCAATGGAAAAACAACGCACAACTGCCACCGCTCTGAGCATTATGTACTGCCATACCTCAATGAAGGATGCCACATTAAGCAACAAGGCACAAAATGAATCTCAAAAACAGTACAATCAGCTTACAATAAACTCGAACTATATGAGTTTCTTTCTTTTGTTGAACACAAAGTTAATTGCTACTGTCAACAGGTTGGTTTCCAACATTCTTCAAAATATATCTTCTTTCTTCAACAAAATCTGGTTTGAGCTGACAGTTTTAAATTTTGTGTGAACTGCTCCTTTAAGAGTTTTGAAAAAACCCTTAGCTCTAAGTTTGAGCAACAGCAGTTATACTAAGCATGATGTGCATATCATGATTTGTGAAAAGCTATATCATGCTTCAGAGATCTCTGTGCATTTTGTCTGTAGCTGTAGAGTGAGAGGTTTCATCCACTGAGGAAGATCACAGACAGAGATGCTAACAAATGGATCAGAGCAGAGAAACAGAGCGGCAGATAAAAGTGATCCGCTGTAAGCGTGGATGAGGATGAGTCTCCTCTGACACAAGCAGCCCAATGCGAGGATCAAAAGAACCACCGGAAGGGACATGGGACGCCAACCACTACTGATGCCCAAGTAGTGTATTTAAATCACTCTCTTCACCCCGGAACCACTACCATTCATATTCAGTGATGACCCCCATTTCACTCTTGTTTTGACTTGCTTGTATTAAGGGTGTTGGAAATGGAATGAAGAAACGGTTCTTATACATATATTTGGGACAGAATCTTCATGGAGTTTCATTTCTTTAAAGGGGAGATAACACAGTTTCACCAAAACTCATGTTAATCTTGAGTACCTAGAGAGTAGTACTGCAACCTTTATATCTCCAAAAAGTCTTTAGTTTTATCATATTTATAAAAGAAAGATACAGCTTTACGATTCTCTCCGGAAAAAGCCGAGCTCCAGGAGGCGTGCCGTGGGCGGAGCTAAAGATTGACGAGCACTTGAACTCCGACTGCCAACAAAATACAGACAGTTGATGCAGTTTTACTTACCGTCTGCAGTTCTGAATCATGACCGGGATCTTTTATAGTTCGACAGCTCCATCCTTCAGTATCAAATGAAGTATGCAAATCCAGCATCGAACTGGGCCTTGCTTATAAAACGTTCGTCAACAAACACACTTGTGAAACTCCGTTGCTGCTCCGGAAAAACAATCTGCATCCACTGTTTAACTTACATAACGTTGGGTTCTTTAGGAAGCTGAACAAAGTTATCTTTCCCTTAAAACCAAAAACACACTTCTTTGGAGACATTCTTCCCGAGCGAGTCCTGCCGCCGGATGAAGCGCGTTGATGGGCGCGCTCTTTCTCTCGCTCTGGTCGATGTGTGCGCGGGCGCGCTCCTCCGGGAGAAATGCCCATATAAGGAGTTCCACCCTCGTCTACGTCATGAAGAGCCACGATCGAAAAAAAACTCTCTGAAACTTGTACGAAACCGGAAGTAAGATTTTTAGCACAGAAATACTCCATCATATTTCCAAATTGTTTTTTGCAAATTTTGTCCATGCTTAGCATGAGAATCTGACTCTTCAACAGTGTAAACAACTCTGAATGCATGAAACAGCATTGTACCCCCCCTTTAACGGTTTTAAATATCTGCATTCTACTGTTAATGCATTTCCTGCACTGCTATTCCTATGCCACTACTGAATTAATGCCAAAGGTTTAGGCTAGTTTTGTCTGAGCTGTGAACTTGCAGTCTGAACTGGATGTGATGAAAGAGAAACATCCAGTTGTCCTCGCTTATGGCATGCAACAACAAACATACAGCACGACCAGTGTTGTCAGATATGCATACTAATGACTCTTATGAACTGGTTCTTTTTAATGAATCAGCCAACATGACTCAAGTCATTCTTGTGGCAAAGCTATTGGTTTAAATCGTTCTAGTGACTAACTAACATCGGGTCAGAGCTGTTCTTCACTTATTCACTGACCACAAAGTGAACTTTCATCAAGTCGAGCTGGAAATAAAGCAGTACTGTTAATGGAATCGGTATCATTAGAATCAGCACTGTTACATTTCTCCATTTCCCCTCCCTAGTTGGAAAGCAAAATGATACGAACAGAACAAAAGTAACTACACAAGCAGGTGTAGTTTTACCACACATCTTATCAATATTATACAAGCAGTCCGTTTCTCTGCAAAATCTCAGAAGCATAAGCAAATGGTCCTCTTACCTTTAAACTGCAGAAGAATTAGAAAGCTATAAATTGATTTTTCCAAAAGGCAGAAAACTAGTGCACAACAGGTAAATTCAAATATTGCATTCCACTTCATTGGATGAGCTTATTAGACTCTCCTACCAAAACTAAAACGGATGCACATAGTCAAATGCTGTTGGTCCAGCAATAACTGGATTGGAATGCTCTAGTAAAAACATTTAATTTGCCTTCCAAATCCTAGTGAAATTCCCACTTCAGCCATTAGGCATTCCTCATATTTTGCTTTTAAATAAATAAAGGAACCCAGTGGCTGGCCAATTTTAACATAAGCCAAGCATCATTTGGCATGAAATCAAAAGGTCAAATGACCTCATCATACTGGAAATAATAGCCCAATAAGACTTAAAGGTACCAATGCAATTCCATAATCATTTATCTACACATAATCCATAATCATCACCATCAGCATTTCATGGGCCATTACAGGCTATACATTACCAAAGAATAATATCTCTTTGAGCCAACAACATAGGAGAAGAAAGACGTGCCACACGCTCTGGTTTTAACGTGAGAGTTGTCATCATTTGTTTATGTTCTCCAGCCGACCCGTTTATTCTTCCTGTGTAAACTGAGATGGGAGATGTCACTGAAACCACTCTTTGTTCACGCACGCTTGTGTATGTACAGTATGTGTCCAACTACTTCTGTCAAGGCAATGACTCCTATTCATAACATGTGACTTCACTTGGCAAGAAGACTAAGAAAAAAACGGCTATGTAAAAATTCAGAAACAGAGAAAAACAAGACCTGAGGCTATAAGAATAGCAGTTCTTTCTGCCAGTATTTTTAAAAGGTACCATTAACTACTAAAACATGTTTAGACAGTGAGGATGGCAAGACAACAGTCTACAGATTTTGAATACGTTGAATCATGTTTAACAAATTTTTCTTTATAACATTTTAAAGATATATGCTTTTGGTACAAGGCACATTTCACTCCAAAATAATATATTTATAACACCATACCTTGAAAACTAAAATTTTTTGCATCATTGATGTTATTATATTCTATTCTATTACATTACATTATACTATAATATGTTATAGATATACTAATGTTTTTTTTTTGTAATTTCCAATATTATCAATAGTGATTTTCATGGCATTGCCATTACTGTAATACAATTTAATTCAGAATAAAGCAAAATAATTAAGCACTATAATACTGAGTTATGGATTAAATAACACATTAATAATATATTAAATAATATATCATAACTTTTGCATTGCGGTAATGAGATTTTTAATAGGCTTTTCTTTTATGTCAAATATAATTTATTGATTGATTTAAAAAAAAACATCTAGACAATACTTTGACAGAGATTGACCCATATGCCTCTGCTCTTACAAGAATTCATAAGACACCTGCAGTTTACGGACTGGCATATGTGTGTAAACAAAGCTTCATTAGTGAAGAACAAAAAAAAGGGACTAGAGCAGGAAGATTTTTATTTTTTTTTAGCAAACAAGAAAAAGGATTTCTTAGACTCTGTCAAGCTCAGACAACCCTCTGATGCACTTCCTCTCACTGTTAAAAAAAAGGAAGGAAGGAAGCTGCTTGGAAGGAAACCATCAGTCCAGGATGACCAGCTTCTCATATGTTTGTGGGCATCAAAAAAAAGAAAGAGATTTTGTCTTCTGACGTCAAATGTTATATTTAGCTTGTTCATTTACCGAATACTCAATATGCAGCCCTGTGGAACAATAAGAGATGTGCCCTCCTGCACTTTGATCTACTGACTCAGAGGTCAAAGCACAAACTCCCATCAGCCTGTTCACAGTCTCCTTGACCTCTGCATACCTGTCTGCCTTCAAAAATAGCTTCCAAAAAGCTAGAAGCTACACTCTTCACTATTCCCCCATATCGCCTACTCCAATTGGGGAACATTTCGCCCCATTAAGATCTACACCATCCATCAGCAAGTTAATGCAAAGCGCTGAGGTTGTTGCCGTTAAGCCGTAATGAGCTTCAAGCTCCATTAGAACAGCCTGCGTCATTCCCTAAAAAGAAGTCTTTACACTAGAATGGTGTCTTAAAGCCCACTTCATGGAACAGCTCCTTTCAGTCCACATGAACTGACCGCGATTACATCATGCTATATTCTACGAACTCGCAAGTGACTTTTTCAATTGTGAACTTAAGGTGTGGTGCGCTCTGGTTTCAGGGGTCAGTATTCCCAAACTCACGCACACATGCTGATCGCTCAGGCCAAAGTACTGAGATAACTGAATAAAGGCCAACTCTGAAGTGACCCGGGATGATATAAAGCTCCATCACTCAATGGGAGCAGACATGGAATATCACGTAATCTCTAGGAAATGCAGCTGTACAGAGTTGCATTCGCTAATGAATACCATACTGACCCTCAAGTGCCTCTATTGTCTGCAATGCTTAAATCCAGGTACAAACAACTCAATGCATGAACAGATGTGATTGTTCCCCGGTGCACTAAAATAGTTTTCACAATCAGTTTGTTACGTCTCAGGGCTCAATCTGATGTAAAAGGCTTAATGAGTGAACATGTTTATTTCCACACAACAGGAACATTGTGTGATTATAAGATTATTGTGTGATTAATAGCACGCACATGTGAAGCAGACCAGCTGGTTTGCTATTATTCATGTCCATTGTATGATAATGTACTCAAGATTCATACACTGAGCTGCTTCAGTTAATTTCAGCAAAACACACATAATCTGTAGGAGAATCTTTGTAACCCATTAAAAGTGGAAAAACGGGGGCTAAATCAAATTAGTCAGAGAACAGAAGAATCGTATCGCTTATTTTCTGTCTGACAACCTCTCACCTCAAGTGCCCGACACATTATTTAATTAGTATTGACTAGAGGTGTTTAGTTTGTGAACGAATCAAATCATTCTTGTTCACTTCCATGCACTGACTCGTTTTTTGTTCTCTGAACATGTGACTGCTTCCTGCTTTCAAAAACTGACTATAGCAAGCATTGCTGATGGGCTGTGAAGCATTTAATTGTTTTGTCGTTAAATGGTTTTGTTTGTGAACTACAAATGAAAGTCACCTGAACGTGATGAATGAATTATAAATATTGTTTGTGAACGAGAATGCATACAAATGACTGATGACCATGCACAATTAAAATGGACGTTTTCTGAATGAAACAATGAACACAATGTAACAATGTGCAGAAATGGCCACTTAGCATTGCTTCATATAAGTGAAAGATTTTTTTGTAAGCGAACTCACAATATTTGAATGAATGCAAATCCAGCAACATCCATTTTTTTTTTGTAAGCACCCCCAAAATATTAGTTGTGCATTTCTGTTCATTCATTTGTGGTGTTCATTTATTTTGCAAAATAAATGTTTTGTTCATTCGGTGCCGCCCCGAGAATCGTTTACTTTAATGATTCAGTCAAACACCGATTCGTTCACGAACAAAACATGAATAACGAATGTCCAATTTATGATAACGATGACCTCAGATGCCCTTAAAATATTGATCTTCTTCGGTGATTTTCAGCATAAAACACACAATTGTTGTGAATTATTGTAACCTAAGATAATATAGAGGGCAACATCGAATTAACCAGATGTGCGGTAGAAGAATCAATGGCTTCTTTTATGTCTGACAAAGCAGCCTGTCACTTTAAGTGCCCGACTCGTTAGTATCGATTATTTTCCGTAGTTTCTCCAAATCATCACAGACAATACAAACACTTCAAGGGAGAAAATATCACAAACTGAACTGCAAATACATTTCGACTTTTACATATATCGACAGCCCTGTAGAAAACGTATAATAACGCTTTTCGGTCGCCTGCTGAGCCACGTAAAAGGGTGGAGACTATACCAAGCAGGCAAAATGTCATCGCAACGCCTTTCAAAGCATAATAGAACAATATTTTGCACTTAAAACCTATAACTAAAAGTCAGTTCTGTCTCACATCACACAGTAGCACGGCTTTATGCACTGTTAAACTGTTTCCGACGCAAAGTCGTGCTGACAAGGCTTGTGTAGCAGTGTTTACAAACGTTTGCTTCATGTTTATGTAATAGACTGCAAAAACAGTGAAGAGAAAATACACGTGCCTGCATTATAAGCTGATTGGGGACAATACATATATGCATATTAATTCATGCCATTTTATTTCATTGCACTGCTTATCCAAAGCTATACAAACTTAAACTGTTGCACTGTCAACACTGTGAAAGAAAAGCACATCATGCACGTGATACTAGTAACAGCAGTAACGCAGCATACTGTAACATTTAACAGCCACCAGTGCACATAATAAATGATTTAAAAGACTGTCTTCTGACCTGTTGCGTCCTGTCTGAAGGATTCACCATCACCGCCTGCCGAAAACTGTTATCCACATAGGACGCCATGGTTTTCAAAACAATCGCGCACAACAGTTAAGTCAAATAATCCCAAGCAAATCTCACAAGTGGCTTTTTAGTGATACAAAAACGTTTTTATATAGCAGCAACTGCAGAGGAGAGCCTGTCCCCAGGCCACAGCCTAAGCCAGGAGCTCTCTTACTGTCCCTCGTCCCAATCTTACAAAGCCAGACGGTCTGCTTTTCCTATTCCAGCCGCTGAAGCTTCAACTGTGACTTGACAGGCTATTCTGTGTTAATGAAAGGTTTTTGCAGGCAAGCGGTACGTCTGTGTTTTACGCAGACGAGGGCTTTTTTCAGCATTCCGTTTGTCTCCTGTTCGCTATTCTATCTTCTTCAGTTTTCCATTTTAAAACAATGTGCAATCCATGCGTTGGGTGATTGTCCATTTTAAGCCATTTGCAAAGCAGCGGAGGGTCAAAGGCAGCATTTATAAATAGTGGTTTAGCGTCTAAACGCGACGGATGGTCTGCCGTCTGGGCTCGCTGTTGTAAGCCACCACCATGGTGACCGACCGCCTCAAGAGGTTTCATGGGCGAGTCCATTCAGCACAATAACGCGCCCACAGACCAACCTAGCTACCCACAACACATAGTGCTTGTCTCCATCCACTGGCTGAAGACGGTAGTGCAAGCTTTGAGTCATACACTATTATAATACACACATTTCCTGGCAGGTATGGGGAAGACACTGATAATCCACAAATTAAAATGTATATTTCTTTTTACTTTATTTTTGCTAAAAAATATATATATCTGCAGATTTATCATGTAAATCCATCTGTTACTAATTCAAAATGCAGCTTTGTGCTTTCCCAAGGTCAACAAAAGCAAACCGGTTCAAAGACATTGTTTGAATATCAAATATTCTGCTGATGTGCTTTGAGAAGCAGTTTGCCTCTACAAACACTATCTTTGCATTTATAAACAGTAAACGTCAAATCTTGCATTACGTTTTTGCATTAGATGCTGTTATACAAAGCAACTTGTATTGCACTGAAAGTATACATTTTATCAGCTCATGCATTCCCTAAGAATCACACCCATTTATTTGTTTGTTTGTTTGTGCATTTTATTTATTTATGTGTGCATTTTATTTATTCATTTATTTTATTGTTTGCTTATAGATTTAGACACTATAATTTAAATATACTGTGAATTCCTTCATTTATTCCTTTGTCAATAAGTCAGTCTTTTGTCTGCTTGTTTATATGTCTGTAGGTTATTTATTTAGGTTATTGTTATCAATTTTATTTTTATTTATTTATTTATTTATCACTGATGTCAATGAGAAAACTACAGGCTACATCAGATGTATTGTTTCAAATGTATAGGCCATGTACTGAATAGAATCCGTGTTGACTGACTTTAGTTTAATAAATAGTCCATATAAATAGCAAAATACAACCCGACTAAACACTGGTTCCGTGGAGACCAACCGCTCCATGGCAGTGGCGCGTGAATGAGTGAGTGACCTCCTGACCAGGGCTTGTTTTACAGCCTCTGAGATGCGCTTACTTATATTTCAAAGATTTGGCAAGTGGCAACAGTTTTAAGACCAAGGTAGCTTAAACAAAGTGAAGGTGATGAAGAGAGTACAACAGGACACTACATCTTCTCAAGCAGACAGGGAAATTCAGAGCTCGTCTGGACAGAGAATACTGTTCACAGGTAAGCATTTATGAACGTTTCTGAAACTAGCTTAGTAGGACACTTTGTTTAATCATTAACAGTTAGTAGGCTAAGTTTACGAATGTGAATCAATGGAACTTTTTTGGTGCTATCTACACTCTTAAAAATAAAGGTGCTTCACGATGCCATAGAAGAACCTTTTTGTCTAAATGGTTCCATAAAGAACCTTTAATATCTGAAGAACCTTTCTGTTTCACAAAAGGTTCTTTGTGGCGAAAAAAGGTTCTTCAGATTACAAAAAGGTAAGAAAGAGATGGTTCTTTAAAGAACCTTTGACTGAATGGTTCTTTGTGGAACCAAAAATGGTTCTTCTATGGCATCGCTTGAAGAACCTTTTGAAGCACCTTTATTTTTAAGAGTGTAGGTCCAGATGGCATTGGAGATTTCCATCCCAGGTTGGACTATTTCCCGTGCAGCACTGGATCGGCCCGTTATCTCCAGATGCCACGAGTGAACTCTCCTCTCATTCGCTTCCCGGCGGCAGACTGCACCAGACGCCACCCCGCCGTTACCGAAACACTGCTATGTGGTGGAGTGGGCTGGGATCTGCAGAACTCCACTGCACTCAACAGACCAACTGTCATCAACAACAAACAATCTGAGGTTATTATATAGGCGATATGTTTACTTACAATTTCTTTTGGTCAAAAGATCCGTCAAGTGTGACACATATTGTCACTGTGTTCAATAAACTGTATATAGAGAGAGTCAATATGTGTATACAGAAACTGACTTTCAAAAATAAACCCATGAGAAATATTGGTGTAAAAAGTGAAACAACTAACCACATTTGTCCTTATTATAGGCCTATTTGTAGACATAAATATAAATAAACAGTACTTTTCAAAGTTTTGGGATCAGTAAGTTGTATCACATTTTCCAAATGCTTAAGCAGCAAATCAGCATATTAGAAAAATTTCTAAAGGATCATGTGACCATAGCTGGAGATTACTTACTACTTAACTGTAGTCTGTTACTGATTACAAATTACATGATAAAAATTTTAGTTAGTACTGTAATCTGTTACATTACACATTTTAGGTAATAATCAGACTACTTTTAGATTACTTTGACCTAACTCGTTTATCACATTGATTTAAATATTGTAACATTTAGATAGAAAATACAAAAAGAACGAAAATGTATTCATGAATGTTATTCATTTTTATTAACAACATGAAGTGCATTAAACATGACATTACATCAAGGTTTCCCAAACTGGGGTTCGTAAAGGAACTGCAGGGGGTTTGTAAGTTTAATTAAAAGCTCATAATTCATTAAATAATAAAAATTTCAAATTAAAATAAATTGTTTTAAAACAACATCAGTCAGTTAGAAAACTTGCTAAAAAATGAAATATTTTATTTGTTTACCCCCAGTCATGTGTTGGTTATTTTAAAAAGGAACATTTAAAAGATAAAAAGAGGAATTAGGGAGAATCAATAAATTATGAATATCAGTTGCTAATATGTGAATAATATGTAATCAATAAAACATTAACTGTAGTCAGATTACGAGTATACAAGTATTTCGTTTTTGGAATCTGATTACGTAATCCAGATTACATGCGCTGTAAAAAATGACCGTGAATTTAACAGTAAAAGACTGTAAAAATGCTACCGTAAAAACCTGTTAAATGTTTACGGTAAATTCCCCTTATATACGTGAACCTGTACACCATTAGGACATTACATGTATTGTACATTATTTTACGGTATATACGTTTTTGGAAGTGACAAAGACATAGCATTTACATGCATACCATTAAATTGACATTCCCTGAATATCCCTGCGTTACATTCAAATTTGATTTTTTTTTGTTGAATAACTATGTTTCTTTCTTCTTTTTTTTTCATATCAGTTTTTTGTATATAGGGGGGGGACAAAAAAAAAAAGGGGTGTGTGTTTACACCTAATTTGTCCATGAATGTTTATTGCAGTATTTCAGTTTCATGTGTGTTACCATAATGGTGTTTAGTGTCTGTGTGAATAAATGACTCTGTGCACCTTCTATATATGTTATTATTTAAAAGCTGCTTGTGATGGGCTTTGGTTCATCATGTGACTTCCTCATCACCACCTGCATTTGGTGGTTTTCAGTGCATTACAAAGCTACAAAACAGACTTCAATACTTCAATAGGTTGGTATATTAACAATACATCAGTTAATGAAATACGGTATTTTATTGTGAATTTAAGTTAAAACCTAAAATGTTGCTACCGTATCTTTTACTGTAAAATTCCGGCAACCACAGCTGCCATTTTTTTACCGTACATTTTATGGATTTTTTTTACAGTGTGTAATCTTTACTGCCCATCTCTGCATTTTATAATTCATCTTTGAGCAGTCACTGGAATTAATTACATTTTAAAATATATGAAAATAGAAAACAGTTGTTTTAAACTGTAATAATATAGATCACAATATTACAATATTTCACTAATCAAATAAATCTAAACATTATGAATGCCAAATGCATCTCAGTGTCTTTTCTAGGATCAGATTATAACTTTATGTATTTGTTTAACATGTATCAAACTATTCTGCAAATACTGCTTTGATTGTATATGCCAATATTTGGCATGTGTCTGAATTATGAATAATTCCCCCCCCCCCCCCCTTGTATCATCTTGACAGATTTCAATCAGCCATGCCGAAAGAAGAGACTCACAGCCCATGGTGAACTAACAACCAGGGAGGGAAGGGTTAGATTACCTCCAACTCCCCCTGTTACTCTAGATGGTGATGGGTTTCACTGGCAGGAAATGGGTAGAGTGGTTCTCCTCTAGTAATCAATAATTCAACGCTTGCACACAGGCAGAATCAGTCCCAGTTTCAGGACAAACAACCGACCTGCGGGAGGCTTGCTTGGAACCACAGTGCATATGATACCTACAGCGGGGACGACAACAAACAGTTCCCGCTTAACCAGGTGAGATGTAAACAAATGCTACACACTCTGAACCCTGTATAACCTCAATGCCTGATTGTTATATTAAGAATAAACTGGAATTCAGTGTCTGATCCGTGTGTAATCTTGTATGCTTCACTCAACATTCTCTCATTGTTCTTCTGCAGTAAAAACAGTCAATCCATATTGAGAAAGCACAACCAGACGGCATTACTTTTTCACCGATATGGATCAGCTCTGATATATGACATGAGGCCTATATAAGCTGACTGATTCTTGCAATTTATTATCCATATAACATTTTGTCAATTCTTATAAAATCACATTAAATGCATCTTTTTTGCTGTACTGTTTATTTCTTGGCTCATTTGCCTCCATGTTATCAACTGGAAAAAAGAGGGTTTTAATACATTCAGTTATTATATTTGTGGGTAGCATACAGAATATTTAGTCCCAAATGAATGCAAACTTTAGGAAAAAAGTACAGAAACAAAGCAGTTTTCTTCATTCACTTTGCTGTTTACCTCATATCTGTGGTTTAAATTGTCAGGAGCTTGTAAAGCCTCAATAACATAGAGATCAAATCCTCTTAGCAAGGGTCACTGTACATTCAGACAGTCGATAGGAACTAGAAAGCAGTAATCCTGCAGCTAAAAGAGGTTTATATGTGATCCCGTCTCTATCACTGGTCAATCCCAGTTAATAATTGTACACAACCCACTCCAGCCGTTTCCAGTATTTTGAGACAGACACAACCTTGTTCAGCTGCAATTCTCACTTTTTCATTACATTTTTGAGACTTTTTGAGAGCATGGTTTGACCTCTAAAGTATTGCCTTCTTCAGGGAAACCTAGACTGGATTCCCCCCCCAAAACTGCTTAGATAGAATATTGTATTATGTCTGTGACAAACGTCTTCTAATGAAAATAGAAAAATCTTGTTCATTCAGAAAATGGCAAAGACTGTTAATTATTTAGTAATTGTATCAAATTAAAATTATGTATATTAAACCACACAGTGCAGGTTGCAACAGTAGGTTCAAACTATTTATTTTATGTTTTGCTATGGTTATTTAATAAAACATGTTTAAAAAAAAATCTCAGTGATGCTAAAATGAAGTTGACATGCTTGTGAAAGCAAATATGAGCACAATTATACTGTGCTTTTGATCTGGAAGGAGGTGAAATATGGAAAGACTCTTGCCTGATTTTGAAATGTTTTCATAAATATCTGACTATAAATAGCTGTAAAACCTTATATGTCACCCTTGACCACAAAATCAGTCATAAGTAGCCCGGGTATATTTGTAGCATAGCCAACCAAGAGGGGTGTATTAAATTTGATCGATTTTTCTTTTATGCCAAAAATCATAAGGATATTAAGTAAAGATCATGTTCCATGAAGATATTTTGTACATTTCCTACCGCAAATATATCAAAACTTAATTTTTTACTAGTAATATACATTGCTAAGAACTTAACTTTACGTACAAACTTTAAAGGCGATTTCTCATTATTTTGATTTTGTGCACCCTCAGATTCCAGATTTTCAAATAGTTGTATCTCTGCAAGATATTGTCCTATCCTAACATTATTTATTCAGCTTTCAGAATATGCATAAATTTCGATTTAAATTTTTTTTTGAAATTGACCCTTATGACTGGTTTTGTGGTCCAGACTCCAGGGTCACATAGGAGGTATATTTTTCAAACTAAGCAGTGCAGCGAATCCGTGTACTAGACTCCAGAGCATTAGAGGGCGCTACACGCTCACAGTTACAACGTTACTAGTGCTTTCCTTTCACAGAATATTCCAGTGACCCGTCCATTGTAGAAGCATTTTCCCTATCAAAATCAAAGAAAATGTCAAACCCAACTCCTGTAGCCAAGCCTGGAAACGCAGACAACCCTCTGGTATTCTTTGATGTAGATATCGGTGGCGAAAGAGGTCAGGATCTTTTATTTTTCTTTAGAAAGTAGCTGAATGACTGCATGCTACTGTTTTCTGCCACATGCTTGTAACTGCACAGAAGGAAGACACAGACAGAAATAGATGCACTGAACTCAACCATAGATACAACTAGTTAGAAAAGCAGTGTAAATTTGGCATTGAGTGTTTGTTGTACTGTTTACGAGTCACTGTTGTACAGTACATTTTATGTCCCCTTCAAATGGATTAAAATATTAAAGTCACATTATTTAAGATTGAAATCATATAGTTTACATTATTATAGCTGAGTGTACATGGGGTGATTTTTAACATGAGAAATATTACAGGTGTACTCATTTCACGTGTTTCAACAATATTCCATACAAAAAATATTTCTTTGCCAGTTATAGTATTAAATAACAAAAATACAAACTACAAAATGGCAATAAATAAGAGAAACGATGACAGCACTGCACATGTCTACCCTTCTGTTTACAGAATCCGTGGAAATAAAAGTGAATTTAAAGGGATAGTTCCGCCAAAAATTTAAATTTGATGTTTATCTGCTTACCCCCAGGGCATCGAAGATGTAGGTGACTTTGTTTCTTCAGTAGAACACAAACGAAGATTTTTAACTCAAACCGTTGCAGTCTGTCAGTCGTATAATGGCAGTCTATGGGCTCCACGGCTTTGAGAGTCAAAAAAACATATACAGACAAAACCAAATTAAACCCTGCGGCTCGTGACGATACATTGATATGTAAAAACACGAAACGATCAGTCTGTGCAAGAAAAAAAAAGTATATTATAATTTCTGTACATCGTTATCCACCTAATGGCCAGCTGCCGGAACAGTCTCACCCCCCTCAAGACAGACGATCTTGTATGTGTTTGTGCATAGTAGGAATTTTTTTATAGATATATATAAGTAGATGCCTCATTAGTGACTGTTTCTATGAGCCGTGAGAATCTACTTATATGATGATATGTTATATGTTGATGAGTCACACGCCGGATGTTGTGAATGCGCTCAGGACAGTTGGACATTGTAGTGGATCAGAGGTAAAAAATATAAATCGTGCAGTTCTTGCAACAGGTTCGAGCGTTGCGTTCTGTTTCTTAAGACCTCAATGTATCGTCACAAGCCACAGGGTTTAATTTGGTTTTGTCTGTATGGTTTTTTTTTTTACTCTCAAAGCCATGGAGCCTATTCACTGCCATTATATGACTGACAGACTGCAACGGTTTGAGTTAAAAAATCTTTTTTTGTGTTCTACTGAAGAAACAAAGTCACTACATCTTGGATGCACTGGGGGTAAGCAGATAAACATCAAATTTTCATTTTTGGGTGAACTATCCCTGTAAGTTTTTATTATGTAAAGCAGACTCAGAATGGTCAGATTGGCATATCAAATGTGCAAAAAAGGTCATAGGGATTTAAATAAAATGTACAAATACAACATCAGTAAAAATATGTAATATCTCATGCATATTTAAAGATCAATGAAACGATCGGATGATTCATTCCTGCTGTTTTTATCTCTTTGCAGTTGGCCGTATAGTGTTTGAGCTCTTTGCTGATGTGGTCCCTAAGACGGCAGAGAATTTCCGTGCTCTTTGTACCGGCGAGAAAGGGATCGGTAAAAGCACCGGAAAACCGCTGCACTTCAAGGGCTGTCCATTCCACCGCAGTGAGTGTCCTGACCTCCCGTTTCCATGGAGACGCATGTAATGAGCTAATGGCAGGGTTCACACAATCATGGAAAAACCTGGAGAAATCTGGCAACTCATTTCTAGGCCTGGAAAAATTTTGTAAATTACTATATAATATAGACTTTCTTTCCCTGTAATGCCAAGCTCTAAACTTTCTCATTTCATTTCATGCTTGCTAGATTATAATTTGTAAAAGTAATTTTTTTTTTTAAATTACACTTATATATCAAGTATAATCATATAAACTATAACGATTGGCACATGACATACAACTGGAAATCCACTCTCTATAAAACTTTTAATCAAAATCTTATTCAGTATTCATTTGTATGTAATCAGTTGTATTTATTTTTGTACCCCTCAGTCATCAAGAAATTTATGGTCCAGGGTGGAGATTTTTCTAATCAGAATGGTACCGGAGGAGAGAGCATCTATGGGGACAAGTTTGAGGATGAAAACTTTTACTACAAGGTACCACAGAGCTGCTTTGCTATAAAGGGTATTTCACCCAAAAATAAGATGACATTTTGTTCCAATCCTGTAACACAAAAGTAATTAAGGATTCTCTTGAAAATGGTAGAAATCATGATAAGATTCTGGTCACACCACCCCTCCCCAAAGTATGTCAAACCTTGTTTAATGCACATATTCCCTGACAAAATTTCAATTTTTTTTTTGTGAATTTGTCCTTTAATTAATCAAAGCCATCAGTATGTGTAATTGCTATGAGATTAAATAAACCAAATACGGCACTTGATCT
The DNA here is from genome assembly GCA_018155175.1 of Sinocyclocheilus anophthalmus. Taxonomy (NCBI): domain Eukaryota; kingdom Metazoa; phylum Chordata; class Actinopteri; order Cypriniformes; family Cyprinidae; genus Sinocyclocheilus; species Sinocyclocheilus anophthalmus. The sequence continues at coordinate 145,144 of JADLZN010003671.1, read as the reverse complement.
ATCTCCGAGGCATTCGCTAATTTCCTGGTGTCTGCTCTGAGGAAAAAATGAGATAAAGCTTCTGTTTTTTTTGTCAAATGAAGTGGTGCGCTATTAATCTGGTTGTCTTTTTCCCCCCTAGCATGACAAAGAGGGGCTGCTCAGCATGGCGAATGCTGGCCCCAACACGAATGGCTCACAGTTCTTTATGACCACGGTTCCCACACCGCACCTGGATGGCAAACATGTTGTTTTTGGGCAGGTGCTGAAGGGAATGGGGGTGATGAAAATGCTGGAGGGGATGGAAACAAAGGACGACAATCCTGTGAAGGTGACCATGTTAAAAGCATGCAAACATCTTTTACTTCTTAAATGCATCATGGCATTGTGACAACTGCATTCATGCTTGGAACTATAAAGCGACAGAGATCTTAACTGGTCCTGAAGGACAGCTATTTCTGAGATCTTTCTTTCACAGTCATTTAGTCACCCTAATCAAGATTTAATCGTCTGGAAATTTAGTCTGTCACATGTCCTGCTCAGGTGAACTAGCTAAGTGTGATGAATTAATGTTTTGAAAGAAGACATTGTGTGTGACCATTTTTCTCTCCAGTAAGGAAATGAAGTATTTTCCTTATTCCAGTGAGCAACTGAATATTTAGATTGATTGTAACCATCATCTCTCTCTCTCAGCCCTGCATTATTGCTGAATGTGGAGAACATAAAGAAGGTGATGACTGGGACATCGGTCCTAATGACGGCTCAGGAGACACATACCCAGACTTCCCTGAGGACTCTGACGTGGACTTTAAAGATGTCATTATATTTCTGCATCTTCACTTGCATATACACTATACTATATATCACCTGCTCTATAAAATCCAGAATCAGTTTAACTCAGAAGCTCGTTTTGAATTTATGCACTAGGAAGGAAAAAGAAAAGCCTAAGCTTTCTAAGGATACTTATATTATGGCAGTGGTTTTGGAGTATAAATATAATGTAGTGTGTGTATACTATATATATTGAATGTATATTGATAGATCAATGAATAATCAGTCATTAAAAAGCATTACAGTCTGCCACAATATATAACATATTACAGTGTATTATATAATATGATAGCTGGGATGTGATTTACATGCTAAAAATGCAAAATAATTGAAAAAAATCCAATCAACACTTTATTCGAAATTCTTTTTCTAGACAAACAAAGTCTTGTCTGTGGCAGAGGATTTGAAAAACATCGGGAATAACTTCTTCAAGGCTCAGAACTGGCAGTCGGCCATCAAGAAATATTCAAAAGCTTTCAGGTGAACACTTGTCTAGTCTGCCATTAAGCCCCATTATTACATTACGCTTGCACCGTGACATTAAAGAGACAGCTTTTCACACTTGATTTCAATGTCAAACATTTTTAACCATACTGTCGTAGCTGGTTTCTTTCCTCATTATGCCTTATATCATGATGACATTTCCTTAAGCACCTCTTTGATATGCATTTACATTTAGTCATTTAGCAGATGCTTTTATCCAAAGCGACTTACAAATGAGGACAATGGAAGCAATCAAAATCAACAAAAGAGCAATGATTTGCAAGTGCTATAACAGTCATCAGTTAGATTAAAGCAGTATCCACGGTAGCAAGGGAGTCATTTTTTAAATAATCTCATACACTACCAAAAGAAAACAGATATAATAGAAAAAGAATAGAGCAAGCTAGTGTTAGAGGTCTTTTTGCTTTTGTTAATTGTATAATAAATGCAAAGAACCCCCACAAGAATTACCAAAAAGAAAAAAGAAAGTTTTTTTTTTTTTTTTAAGAAAAAAAACAGCAAATGAATAGAGTGCAAGTCTAAAAGGGACAAGTTTTTTAAAGAATAGAATTAGAATAGAGAGTGCTAGAGTTAGAGGGTCAAATAAAAATATGGAAGAGATGTGTTTTTAGCCGATTCTTGAAGATGCTCAGATTGAGTTGGGCAGGTCATTCCACCAGGAGGGACAGTAATGAAAGGTCCGTAAAGAAGGATTTTGGGTCTTGGGGATGGCACAAAAAAGCGACGGTCACGGCAGAACGCAAGATTCTAGAGGGACATAAGTCTGAAGTAATGAATTTAGGTAAAGGGGTGCAGAGCCAGTGGTGGTTTTGTAGGCAAACATCAATGCCTTGAATGTTATGCGAGCAGCTATTGGTAGCCAGTGCAAATTGATAAACAGAGGTGTGACGTCCGTTCTTTTTGGCTCATTAAAAATGTATCTTGCTGCATTAAGATTTCTAAATGTAATCTAAAGTGAGTGTCGTTGGACAACACTGTGATTGCAACATGTCTGTATGCATCACTATAACCCAGCAAAGGTTGTTTTGGTCCACAGGTATCTAGAGATTTGCGGCAACACCTTAGATGACGATAGTGCCCTAAAAAAGCTGGAGCCCACGGTCCTGAGCTGCATTCTCAACACGGCCGCCTGCAAACTCAAACTGAAACTCTGGCAGGAAGCTATTGAGAGCTGTGATGAGGTAACATGGGACCTTCTGACATTGAGCCGACTGAATGGTGTCCAGTTGCATCTGGGTTACAGGATACAAGAAGCGAAGGGCCTTGATGTTTTATAAAGATGTACCTCAGCTATTCACCGCTCTTGAAATAACCTTGTCACGGCCGCTACCATTTATAGATCACCAGACGCACTGTCTCTATTTAGGGAACCGTTTAAATGGATTCAGATTTCTTGCAATGGCCTGTACAAGTGTATTTTCTCCTTGTTTGTGAGGTGATTGTGATGTTTTATGTATTATGACATAAACATAGTGGTGTTTTTTTTCCTCAGGCCCTGGAGCTTAACCAGACAAACACTAAAGCGTTGTTCAGGAGAGCTCAGGCCTGGCAGGGACTTAAAGAATTCAACAAGGCCATGGTACCAACACTACATGGACAGAAATACACATTCATCTCACTCTAAATCAGTGGTTCCCAAACTTTTTCAGTCAAGCGAACAGAGCAGCCCACCCGAGACCTCAGATACCTAAAAACTACCAAAACAGTTGCTCACAGTTTTTGCGCATACTGTAGCTAATCAGCCTAAAGACAACTGGTAATTCAACATTTTTAATTCAGCCACAAATAGTTTGAGAACCACTGCACTAAATGCCTCAAAGAAAACAATGAAATTCTGGCATCATTTACTCACCCTCATGTCTTTCCCAAACCTGTATGACTTAATTTCTTCCATGGAAACTGGTTTGGCACTTTCAGGCTTGAAAAAAGGATGCATTATGAATACTCTGAGTTTAATTTAGAACTAGTTAACAGGACTTGTTATTCAGGAAAATTGCTTAATTCATTAGTAAACTACATATTCTCTAGGTCTGAGGGCTTTGCTTTTGTCAGAGAGAATCACCCCAATTACTGAATGTAGAACAAAGACAGATGTTAAAAGTTTAAATGAATCAGTCTTACAAAAAAAGAAAATTGCTCCAATTTACATGACAGTTTATTTCTTAAGAGCACTCATCTTTTCTGTTTTTAAACTGCAGATTGATCTGAAGAAAGCACATGAGATTGCACCAGATGACAAAGGTTAAACAAATTCTGAATTTGATTAAAAAAAATATTTTATGATTTGTGAATATTTTTTTTTTTTTACATTTTCCTTTCACTGGTTTCAGCGATTGGAAATGAAATGCTGAAAGTGAAGCAGCAAGTGAAGGAGGAGAAAGAGAAAGAAAAGAAGATTTATGCCAAAATGTTTGCGTAACGGAAACTCCGACCTAGCTGCATATGTTCACTTACAATGCACTTGTGTCTTAGTGTTTCAGTCTAACGCTGGGGAAAAAAGGCCTTGGAGTCTTTCATTTAGGATAAATATGAAATGTCCAGTTTGGAAGGACATTTCATTTTGTCTACGGTGTTATAAAACGATTTGTCTGTGAGTGAATGAAAAACATTTGTGCATTTTTAGTAAGCTGATCTAAAGATGTCTTTGATTACTGTTCAAGAAAGAATAGGCAAATAATATTGTTTGTTTCTGGGTTCATTTATCAAATGGTGGCAAAAAAAAAGCAACTTTTTTTTTTTGATGAAATGAGATTCAGTCCTGTCAGTTGTGTGAAATAAAACAATTGATATTTTCATGGATTTTTGTGTTTGTAGTTCTATAAAACATACCAACAGAATGGGATAATTAATTTATTTCTACCAGTTACAGTTACCAACTTTGACAATGTATACAAAACTGTCAGTTTACAGTTAACCGCATCATGGTGAGCTAAAACGTCCACTGGTTGTTAATCCAACATGATCCTTTGTCTTTTGACATTCCTTTGACGGACGTTACATATAAAATTATTTCAAATGTTACAATTTGATCAAACCTGAAATATGCAAAGCCACTTTATGTAATTACACTTCAAGCTCATATCACACAGGATATGAGGACTTTCTGCTCCTTAGGCACATCAGAAGGACTCTCAAGTCTTTAAAAGCTTTAGCCCTGAAAGTTAAGTAAAACGATTCTGAACTTGTGCGATGTGCCCAATAATAAAAACGATATGTAATACAGAAATCACATGCCGTTGTAGGCTGGTCCTCCACTGCCCTCGGGCACAACCCAGTTGATGTTCTGGCTGGGGTCTTTGATATCACAGGTCTTACAGTGGACGCAGTTCTGTGCGTTGATCTGTAATCTCATGCCATCGCTCGTCTCGAGAGGAACATACTCGTATACACCTGTGGGACAGCAGGGACAAAATGTCTAAACACTGGCAGCTTGTTCACTAGATGTTTTCATCAGCCTCAGCATGTCAAGCTTGTTGATCTGGTATTATCAGGTGCAACTAAAAGGTTGAGTCTCTATCCCTAAATGCAGCAGAAACACAGAGCATTAGTTACATACCAGCAGGACAGAACCTCTGCTCTGGGCCATCATAAATCGCAAGGTTCTGGGCCACGGGAACACTGTCATCTTTCAGCGTCAGATGGGGCGGCTGGTCATGCTCATGATTGGTCCCGCTCAAGGCTACAGATGACAACAGATCAAAGCTGATCTTCCCATCGGGCTTCGGATACTCGATGGGTGTACAGTCCTTAGCCGGCTTCAGCTGAGCAGAGTCTAGACCTACAGTAAATTTGTTTGTTTACCATTAGCAATAAAATACAAATTAATTGTAACAGATGGCAGACGCCCACTGCTGTAGTGAACTGAGTAGTAGCCTTGCATAGCAACATGTCTGACTATTAGCATGCAGTCTGGCCCAAACCGAAGCTAATTCTGTGCAAGAACTGCCTGCTCAGGCAGGAAGGGGCCCTCTGGCTAACCACAGTTAGTTCATTACATTTAGGAGCATTTGACCCTGAAATGAGAATACAGAATACATACATGAGAATACATAACTCTGAAATGAATACAGAAATGAGAACAAAGAAGAATATACAATTGTGCTCAAGTATATTTTGTTTACTTACTACTTGCTGTTAAATAGTAATTAGAAAGTTTAAAATGCCTTGGACAAAGTAGGGTTTTGGACAATATCGGAACATTTATTTTTCAACAAAAGTGATTTTGGATTGATAGAACTATGGACAAACTATGAAGAATCATCAAAAAATAACAGTAGCCCCTCACTGCAGAACACAAGATCCAGGGGGTGTGGTTGGATCCAAATCTAGGGGGTGGAGATTGGTAGGTTTAGGGATCAGGGGGTGGAGACGGATATGTTTAGGTATATGTAAGGTGGGAGGAGTTGGATCTGGATCCAACAACGCCCCCTGGATCTTGTGTTCTGCAGTGAGGACCATCTCGAAATAGGGGCCTTAGGCTAAATAGTCTAAAACCCATGTTCATTGGGCATTCCAAATTCTTTGTGTGTGGTAATGACTACAGTTATTTTTACACTCATTCACGTAGCATTTGGCAGTATCTATTTTATTTCAAAGTTCTGATGTCCTTAATTCTAGTCTTTATCAGGATTGTAAAACGTAATTGTAAGTAGTCATTTAAACAAGACCTTTTTCCCAGCAGCTAAAAAACTTGTATCCCAAAAAAAAAAAAAAAATTGAAACTGATTTTCACCCAGCATTTTCCATCTATAAGAGCATCAAGGAGAAAAGTATAAATTCACTCATAATGGACTTAATATGACATTAGCGGAAAATCTTCAAGTAGGCCCATTTTCTGTGCATCAATATATATATATATATTATATCCCCCTATATATATATTATATATATATAATATATATATCCCTCAGTTATATAAGCAAATACAAATACACGCACGACTTTATAGCTCAGAGTTTGCATCTACTTGCAATGTTTGATTTAAATTAAAAGCTTTTGTTATAAACAAGCAAACATTTCATAGCGTGTTTCTTTGTTCTTACCATTATGCTTTAGAGTCCACGGTTCTTTTCCTCTCAAAATCCAGTAGAATATCCCAGTGTACACCATCCCTCCATAGAGACCAAAATAGCTATGGAAAGATGGTCTGATGTTCCTCACAGAATACAACTCCTTCCAGATCCAGGATTTTTTAAAAGCTTCTTCATATTCAGGAATATAAAGACCTAATGGAAGAACACAAAAACATTCCCCGTTTAGGATACCTGGACACCTTTAATATCCTTAGACTACGTTTATTACCCTGTGAGTTACACCTCAGCTAATTTGCAAAGATGTCTGGGTTGGCTACCTGCTGTTTCTGACTGCAGATTCTCATCTGTGATTTTGCTGAAGGCACTCTCGGCCGCCAGCATGCCACTCTTCATGGCTGTGTGTGTGCCTTTGATCTTGGGCACGTTCATGAAGCCTGGACTGCACCCTATCAGCATGCCACCTGGGAACGTCACTTTAGGAATCGACTGGAGGGGAGATCACAATTGAGAGAAGGTCATCAAGAGAAAACAAGCAAATATACTGAGAATTTCAAATTGCTGACATGCCTGGGAACCTCCTTCGTTGAGGGCTCTGGCTCCGTATGCTATCCTGTTGCCACCCTCCAGGGTTGACATTACAGAGGGGTGATGCTTCCAACGCTGGAATTCCCTGAACGGGCTCAGATAGGGATTAGTGTAGTCCAAACCTACCTGAGGAGACATACACACACACATCTGCAGTTCAGCATAATAGGAGAACTGCACTGACTGTTTGCAAAGCTCCACACTCCTTGCTTACTGTTGCCTGCTAAGATGAGCTGAGAAGGACTATAATACCATACAAAAATACCATACTGATCAAAAGGCTGAGGTCGGGAACATTTTTTCATGTTTGTCAGTCTCTTATGCTGACCAAAAATACAGTAATAATTGTGAAATATTATTACAATTTTAAAAAAGCAGATTTTCAACTCAATACATTTTAAAATGTAATTTATTCCTATGATGGCAAAGCTGAATTTTCAGCAGCCATTACCCCAGCCTTCAGTGTCACATGATCCTTTAGAAATCATTCTAATATTGCTGTTTTGGTGCTTAAGAAAATTTTTATTATTATCAATGTTGAAAACATTACTTAATATTTTTGTGGAAACCTTGAGACCTTTTTTTAGGATTCTTTGATGAATATAAAATTATTTAAAATAGAAGTCTTTTGTAACACTATAATTGTCTTACTGCCATCTTTGCTGAATAAAAGTATTACTTCCTTAAAAATAAAAAAATAAAATCTTACTGACCCCAGACTTCTGAACAGTAGTGTATTCTCACACTGTGTATCTCAAAACTGCAATGCCTCTGCTAACAGCTCCGCAAGCAAATGAAATGTATTTTAGGGACAAACAATTCAGAGCAATCATGAGATTTGATTTAGTTCTGTCAATCAAACGCTGCACTGTATCTCCAGAAAACTGTGTCCAATCAGACTGAGTACCATCCTGGGCCATGACGACATTGGATAATAGCCCGTCATCACTGCCGAACTCCTCAAGACGTCTGGAATTGAAGCTATTTTCTATGAATCACAAGCATTCCGTGAAATGCCTCTTTAAAAAGTGATTGGAAAAAAATGCCATTTTGATATGCTACATTATCAGTAGGATGAGCGAATGTCCTCATGACAGACCCTGACCAGGAACAACTTCAAAAGTTGAAAGCCTTTTCACACTCGTTTTAGCTCATGAAGGAACATGATGAACGAGGCCAATAATATCTATATAGATCAAAGCATCCTGACAAAGACATCAATCCAGAACATTCTGCTTTTTTGCAAATCCAATGAAACACTTCAATCAGAGTTTGACCCAGAAGGTTCAGGAAAAAGATGACTTACAACAAATCCCACGGCTACCAATGGTTCTCCCTCATTGAGGTGGTACAGGAAGGAGCCTCCGTACGTGTTCCTGTTTAGAGGCCAGCCAACTGAGTGCTCTGCCCGTCCTGGGCGCCACTTCTTCTCATCAATGACCCAAAGCTAGAAAAAAGCAGTGTTTTGTTTTGTATTCATCAGTTCATAAAAAAATTGCATCAAGCTTTTAAATGAAAGCAATGACTCCAAACGTGAAAATGAACTAGCTGATTTCACTTCAAATGTTGTCATTGAAAGGGAAACAGTGACATCAAACTGAACATAGAAATATTTATGTAAGTTTAAAGCATCATCAAAGCAAGAGGGGTTTTGTACCTCTTTGAGACCGATAGCATACGTCTGCGGTTCACAGTTCTCCCTGAGATTGAACTGCTTGTAGAGTTGCTTGGCCAAGTGTCCGTGACAGCCTTCACCAAACAAAGTGACCTTAGCGTGGAGCTCCATGCCTCTCTCAAACACATCCTGGAGGAGTTCAACAGAGCGTGAAATGTGGTGGTAATAGCACACGAATATGCCATCTGCATAGCAGAATCACTTTACCCACAGTTAGCCTTTTATTTTTTCTCACTGCAATCTTTAGTTGTAGTTCACAAACTCTAACAAAATGTAGTTCACATTTGGCCTTGATGTGAACATTCAGCAGACTGCTTTAGACTAATAATTATTCTCATATAAAAATAAAATGTTTTTTTTTAAATCACATAAAAGGTGTGTTTTAAATGTTCTATGTGTATTTAGGGTATTTGCATATTCTGCACTGGAAGGTATATTGACATAAAACCTTTGGAGAGCCATCTTTAGCAATGCCAACATCATTGGTTGCAATTCCCTTCACACTGCCATCCTCATGAAACAACACCTGTGTAAAAAAAAAGAGAGAGAGAGAGAGAGGAGAGTTGAGAGAGGGAGAGGAGAGCAGATGAGAAGAGAGAGAGAGAGAGAGAGAGAGAAAAAGGAAAAAGACAGGTTGACAAGAGTTTGTCGACTGTAATGTGACAAGTGTAGTGTGACTAACTTTTTATCTCGTAATTGTGACTCTAACAATAGGAATTCATGTGATGTCATAACTGAAAATTCGCAAAATTACAACTTCATCTCTCATCATGTGACTTTTTTTACTTTTATCTACAGCAACTTGGAGAATGCATTATGCATTTCTCTGCCTATTAACCAATTATCTTTCTTTATTCCATGATTTTTCAGTTGTTTTTAAATTACTGAATATATTTTTTTAAATAATTTAATAGAGAATGCACTCATAGTGTAATTTCAAGGCAATCGAAGAGGAACTACACAAATGTTTACATCACATACATTTCTATGACTTTTTAAAATTGTATACATTTCCATGACATTTGTGATTAACAATTTTAAAATTCCCTGATATTTTGCTTACTACCCTGCTTACTATAGAAACAGCAATCCTGAAGTTAAATAAATTCCAGGTTATAGTGCGCTGATCGTATTGAGGGGTTTTGAACCTACAACCTTTCGGTTACCAATCCAGAGCTTTAATAAGTACAGCACATCCCTCACAATACAAACTACAAGTATAGAAAGGGTCTAATTAAAATAAAAAATAATTGCATAATTTTTGCATACATTCACATAAGGAAGGCATTCTGACCTCAGCTGCTGCGTAGCCTGGATACAGCTCCACTCCCAGCTCCTCCGCCTGCTCCCCAAGCCAGCGTACAAAATGCCCCAGACGAACTAGGTAGTTTCCATGGTTATTCATTGGAAGTCCTGTGTTCACAAATTGCATTTAATTGCATCCATGTAAGTGAACCAGTCTTAAAAATCTTTAAAAGTTTGTATAGTGAAAGATTATGTGCACTTCAAAATGCATTTACATTTTGACTGTGCCTCAGATGCAATCAACTGAAAACTCAGTTTACAAAGTTGTGACCCAAATGGCCCATATGATTAGCCCATTAGGTCAATGTATCATGAGCTCTCCATGGGAGAGGTCGTATCAGGTCATCATGAGGTTACACTATCATTGGCTCTCCATGGGGCGTTATTGTATTGTTTGTAGCACATTTGTTACCAGGTATAAAGGTCTGGTCTCACAGACAGTACCTTGGGTTAGGATTGTTTGAAGGATGACATGCTAACTTCACTGCTGAAGAACTGCTACACTGCTACCTTCAATAAATTCTTCTCCCCACAAGAACTTTGGTCAAGCATACTTATTTTACGTATTAGAGAAATCTAGTACATTGGCGAGCCACCCAAACTACTGCTCAGCTAAATACAGCAAAATCTAACAATAGGTTACAAAACCATTCAGGATACTGTGACACAAGTAGACCATTTATTTTATTTATTTGTTTACATTATGTAACTCTCATTGTGTGACATTCTATAACTCTCTAAAATGGGCCTTATGCAATAGCAATAACCTACCTGGTAATATTGGAACAGGAATGCGGTATTTTTCTGTCAAAATGGAAAACTTGTCCTCTGTAACTGGAGTGTTCAGTGGAGCCTGTTAGACATGAATCAAAATCAGTGTCATGGCCATCAATGGTCCATGTGTCCACACAATCAGAAAATGCTTATCAATAACATGACAGTAAATCAGAATGGCAACATATTTCCCATATTTTTTACAGCTATTTTTATTTAACTTTTCTTTTTTTTTTTGCATTTAAAATAGGAATATAGTATTTACAATAGTCTGTGCTGTGTTAACAGATCCTAAGTGGGGTACAGTGTGCATGTGTGTTTGTTTGTACCCCTCTCTCCTTCCAGTCTGGAATAAGCTCACTGAGTGCAGTGGGCTCTAGACAGGCTCCAGATAAAGTGTGAGCTCCAAGCTGAGATGCCTTCTCCACCACACAAACCCGCAGCTCTTTCTCATGCTGGTTGGCCAGCTGCTTCAGCCGGATGGCTGCTGACAGGCCGGCTGGACCTCCACCAACAATGACAACGTCTGCCTCATCAGCGAAGCGCTCCATTTCCACCCCTGAACATATGAAAACAGACCATCACAGTATCAATCACAATCATCTGAGCCTCTTTTTGATACAAAAATCACCCAGTGCCATTAAATGCTAAATCTAATTGTGGGTTTTGTCTAAAAATACAATGATAATCAGAAGACAAGATTAATAAAAATGTCAACTATGCATATTAAATATAAATGAGAGGCAAATCACCAGCAAGCTAATGATTTTCAGTGACAGGCTATATTCAGTCAGGCTATCTTTCAGATCAGCAAAGTCTTGAAAAGCAAATGTTTTACAGTACAATGTTCAGGCACAAGTTTATAATATTATTTTTTTTTAAAACATCTACAATACAATACAATATGTATTTATAAAGCACATTTAAAAACAATCAAGGTTGACCTAAGTGCTGTCAAAAAAGGAAACTACAAGAAATTCAGAAATCAAACTACAAGAAGTTGAAAAAACACAACACACACACACACACACACACACACAACACACTCACACACAAAAATAGTAAAAAATGATCAAACCAGAGCGTCAAGGAACACTGAAGAAATAGAGGGAGTTAATATGATATTGAGGGTTGGAATATACAGTGGGTTCGGAAAGTATTCAGACCCCCTTACATTTTTCACTCTTTGTTATATTGCAGCCATTTGCTAAAATCATTTAAGTTTATGTTTTTTCCTCATTAATGTACACACAGCACCCCATATTGACAGAAAAACACAGAATTGTTGACATTTTTGCAGATTTATTAAAAAAGAAAAACTGAAATAAATATCACATGGTCCTAAGTATTCAAACCCTTTGCTGTGACACTCATATATTAACTCAGGTGCTGTCCATTTCTTCTGATCAGTCTTGAGATGGTTCTACACCTTCATTTTGAGTCCAGCTGTGTTTGATTATACTTATTTGACTTGATTAGGAAAGCCACACAACTGTCTATATAAGACCTTACAGCTCACAGTGCATGTCAGAGCAAATGAGAATCATGAGGTCAAAGGAACTGCCTGAAGAGCTCAGAGACAGAATTGTGGCAAGGCACAGATCTGGCCAAGGTTACAAAATAATTCTGCTGCACTTAAGGTTCCTAAGAGCACAGTGGCCTCCATAATCCTTAAATGGAAGAAGTTTGAGATGACCAGAACCCTTCCTAGAGCTGACCAAACTGAGCTATGGGAGAGAAGAGCCTTGGTGAGAGAGATAAAGAAAAACCCAAAGATCACTGTGGCTAAGCTCCAGAGATGCAGTCGGGAGATGAGAGAAAGTTGTAGAAACTCAACCATCACTGCAGCCCTCCACCAATCGGAGCTTTATGGCAGAGTGGCCCGACGGAAGCATCTCCTCAGTGCAATGACACATGAAAGACAGCATGGAGTTGCTAAAAAAATACATGAAGGACGCCAAGAGGTGAGAAGAAATAAGATTCTATGGTCTGATGAGACCAAGATAGAACTTTTTGGCCGTAATTCTAAGCGGTATGTGTGGAGAAAACCAGGCACTGATCATCACCTGTCCAATACAGTCCCAACAGTGACGCATGGTGGTGGCAGCATCATGCTGTGGGGGGGGTTTTCAGCTGCAGGGACAGGACGACTGGTTGCAATCGAGGGAAGATGAATGCGGCCAAGTACAGGGAAAACCTGGACGAAAACCTTCTCCAGAGTGCTCAGGGACCTCAGACTGGGCCGGAGGTTTACCTTCCAACAAGACAATGACCCTAGCACACAGCTAAAATAACGAAGGAGTGGATTCACAACAACTCTGTGACTGTTCTTGAATGGCCCAGCCAGAGCCCTGACTTAAACCCAATTGAGCATCTCTGGAGAGACCTAAACCAGATGGTCCACCAACGTTTACCATCCAACCTGACAAAACTGGAGAGGATCTGCAAGGAGGAATTGGCAGAGGATCCCCAAATCCAGGTGAAAAACTTGTTGCATCTTTCCCAAAAAAAAACTCATGGCTGTATTAGATCAAAATGTGCTTCTACTAAATACTGAGCAAAGGGTCTGAAATATCACATGGTCCTAAGTATATTTCAGTTTTTCTTTTTAATAAAATCTGCAAAAAAATGTCAACAATCTGTGTGTTGTTCTGTAAATATGGGGTGCTGTGTGTACATTAATGATGGGAAAAAATTAACTTAAATGATTTTAGCAAATGGATGTATCCTATAACAAAGAGTGAAAAATTTAAGGGGTTCTGAATACTTTCCGTACCCACTGTAATATCATAAATCATCCACACACACACACCACACACACTACACACACACACACACACACAATATATATATATATGTGTGTCATTTAATAAATATTTACTATCTAATACATAATTATAAAACACTATATTAAAAAACAATAATAGTTATAATATCATGCCACTTATCACATACACATGAATAATTATTTATTATTTATATACTATACACACAAATACACACACACTCATTCTCTTGTAAATTACCAGGTTTTGCTGTAAATAAAATCCAGAATCTGAAATTCTCTCAGTCCTATGACTCCTATCCAATCAAAATGTGTTCGCTCTCATCCTAGAGGATAAAGTGATGAGGAAACATGTAGCACAGAACTGACCTTCCCATCGTGGGTCCTTATTTCTGGTGTACACTGTGTAATGTGTGGTAATTCGTGGCACAGTGGAGGAGGAACTCCGTGTGGAGTACACCTGAGGAGCGACATGCTCCGCTTGAACTGCCTTCAGTGCACCTACACACCTCCGTGCTGCAAAAACACAAATAAAAGGCAAAACAATTAGATCACAGACAAGACCATTCTCATACAGTTAAATACAAACTTCATATCGGATTAACAAACAGTATTGTATAACAAACACACTGTGTATACATAGTGTCTATTGTGCATGTAAGTATATCAATAAAGTTAATCTAAACTAAATGGATCAACTTATATAACAGGATAAGATGTTACAAAATCCTCCCTTAAGTAACAGGCCAACTAAGGTCTTATCTAAAAGAATCAGTAATTGTTTGCTTACAAAAATCAGTTTCATGTTTATATTTAACGCAGAAACGCGTTCTTAAAGTGTTCATTTCTCAGACACAAGGACATTCTGACCGATATTCGAGTGACCTTTACCCTACTTTCCCTGTGACTGAACAGCTGCAGGATTCTGTGAGCTAGCTAGACGGATAAACCTACAGTTAAACACATGATTCTTGCCATGTCCCGTGTAAACATGGTTAATAACAACTTAATAGGACAGTATATGTGCTCTCAGGCTTGTAGAATCAAAGGTTTACAACGTTTGGTTAGCGCTCTGGCTACAAGTCAGTGAAAGTGTGACAGTACCTTGGAGGGAATATCTACAGGCTGGAAACATCTATGAGCTGAATGTGCGGCCGTGACTCTGGTCAAGTGCTTCCCGTGGTTTTCCAGGTTGAGTGTGGACAAACAAATACCACTCCGGTTTACTCTGTTACAAAAGTGTCATAACAAACTCAGCGCGTCTGTTGCGCAGCTCAGAATGACGTCACAAAACCGCGCCGGAACTAAAAAAAAAAAAAACAAAAAGTGACGATATGACTGCTGAGTGATCTAAACTATACTGGATACGCGGTATCTGTCAATTAATTTAGCTGTCAGGAAAACATTTACTTTCGGCTGTAGAGGACGCTCTGCAATCTGGGATACACAAACAAGCAATTACTACAATAAATGTAAAGAATAATAATAGTAAAATAATAGTGATGATGATAAACATTTACATTTATGCAAAGTGACTTACAAAAGAGGAGTGAAGAAATGTGTGAAAGAGCCTGAATGCAGAATTTATTATTTTTTTGACTGATTGATTGATTGAGAGTGAGTGAGTGTGTGTGTGGGTGTATTGGTTAATAGTGTGGGGTGATTTTGTACTTGTGGAAAAAGTCTCAGCAGTTCAGGTGGAGGTTGGCAGCTCATTCCACCAGAGAGGAACAGAGGGTGAAGGTTTTGGAGAATGACTTTTTCATGTCATGTGTTATATCTTTCAAAAATAAAGCAAATAACACATTTTTCCCTTTGTTAAAACAGGTAAATCTTCAAATTGAGGAAAAAGCCAATAATGCAAATCTTCCCAAAAGGTACAGGCACATTTACAATCATAAAAAAGATGTTCTGTAGTTTCAATTTGATCCACACAAAAGGAACAGTTGTTAACATCAAGACCAAATCGACATCTTAAAATTTAGATTTTTGTTCTTTAAATGTTATCTTCATATTAAAAGATGACATTTTTATTTGAAGAAAAAGGATGCAAATCCTTTACAGAGACTTTCCGGATTACAATATTGGGTAAATTTAGGTTAGCAAGAGAAACTCCATTCACCAAAAGCTGAGAAAGACAAGGTGTAGTGCTGTCAAGCGATTAAATATAAGTAATAAAAGTTTCATAATAGTTGTGGGTGTACTGTATTTATAAATACACACACATACAGCATATATTTTGAAAATATACTGTATGTATAGATTTTATATTATATATAAATATATTTAATATATAAAGATAACATATTCTATTATACAGCATGTGTGTGTGTTTGTATTTACATATACAGTACATGCACATATACTGTTCAGATGATATTAATCACGATTAATCATTTGACAGCCCTAATATACCCGGTGTACACATTTTGAGATAAGTTACAAGACATCTGAATTATAGATTGTGGGATAGCTTTGATGATGTTATCATACTATTTTCTGTCAAATCAATTAAATTTGGAACTAAAAGATTCAAAAGACATAACTCCGGTATTATCTAATATTTTCATCACAGACCATATTACTTTCTCCAAAACTTGAAACATCGAAGAAGCCAATTTTGGGGACCAGACCACTGCGTATTTGTTTTTGTATTGTGACTTTATTGATTAATCTTTAATGAGTCGAAAAGAATGCACGTCATACCTCTGTTTATCAATTTGCACTGGCTACCAGTAGCTACTCACATAAAATTCAAGGCATTAATGTATGCCTACAAAACCACCACTGGCTCTGCACACCTTTACCTAAATTCATTACTTCAGACTTATGTGCCCTCTAGAAGCTTGCGTTCTGCAAGAGAAAGATGCATTATTGTGCCATCCCAAAGAAGCACAAAATCACTTTTACGGACTTTTACATTAACTGTTCCCTCCTGGTGGAATGACCTGCCCAACTCAATCCGAGCATCTTCAAGAATCGGCTAAAAACACACCTCTTCCATCTTTATTTGACCCTCTAACTCTAGCACTCTCTATTCTAATTCTATTCTTTAAAAGAAAAGAAACAAAGAAAACTTGCCCCTTTAGACTTGCACTCTATTCATTTACTAACTGCTTGTTTTCTTTAAAAAAATAAAATAAATAACACTAGCTTCTCTATTCTTTTTGTATTCTATTTGTTTTCTTTTTAATTAGCATACAATTAACAAAAGCAAAAAAGGCCTCTAACACTAGCTTGCTCTATTTTTTTCTAATATATCTGTTTTCTTTTTATTTATTATATGATTTTTTTTAAAAAACCTTGCTACGTGTACTGTGTTAAGCTAACTGAGACTTGTTATAGCACTTGCATATCATTGCTCTTTTGTTGATTTTGATTGCTTCCATTGTCCTCATTTGTAAGTCGCTTTGGATAAAAGCATCTGCTAAATGACTAAATGTAAATGTAATGTAAAATTAAACAGTTGATAATATACACTGGCTGGAATAGTTCAGATTTTTTAAAGTTTCTGAAAGAATGTTCTTGACAGATTTTATAAGTTTCACCCATAATTATGGCAAGTTGTCAGTCAGTGAAGCTCTGTTTCCACTTGATTTAATGTGCAATAGGGTCACCTAATTTGTCTGCCTGTCTCCATGCCGACACAGGCTTTATACATGGTCAAGGCATTTCCAGTCCAGGTCAGTCACAGTGTGTGAGTCTGACTGACCTATTTATAGGCATATTCTCTGTTTAGGGTCCAGTTTTTTTTCTCTCTGTTTTAGTGTGCATCTGGTTTGATCTGGTTTGCATTTTCAGTCAGACATGTTTGGGTCTGCCAAACCAGGCCTGTGTCTGAGATGACTTTCTGGACTTAGGGCTTTGCAATGAACCGTAGCTATTTTTTAAGTGTTTGTGAAATTGACTTATATTTTTGCAACGGTCTGTGTTTAGCGTAATTGCTCACTTTACTCTTTTCCACATCGTATAAGAAAATTAAATTCTACATGGTGATAAAACATGATAACCCCTATCATCACAGCATGTATCAGTCCCACAAGATACAAATAATTAGGGAAAAGTAAAAAAAAAAAAGATTAATACGGGCTATTGGTGATGTGCGGCTGCTTATGGGGCATTTGTGAGTTTTAATTACTAGAAACGGAACATTGATGATCAGTAAATAGCACAGAATGCATGTAGGAGAAATATATTAAAGTATTGAAAATAGAGATATCGTCATATGCATAAGAGCGATTCACATGCTTATAACGTCATATGTCTTCACACCTATAGCACAGAACATTTTCCCACATGTGAATCATTTGGGAACTTCACCTAAATTTAGTCACACGGGTGTGTTTGGTGTGAAGCAATATATCAACAACCTTCTGAAATAGTGAGCTGTGAAAGTATTGCATTCAAACATTTAAAATAACAAAAAAAAATGTTTTTTATTTTTTTTATTTTTTTTTTATCTTTACATTCATAAAATTAAAGGTAATCTCTGAAAATGTCATGTCACAAAAACAGAATTTTCTTGAGGGAAACATGAAAATATCCTCTTCTTTCGGTGAGTTGACCGTGCCTGATAACCTTCCACATGTAAGAGAGGAGCGCTGTGAAAGTGTCACTAATAGTGTTTTATTAATAATTAGTTGACAGCTCTTTATAAATGGGTCCCTAAAGTGGAGTCAACCAACATAAAAGCCTTGCATGCTCAGAGGTCGTTATATCAATTAAATGGTCTTTGTATCTGGGCGAATCTCACAAAAACACGTCAGGTCATATTTCACCCCAAAATAAAAAGAATTATGCTGATATAATCTTTGCAAAGAATGATCAGCCTACACTACCAGTCAAAAGTTTGAACAGTAAGATTTTATGTTTTTTTAAAGAATTCTCTTCTGCTCATCAAGCCTGCATTTAATTGATCCAAAATACAGCAAAAGCAGTAATATTGTAAATTTTTTTTACTATTTAAAATAACTGCTTTCTATTTGAATATATATTGAAAATGTTACTTAGTCCTGTGATCAAAGCCAAGTTTAAGGAATTATTACTGCAGTCTTCAGTGTCACATGATCCTTCGGAAATCCTTCTAATATGCTGATTTGCTGTGCAAAACTGTTTTTTTTTTCATCCCAGCTTAGTATTTAAAAACAGTCGAGTACATTTTTTCAGACCCTTTGATAAATACAAAGACCAGATTCAGCAGTGATCTGAATAAACGATTTGTAACTTACTACACTATACTACTCAAAAGCTGGGAGTTCGTCTGTTTATTTCTTTATTATGTATATTAAAAGTGATGTAAGACAGTTTATAATGTTACAAAAGATTCTATTCAGATAAATGTGCTCTTCTAATTTTCTATTCATCAAAGAAATCTGAAAAATAAGCTGTTTTCAACATAATAATAAAATATAGCTAAATGTTCTTTTGCGCAGCAAATCAGGAATATTATTGAGAAAAAAAAATTCATAAATTCAGCTTTGAATCACAGGAATAAGTTACATATTAAAATATATTACAAATAGTAAGTTATAAAAATAGTAAAAATATTTCAAAATTTTATGGTTTTGCTGTACTTTGGATCAAATAAAATGCAGACTTGGTGAGAATAAGAGACTTCTTTAAAAAAAACATTCAAATCTTACTGTTCAAAAACGTTTAATGGTAGTGATTTTAAGACCAAACAGAGCTTTCACTTTTTTAATCATGTAGCCATGTTTGCATGCAATAACGCAAGTTTTTCTAAATTATAGGAATAAAACACAAACTTTAAACTTTTTTATAATTTATTAAATAATGTATTATCATTTTGTTTTTATAATTCTCATTCAAAGGGGATAATTGTTATATCTTCATTATTGATACTGTATAACTCGCCCATTAAATGTTATTATTATCATCATGATATACTGTATACTTTACTATTTCAATTACATTTATCCAAATACCAGTGCTGTTGAAGTTCATTTGTGATTAAAACTGGGGTAGAAATGTCATAAAAAATGTTTTAAGTTCATAAATATGGTAATTTTTCATGAAATAAAATGTTATGAAATATACTAATATATATATATATTATATATATATATATATATATATATATATATATATATATATATATATATTTTAATATATATTCATGAAAATTAAACCTTTTTTTTTTTGGAGGGTTTAGATGAATATGCTCCGCTCTGACATGTGCAAAGTTAACCCACTATATCTTTATATATTACTCCCAGATAGAAGATCCATTGTGCGTGCAGGTAGACAGTTTCAGACAAAAACATTCAAATGAAATAAATCATGCATGGGTTTGTATTTGTGTAATAGTGTACACTGAGTTATTTCCATAAAAACTGTACGCTAAATATAGTCCTTCTGATGATTCAAGAATAAAAACATGGCAACACTGAATGGACATTTGCACTGTGTTCCTTCTTTGGTTCTGAAAGAGAAAGACAATTAAAATGACTGACAGATATCTCTAGTTAAAACAATGGCCTTTACCTCCTGCCTTCACACCTTACAGTATAAGGAATGATATTTCTCATGGAAACCGAAGAGCTCCTACATCTGTTAAAACCCCGAATGATGCTTGAACTAGTTTGGCTAGATAAAAATAATTCTATACAATATATATGTACATTTTGTACAAAAAGCAGCAGGTATTAACATGCTACACACATTTTCATTTGGACAAGAAACACATCTTAAACACTGAATAGCTGCAGACCAATACTAACACTGAAAATACAAGATGTCAGTCAATACAACAAACGGGCAAAAGTCTAATGTGTAACACAGACTGATGGTAAAACACTAAGTAAACACTTTTATTATTTAACCATATCTATATTTTCTCTGTCATTTCAGACCCTGTGGCTGGGTCACTTCTTGTAAACAAACTGATTAAGCCTTTTCAATGGCTTATCAATACAACACAATAGAATGAATTGTGCTGTTATGTCCCTGTTGAAAAGATCAGCTTTGCTGGTCACTAGCATACTGTGTGTTGTCTTTTGGATGCTGGTGCGCTGATGCCCCTACCAGGCTTCTTAAAATGAAGATTCTGTCATCATTTAGTCACTCTCATGTAAATGAACCAGAAGTTTTATCCAAGACACTACCTGCATCCTATTTTGAGCTTAAAGCTTTTGGATTAGTGTTATTTTAGTATCACTGAGATACAAGTATATTTCTAGTATCGTAGTTGAAATTTTAGTAATTATTTATTATTTATTTGGGTCTTTTATTGATTTATTTTGGTCTATATATAGATATATATATATATATATTAATGTTATTTTTTTATTTTGTCGTAATTTTTTTTAACTATTTTTTTGTATGTGAGATACAATTATAGTAATTATTATTAATTTTAATATAATTTATATATATAATATATATATTTTATATATTCTGTTATATTCTATATCTATAAATTACTATAATTTACACAAACATACCAAAAACTTAAATAAAATTTAAAATAACAAAATGACAAGAAAACTCAATAACATTACTCCAATTATATATCATGCTGTTACAATTTAGTTAATGTACGAGTTTTGCATTTGTTGTATTTTATTATATAATATATATATATATGATATATATTATATTACCAAACATACTAGCTATATATATATATATATATATCTATATATATATATAGATATATATATATATAGATATGTTTGTTACAATTATAGTAATTTATATCAATTTTTAATATAATTATAATATAATAATATATATATATTATATATATATATAGTATTAATTCTGAATGGCTTTTAATTGGTTAAAATGTTAGTAATTTTTATTGGAGGTTTGTTCAGGTTCATTATTTTTCATTTTAAATATCTAAATTTTTCATTAATTTTTATTCAGTTTTGTATTTAGTAATCAAGTTTAGTATACGGAGTTTATCAAAGTCAAAGAAAATGTGAAAATGGACACTAGTTGAAATAAGTTTGTGTTTTTGTTATGTAATTCAGTTAACATTTATCTTATTTCAAGTAACAAAAATGTTTTTAATAACTTAATAACTCACTGTACAAAAACAGAAGAACATTTTTGAAAATAAAATAATTTTGCATTCTGAGTTTGAAACGACATGAGGCTGGAACGATATGATGACAGACTTGTCATTTTTTGACAATCCTCTTAACCAACAGCTTTCCCTTGGTAAACCACATAGACCAGCACAAATCAGCATAAACCAGCAGGTCTTTTCAGTAGGGCTTGCAAACATCTGGCTCTGTGTCGTTGTTTTTTGTGCCGTTCTAATATCCTCCCAAACAAACACACGTTCATGATGGCAAACAGTCCTTATATGCAGCGCATCATTATTATCCCTGCTCTGAGTGAGGACATGCATGTAAACATCCACAAACATACAAAAAAAATGTATGTCCTTTCAGAATCAGTCCATGGCTGTGAGGCATGACGTGATGCTGATGGCAGGACTCCATCAGACCCCCTCATGTCCCGTTTGACCCCTCCACGGGCAGCAACTGGGTGGTGTTAGACATTTCGGACGGATGCACCAGGTAGTCCGGTGTGCAGAGGGTTTGGCTGTTTTCTTGCAGAGGCCACATTTCTTGCCACGTAAAGGAAGGCAGATGAGCCGGGTGGCTGCTGAGGAGGGGTCTCCGCTGTCTGTAGTTGGACCACACCTGCAGCAGTGTCTCTTTGAAGGGCCGCGTGGTCAGCGTGTACAAGATGGGGTTGAGAGCGCTGTTGATCGGCAGAATGAAGATGACGACCCATGAGCTGATGGTTCCTAAAGAAGGTTCATTCGAGAAGAGTAATGGGGAGAAAATTATGCATTGAGAGTTGATAATCCATGTGATTTTTTGCTGATTGCTTTTCTTTGAAAAATCTTTTTGGACAAGGCAGTCCACTTCTCAACTGCCCCTTAACTATCTCTAGAAATAGCATCATTCAAATAGAGGATGGGAACAAAAACTACAATCTTTCAATGAAGTGTCCTAGAAAATATAGCTTGGGTTCAGCAATCATAATGAAGGACAGTGTCATTTTCCCAGCCATTGTCGGATATTATGTGGATGGAAAGATCATTCAATGGGTCTCATTCACTGAGCACGAGTAGACATGGATTTGTGTGTGAAATCTGTGTATGAATGTTTTCACAAACAAATCATGATTCAGATCCCAAAAACCTATTCTAAATGTACAAAAATGGGAAATAATTCATGCAATTATTAGAGAAAAGGAGCTAATGTTTTTTAATACACTTTGAAAGCACAGCTCATCCCAAAAATACAATTATGTCATTGTTTAGACTCAAGTTGTTTAAAACCGGTATGACTTTCTTTCTTTAGTGACACACAAAAGGTGATTTTTTTAATGAAAAGCTCCATAAAAGTAGCCTACATGACTTGTGCACTATAAACTAGGCCTAGTCTTCTAAAGTCAAGTCAAATTTGTTCAATGTATCAGTTTGCAAAATCTGACTAGATCCAGTAATAGAAGGTAGCTGCTCACTGGAGGGAAAGATCATCAGTAAATGACAACCTTTGGAGTTTCTCATGCAAAGCTGTAAGTCATAACTTCGGACGACTTGGAATATAGTCATAGGAACTGCAGTTTTATGGTGCTTTTGTGCCATTTTTGAAGCTTAAAAGCTCTAGCCCTCATTCATTGCAATTATATGCAAACAAATGATCGGTACATTACTCAAAACGTCTCTTTTTGTGTTCCACTGAAGAAAGAAATGCATACAGTTCTGTAACAACATGAGGGAGAGTACTGACTGTACAGTAGATAATGAGAGAATTTTCCTTAAAGAGAAGTAAAACTTTAGCATGTTCTTCATATTGTATTCACATTTAGACGCCGTTCAACATTTCACTGCTACAGACACTGAAGAAAAAGAGAACGATGAATTACTGTAGCTGATAAAAATGCTGCTTCATGCAGCGCAATATCAGACTCATCCTTGAAGAAACCGAAGGCCTTGAAGACTTTAAATGGCCCGTGATGCACTTACCAGGGATTTCGACCTCCATCAGTGAAAGAATCTTGAGTATGAAAATAGGAATCCAGCAGAGCGAATCGGTGATGACAATGGAGAAGAAGCGTTTGGCAATGGTCAGCTCTTTCTTAATGTGGTTGCTGTATTTGGTCGTCTGCGTTCCTGTTCTCTGGATATTGTAAAACATGCTTCCATAAGACAATACGATGATGAGGAAGGCCACCAGATTGAGACCTATTTGGAAACAGGATATGTTTTTGACATAATATATAACAGCGAAAAGCATTCATCAGTGTAAAGGATGACCTCAATACAAAGCATAAGCACCACAACAGTACACTTTAAACACCTTTCAGGTCAAGAAAGATTAAGTTATTGTTGAGATGATAGGTCTCGCTGGAAACCACCACATTTTTTCAGTGCTCTCTAAATAACGCCAGTGACCTTAGTCCTCTTTTCCAATCTAAACTTAGACCTCTAGCTGTGACCTCTATCACACAAACAAATTAAGCACTCACAGAGAGAACAATTTCTTAACCAGGAACAAAAGAGTCCAAAATAACTCTTACAGCTGTAAGAACAGGAAAACAAGCAAACAAAAGTATACTTTTGAAGGGAGAATTATGATGTCTCAAATGCCTTAAAAAGCTTTAACTGAGTGCAACACAGACCAACCACTTTTTCAGCTGTCTCTGTGCATTTTTCTTCCTATTGATTTTCTCCATAGGGAATCAAAACATACATAAACCAAACCAATCAGCTCTGAGATGAACGGCAACATTACTGAATTCCTCAATTCCTTACTAAAGAAATTCATATAAGATAAAAGGTACATAAAAGAGAGTGTTTTTTTCTTTTCTGTTCTATTCAACTTACTATTCATCAAACAATCCTGAAAAATGTATAAAAAAAATAAGCAGCATAAGTGTTTTCAACACTGATAATAAAATGTTTCTTGAGCACTAAGTCAGAATATTAGAATGATTTCTGAAAGATCATGCAACACTGAAGACTGGAGTAATGGCTGCTGAAAATTCAGCTTTGCCATCCCAGAAATAAATCCCATTTTAATATATATTTAATAGATTTAACATTTGCAGCCTTGGTGAGCATAAGAATACATTTTTCACATTAATTTTTTTAAAAAAAATTCAAAATATTCATATATCAAACTATAACATAAAAGACAACTGGGGGTTTATGAGAACGGTTTTGAAATGTTAAAATGACTCAATAAAAGCATATACCATTACCTCAGAGCTTATGGTAGGTCTGTCATAAATGATTTACACAGAATCATTAAAAATTTATTTATCTATAGAGAAAATGACTGGGATTTTTAAGCCCAGAACCCGACTGTTGTGCGCTATCATCTAATAGAACATCTTTTGAACACAATTAAAGGATTCTCACTTACCCAGAAAGATCACAATGGAGTAGATCTGTGCTCCGAGAGTCTCTGGCTGCTCAGAATGCAAAGGGAAACACACACCATTGGTTCCATAGAAGTTTCTGAAAAGCCCTTTACAGACAAGAGGCAGGAAAGCAATAACAAAGCCCAAGATCCAGATGACCACCAAAATGGTAACAGTGCGTCTGCGGCCGGGGGTCAGGTATCGGAACGGGTAGACGATGCAGATGTATTTCTCCAGGGTGAGGTAGGTGAGGAGCAGAACTGACACCTCGGTTGAGAGCATGGCTAGAGATCCAATCACTTGACAGGGTACACTATCCATCCAGGCCTGAGCATGACGATTATACTCGCCCCGAAACTTCAGGTCATATGCACCTATCATGAAGAGGTAGACACCCATCAGACCATCTGCACCTGTTTAGCAGAGAAAGAGCTTGTAAGCTGGACAAATGTAGATGAGTTTAGCACATAATTTTTATAAGTTACATGTGATAAATATGTGATAGTTATTTTAAATATAGCTTTAAATAGATAGCACTGTTTTAATGTAGTCGATACACTGTAAAAACAGAACTAAGTTTGAGTTTAGTTGAATGATCTCTTACACTGTATAATTTCTTAAAACTAACCATATTTTCAGCCCTAACTTAAGGTCCTTGCACACCGAGTCTGAAATTTTCGTATGCATTTTTTCGTATTAGTCATCCTTTCCTATCAAAATGCATGCTACGGATGCGAAAACACAGAAAATTGAACCTGGTCCGAATTTTATTATTACGGACGAAAGTCTCTGAAGCAGTGTTTAAACGTGATTGACACAACATGAGGTCGTATTTATTTTTTAACAGCTCTAACTGCTGTGTTTGTTGGTTCAACGTAATAAATGAGAGTATAGGCCTACTGATTGTACATCAAATTTTTGAGATTTATTACTTGCGTTCCTGAAGTTGTTATAACTTCCAAAATGTAGAAAACTTTTAAAAAATGTCAGCGTTATTTAAGTATTTTTGCTGCACAGTTTGCTTCAACTAAAGCACTATGTATTGATAAAAACTGACAGCAGGCTGAAAATCAAAAAGCCTTTATTACACAAAGTTTTACAAATATACAATTTACAGGAACAGCTCAGTGGGGTGTTGTACTGAAGTTTCCCAAGAAAATGTTTTAATAGATCCATTTAATGTAATAGCAAAAAATTATACACATGTGCTATAAAGAACATTTATAGAAGACTGGAGTAACAGCTGCTGAAAATTCAGCTTTGCCATCACAGGAATAAATGTTTTAATATATATCAAAATAAAAAACAGTTGTTTTAAACAGCAATAATATTTCAACAACATTAAAGTATCTTACCATAGTGTATATGTGACCCTGGACCACAAAAGGTCTTAAGTCGCTGGGGTATATTTGTAGCAATAGCCAACAATACATTGTATGGGTCAAAATTATCGATTTTTCTTTTATGCCAAAAATCATTAGGATATGAAGCAAAGATCATGTTCCATGAAGATATTTTGTAAATTTTTACCGTAAATACAGCATATCAAAACTTAATTTTTGATTAGTAATATGCATTTATAAGGACTTCATTTGGACAACTTTAAAGGCGATTTTCTCAATATTTTGATGTTTTTGTACCCTCAGATTCCAGATTTTCAAATAGTTGTATCTCGGCCAAATATTGTCCTATCCTAACAAACCATACATCAATGGAAAGCTTTCTTTTCATTTATCGGCATTCAGCTTATGCATAATATAATACCTCACCTATTTTTCATTCTTATTCATAAACAACTCCTTGGTTACCTTATAATTCTTGTTAGTGAGTGAAAGAATTTAAATGTAAATGTAAAAACAAACTGTAAATGTTACCACATCTAAGTGTGACATCTACACTTCAAAGTGGACACTCTAAGCCATTGATTTCCATGTATTCTGAATGAGCTTCCACTCATCTGAATCGCTCCCGGCAGCGCTCTCTGGATCATACAGATGCCCAGTGCACAACTTTGATTTCCTCCTTATTCAGCCCATATCAAAGAACAGAAATCAAAGGACTGCTTTTCATTTCATAGGTTCCTGCTCGCTTTGGGAGCAGGCAAAAGTGTGTACAATATGAATTAGGAAAAGTGTTAAAGAAGCATCATTTTCTGTGTGCAGCGATGGTCAGTTTACTGAAAGCGCACTGTATGGGTAAATTTCACGCGATAAAATGTGAAACATGTGGTGGCACTTCAGTCAAGAGTGAACACCGTCAGGTAAACGTAGGCTTTGAATGCTGTTGGCCAGCTATGAGCTGCCTTTAGGCTATCAGTCTGTTTCTCTAGAAGGCACCATCGACTTGCTGAACTAGGACAGCCTCCATAACGGCAATATAATTTTTTTTCTCATCTTAACGAAAAAGCTTGCATTTCCAGTTAAACGCACACAAAGCATTTTTAAATATATTCACTGACGGCTAAATAATATTTTGAACAATGCTAGAGGTAAAGAAAAAAAAACAACAACAAAGACTGCATTGAAAGTTACATGAGACTAATTATGTGTGAAATTGCTTTTGCCACAAGGAGATGATGAGCAGCACATTGTGATCTTCAACACAGCATATAGCGCTCCCGAAATGAATTCTGACACACATAGTAACACTTTAAAATGCCTCTAGATTCAAAATATCATCTTACAGCATAAAGAGATGATGCACATGGCATGGAGCTTGTTTTCAGAGCGAATGTAGGATCGCATGCAGATCACAAAGATGTTGCCGAAGCATGTCGTTGCTGAGACAACCCAGACGAAGACACGTAGCACAATGTTGGCCAAAAGGTCCTCGAAAGAAGAGATGCCATCAGTATTGGGCTTGCAGCTGCGGACGTGAGGCGCATAGCCACAATACTGAAACTTTTTGAAGTAGCTGAAAAGAAGAAAGAAGCACAAAATTATTTTTGTCGTGCCATGATATGTCTAAGGAAACAAATACTGATTAGTTTATGCTTAAAACAAACTATCTATCTGTTACGTATCCGGTCCACGAACTTCCGTCTGCTAGCCATCACAGGTCACCCTTTCCATTTTCATTGACTCTCGCACTACACATGTTGCATATCACCCCGGACTACATACCCCATCAATCATTGCACTGATTGCACACAGCACTAATTGCACACAGCACTGATTGCACACACATGATTGAACACAGAGTTTCATATCACTCACTCAACTATTTAACCTCACTCTGATCCCCTCCCGCGCCCGGGATGATTTAGCGCTTATCTTTTGATAGCTAACTACAGGCCTCGTTAATTTACCGGACTTAGCCTAGTCTTGCGTTCTGTTTCCGGTTTTGATCCTGCTGAGTTCCGGATTTATCCCTTTAGTCTTGCCCTGTTGATAGTCACCGTTGTGACCTTCTCTAGCCATAGGATTATTCTTGGTCTTGCCCGCCATTACCTGTTTGCCATGGTCGACCCTGCCTGTTGTTTGACATCTATCCTATAAAGGCTTGCATATGGATCCGCATGTCTCACATCTTGTCAGCCCCGTTACAGAATGCTCGGCCCCACAAGGATCCAGCAGCTTGTCATATGGACATTGGCCAGGTATGGACACTGCAAGGCTGTTGTTAGCCCTCGAGCAGGGCACCCACTCGCTCGAGGACTACATTCAAGAGTATCTGGACACTGCCTATCACTCTGATTTACCGGACTATGTTTTGATAGATTTCTTCTGTACTTGCATTAATCAACCGATAAAAAATTAAATTCATTCACGAGGGTCCGCATTCATCACTGAGTTATTTTTTGGACTTTGCTTTGTTGACTGTTTGCTCTCTATTCACTGTGGGTATCGCAGAGGAACACAACCCCACACTCACTCCTGTAATGGCCCCCGCACTAGATTACGTTCACAAAATGGCGGCGACAGAGGAGCCTGATCACAAAAGGGCGGACACAACAGCGCCCAATCAAGTTACAGTTGATTTATAAGTCAAGTCAATTCACCGTTGATCTTCACCGAGTCAAGTCAAGTCACCGTGATTTCACGAGTCAAGTAATGTCACCATTGATCTCGAGTTCAGTCAAGTACACAAATGATTCCCTGACGTCGAGTCTAGTCACCAGTTGATTCGTCATGAGTCAAAAGGAATCACAGTTCTTATCAGGATGTCTGGTAAGTCCACAGCTGGATATTCATGAGTCTAGTTCAAGTCACAATGATCATCATGAGTCAAGTAAGGTCACTGCTAATCTTCAGGAGTCAGGTCAAGTCGCAGCTGATATTCATGAGTCCAGTCAAGTCTCATCTGGTCTGCCAGAGCCTCGTCACATCTCAGCTGTTCATCCAGAGCCTCGTAACGTCTCAGCTGTTCGTCCAGACAGAGTAAGTAACATCAACAGCTATTCTCAGAATCACGTCGCTCCCAGACGATAATCCGAGTATGTAACGTCCTGTCTGGTACACCCAGAGTACAAGGTCAGTTCTTCGGTATCCAGATGGCTTCCAGCGTGGAGGACCACCACTGCGTGTTGGAACGTGCAGCTGGCATACCTAAACAAGCGCCTCAAGCCCTCCAGGTTCTGACTATGTTCCCCTGTTTGTAGCAATTCCCACATGGGGATCGCTTTATGGGCATATGGGCCCGAGGTACTCCACAGCCGATTTGGCAGAGGGCAGCAGAAAAGGCTACAACATTCCAGACGGGGGGGAGTACGATGCAGACAACTCACGAGTTAGCGGTTGTCGCTGCTGTGCTCCCCAGAGGCCAGGTACCACACTGCAGTCTCTTCAGAGGTGTCGGAGATTCTGGCGAACCTCCAAAAACGCGTGCTCACTTAGTCCTTGCTGTGGGTAGGCGCCAAGGAATGCAATGTCAACCTTCCTGTTCCGGCAAGGAGCGCCTATGAACTCCTGCCTGTTTGTTCCGGGCCAAGGAGGCATCTATAACTCTCTGATTGAACCCTGTTTCCGGGTGAAGGAGGCCGTCTATGAACTCTCTGCCTGTTCTTTTCCGGCCAAGGAGGCCGTCTATGAAATCTCTGCTCGTCCTGTTCCGGCCAGGGAGGCCACGTATGAACTCTTTGTCTGTTCTGTTCCGGCCAAGGAGGCAGCCTATGAACTCTCTGTCTGTTCTGTCCCAGCCAAGGAGGCCACCTATGAACTCTCTGCCTGTCCTGTAACGGCTATGGAGGCCGTTTGTGAACTCTCTGCTTGTCCTGTCACAGCTATGGAGGCCGTTTGCGAGCTCCCTGCTTGTCTTGTCACAGCTATAGAGGCCGTTTGCGTGCTTCCTGCTCGTCCTGTCACGGCTATGGAGGCCGTCGGGGAATACTCATCCTGTCCTGTCCTGGCTATGGAGGCCGTTTGTGAATTCTTTGTGTGCTTTGTGTCTGCCAAGGAGGTTGTTTGTGAACTTTTGTCTTGTCCCGACCCAGCCAGGGAGGCTGCCCCTGAATGCTCAGTCTTGTCTATCAACCCAATGTTCTGTCTGTGTTGTCTGCCTCTGCTCTCTCTACGTTACAGTCTCTGCCATGGTCTTGATCGGGTTGGTCACCCGGGGGGGTTCCCTGTTCCTCTGACTCCGCCGGGTGGTCTTCTGGTCTGGTGGTCCTCGGCTCGCCGTTGGGGCTATGCTCTCGCCGTGGGGGTTCTCTGCCCAACCGGTGTTGGTTATACTGCTGGCCTATGGTGGTTCTATGCTCCGACGTGGTGGTCCTTGCTCCACCGTGGTGGTATTCTGCCCCGCCGTGGTGGTTGTTCTAGCTCTGGTGTTCTTGCTCCACATGTACTGCGCTTCGCCCTGCTCTACTCGCTGTTCTGCCTCAGTTTGGTCTCTCCACTTCCAGATTGGACCGGGCCCTCCATTCCTCCCCCTGTTCCGCCTCCACTCCATTGCCCTCCGGAATCGTAAAGTGTTTTGGAGCGCCTGGAAGCCGTACCTTGGGGGGGGGGGGGGGGGGGGGGCTTGTTACATATCCGGTCCATGAACTTCCGTATGCTAGCCATCAGAGGTCACCCTTTCCATGTCATTGACTCTCAGCACTAAAACTGGTGTATCACCACGGACTACATATCCCATCATTCATTGCACTGATTGCACAAAGCACTGATTGCACACAGCTGTTTCACTGATTGCACAAAGCTGTTTCACATCACTCACTCACTACATAACACTAAACTTGATCACTTACCGCCGACCGCAGTATTGTTTAGCTATTGTCTTTTGGATAGCTACACTACCAGACCGCTTAATTTACCCTGCTTAGCCTAGTCTTGCCTTTTGTCTGTTTTCTCGGTTTCTGTCTTTGCCTGGTTTCCTGGATTTTATCTAGTCTGGCCCCTGTTGATTCTGTCAGCTGTCGTGACCTCGCTAGCCCTAGGATTCTTCTTGGTGTGTCTGCCTCGCCATATCCTGTTTGCCATTGTAGACCCCTGCCTGTGTTTCTGACCTATCGGTAATAAACGTGGCACCATGGACTCGAATGTCTCACGTTGCAGTCGCCACAGTAAAGACTATCTATCGTCGTCTGGTAAAACTACAACAATATTTATAATATTTCCATAAATAAATTAAATAATGGAATAATAATAATTCTCACAGAAGAGCAAACTTACAATAAGGTCTCATTAGTAAATTACTAAATGCATGAACTAATTGTATAATAATGTTGAGATTAATATTGATTAAATTATTTAAATGCTCTACCTACACAAATAAGGTTTTGATACATGTTATTCATTATAAAAGTCTTTAATTTGACTGTAATTATTTATTTACGCAAACGCAATATAAGGACCAGATGGCAGTCGCTGAGTCAGACACAGCAGTCAGTCTGGTTTGCATGCGAGAAAACACCTGTCGATTGCATAGCATAAATGGATTTTATCGTTATAGTACCGAGTTTAAATTTAATTTGATTGTGGTAAAAAAATATGTTCTTTATCCTCAGTACGGTTTGTTTATGGGAGAGTTATGGAATCAGTCAAGGCATCTTTTCAGATACGAGGTGAAAAGGCAGCGTGGTCTAAGTTGCAGTTTCCCTCGCGAAAAGCAGCCCTTCACCGGCTCAGATTTCGAATTAGCACTATTTCTGTTAAAAGTAATTACAGAATGGTTGAATACACAAATTAAAATGTTAAATTTTTTTATTTCTAAAATGCTTGTTGAATGAGTTTACAATATTGTATGTAATATTGTAAACTATGCTGTATTCACCCAAATAAATTCAATTGGTCTTGTATTTTGTCCATGTGTTCTTGCTTAATAATAAATGTTCATCTTTTGATTATTGATGTTTCCTCTAGTAATTATGTGTGTGAGTTTTTTTTTCACAGTCAAAAAAAAAGCATACTCTCAGTACAATCCTTCGAGAGGAAACATTGTAAATTACTTGCAAGATTCATCGAGTGTTCTCATTTTTCATAGTGTAAATTATATACTGCAAGATATGCAAAGCAGAAAGACACAATATTGGGTCTTCAAGTATCTGAAAAGATTGAAAAGGGAATTGTAACTCCAATATATTCCAGACAACCTTTTTTTTTCATGTTTTCAGGCATGAGAATCACTCCCAATTACTCTACCAGGTCATAGAGGAAAATGATTGCCATGAATAATTAATAGAATACAAAATATTATATCATATTATAATTATAATATAATATTATTATCCAATTTTTGGAATGACAACTAAAGAGTTTGTCTTTATCTTTTTTTAATGAGGATTTTCCAGAGTGAAAACATTACAAAATGTCCACATTTGGTTTGCTGTCATTTTTTTAATGTTTTAAAGTACAAATAATTATAAAGATGTTCAGCTGTCAGGCAATTCAAGCAGAATATCTCAAACATTAACCTCAATACTTCATTATTCAACATTAAAAGCGATCATCCCCAATGGTGACGACTTCAGAAAATAGAGATTTTAATTCAGTTTCAGAAATTGAGCAAGCAGATGCGTTTTGTTATCAAAACTTTCAAAAAGCAGCACTCACATGTGAGTCAGGTTCTTGAGAGGTTCAAACATCTTTCTGTGAATGTTCCCAATTTCGATTCCCTCAATGCTCCTGTGACACAAAAAGTTTCTCTCAGGGGTTGCTCTTTAGAAAACCACCATCATTAGCATTTCAGTATTCACTTTACAATGCTTTAGTCCTCTTTTTCCTTTTCCTTCTCTTACAAATATGCAGTTTTGTGCCCAAGATGCTCTCTGGATGTCTTTGAAGTATGACCTAAAAGCAGATTGTTTTTCCTCTGTTGAGTAGTGGGGAAGACAATGTTCACGGCGTGAAGTTTGGGTAGGACCATTGTGCTGCACTGAAAGGGGCCTCGCAAACAGCACATTACTAAAATTGCAAGCTATTTCTGTGATGTCTCATGTGAATTTGTTCTATTTTTTATATAAAAGAGATGTATAAAAGAGGGAGTGGGCTTGTGTGTGTCTTAGCTTATTCACAATATTCACTGTGTAAAGTTTACAAAATGGATAACAACATCTTTAAAACATACTTCTTACTTATGCAACTATTTCAGCTTCATAAAATTATAAAAAGACTTACAGTGACTTTAACTTATGCAGGTTGTCAAAGTGGTCCACACGCAGGTCCGTGATAGGGTTATATGAAATATTCCTGCAGACAAATAGGAGGCAAGATTGAATTGATTGGAAATATATCTCTAATGTCAAAGTTATAATGTATGATCTGTGCAGAGCAGAGGCACTTTGTCTGCGAAGGTAGGAAAAGGCATATAAAACTGTTTAGATAAGAACATAACTAACTGTATAGAAATTAATAAACACATTTTGCAAAATATAATATGAAATATTGTGTAAAACACTCATTGAGTCAACCACTCAGGTTAAACTAAAGGTGTATCTTCATGTTTGATGACTAACTCTGATTTGTTGTTTATTAGTAATAGCCAACAACACAAAACTATCCAAGATATGCTTCTTTACTGTATTATTGTATTTATTATTTCTGAAATGATGAAAAATATAATAAATCATTTTAAAAAGCTGAATTTTCACCATCATTACTCCAGTCTTCACTGTCACATTATCCTTCAGAAATCATTCTCATATGCTGCTTTGATGATCAAGACACAAATCTGATTCAAGTCAATTTTGAAAACAGTTGAACAGTAGTGTAAACTGCATGAGATTTTCATATGACTTTGGCTTGTAAATAGTATGTTAATAATCATACAAACAACAAAAACTACGGTAACACTTTACAATGTGCATCAATTCATTCTTAACTAACGCACAGATAATCATGAGTTAATGCATGACTCATGAAGAACTAAACCATTCATTAATGATACGACTTCAGGCAAACTCCAAAAAGTAGATGAATTTGATAAAGATATAGAAGTAATATATGAATTGCCATTAATTAAATGTGTCATTTATAGTACAATAGTCATGATGCCTCAACAAGTAAAGTCATAACATAATGATATCTTTGCAAATCATTAGCTAATAATTAAAGCAGACAACTGAAAGTTGAAATGCATAGCTTTGACACATGGTGGTAATTAACACATTAATTGACATATGATATTAAGGAATAAATACACGATGACACATTTAATTAATAGCAAATGATATATTACTTAATCTATTAATCATATAGACTCTTTATTAGTTGCTCTTCCGGAGTCACAATTACTCATTAAATTATCTGTGCATTAGTTAAGAATGAATTAAAGCTTATTAGTGCACCTGTATTGTAAAGTGTTACCAAAATTAAAGTTTGATTATTAATAGTGTTATTACATAAGCCTTTAACCTGGAAAAGAACTGTAACATGAATTCATATTGGACTAAAAATAAATCACAATTTTGTAGAAACCCATCACATGCCCCCCGCAATACAGCCATTAGAAGCAGTTTGGGGTTGTTTGTAATGTGCATCTAAAGGGAAGACTCACAGCTGAAGCAGGTCTCTGAGATTGACGAAAAGATCAGGTGGGATTGCTTCGATTCTGTTACTGGACAAATCCCTGTGGAGAGAGAAAATATTCATGTCTTTTGCCTTTCAAATATGCATCTGCTGACAGAAGTGATGAGCAAGGTCTGATGCCAAACTCTTTGATGACTGTTGTCCCGTAACTGGTCGAGCTGAGTGGGAGTAAGACCAAACCAGACTTTGAAACTGATAAGGAAATCCATGCAAAGAGGATTTATTTAATTTTATTTTTATTTACTTCTTTATTTTTTGCTTAGCTTCTCAAAAATAGATCAGAAATGGGTCACGACTAAACTCCAGAGAACACTTTGTGGTGATTATTTTGGCAAGCATTTATAATGGAATGGAATGTCTGAGAACTTACAGCTCGCCCAGTTTACGAAGCAGAGAGAAAGCCTGCTCGTGGGTGTAACTAATGTGGTTCCGCTGGAGGACTCTACAAAAAAAAACAAACAAAAAAACATTAACATTTATCAAAACATTAACATTGGACAGAAACACGAGGAATGGGATGTGCAGGAAATACCCAGGGGTGTAAAAAGTACTTAGAATTATACTTACGTGAAAATAAATGATATTTAAATGGGTACAAGTAGAACATTTTTTAATTGTACATAAGTATAAAAAAGTAGAGATAACCTAGAGAAAATAAAACAAGAGAGGAAAAAAGTGAAATAAACTGCATAAAATGATTGCCAGACAGATATGAAAATGTTTGGTTAAAGGTAGAAAAACAAAACAAAAGGCACAGGTCAAAAACTTCTATATAGTGCATATAACAATTAAAATGCAACACAGTGAAACACAAAAAATACAGCCTTTAAAGGGATTCTCCAACCTTTACACCCTCATGTCATCCTAGATGCATGACTTTCATTCTTCAGATAAACAAAATGAAAGATTTATGGTAAAAATAATTTAAACAATTAAATACATTTTCAGCACTGATTTTATTTGTACTCGATCTTGTGCATTCAGCCCATACACAGACAGCATCTCAAATATGCTTCCTCAGATTTGATGGCAAACTTCTGAAGCCAGAAATTTCCCTGATTAAAGTTATAACTGAAGATGAAACGCGCATGCAAACACAAACATCATTGGTTCTCGCACGTCATGCACATGCATTTCAGCTTCTGTTTATCATATTTAATGTGTAGTTGGAAGAAAATAAAATGCAAAAATGAAATGAGAACTTTTCATGGAGTAACAAGTATGTTTTTTTTCTTCAGAAAGATAATCACGTAGTCAGTTTAAATTGCATTTCAGTAAAGTACCTTAAAATAATACTTAAGTACAGTAATCAGGTAAAATTAAATTAAAGTAAAGTATTTTTCACCTCGGGAAAGCCGTAGTTGTACACAACAATGTCAGTGGTGATAAGTACAAAAACAAAAAACAATTTAGAAGGTAAATGGGATCTGACCTCTAATCAACAGAGTCACTCTTGCATATAATCAATTAAAAGGATAATAATTAGGGTAATATAGCATTATATTCATAACTGAAGTCCAAACATATTGCTATTCTGCCTAATATGTAAATGTTTCCATGTTCCTTGAAATAAGTTCCAAAATGAACAAAAGAAGATAAGTCTATTGCTCTGACATCTGCAGAACATTGATTAAAAATGAAAAGCGAGAACTGGGGAGAGGAAAACGCTTTCCCTAAAAATATGTTTGACCTCATTTTTGGTGTTTTTGGCAAGAAGGACCTCAACTCTGCATATTAAGAGTGTGGTACAACTGGGCTAAAAGCCCCCTTTAAATATAAGTATGTCAAAATATAATTATGTTATGATTTATTTTATATTATGATACATTACTGTATATGCTAATAAAAAATCTGTTCATCTGGCATATTTCTAACCATCGGTGGGGGAAAGAACCGAGAAACCAAGAAAAAACATTGAGCATTGGATTGAAAATATTTTTACAGTTAGCATTTAACATTTACATATATTTAATCCATAATTCATCTCCAGATACTTTAGCCCTAACATATGTAGATGGATTGTGGATTAAATATATGTAAATATCTGTGAATGTTAGATTTGGTCGGGTCTGCGCCATTACTTTCCCCCACTGATGATCATAAATATGGCAGATGAGTGAAAAAGTTATGTGACTAAAAGAGATGAAAACTGAATATCGATTAAGCAAAAGAAATATATGGGCTCCCTGTTTACTTATTTCAGTACATATTCATAATAAGCATTTCGTGTATCAATTTTCAGCTTTTTTTTCATTTTGGCAATATTTTTAGTACGTTTTAAACACCGATTCAATTCTATTTAGTGTTTTGGAAGAAAATAAAAAAGAGCTTTTTACCTCAATGGAAATTGATGACCCGTTGCACCCTAATTTTATAAAATACTGGAATATATTTGCAATGCACATTAGGGTCAGTTCAATGCACAATGGGAAGAAGAGGAAGAGAGTTTTGAGCAGCTGTTACAGAAGGGTGGGAATACTCACAGGACTGTCAACATGTTACAGGACCTGAAGGTCACATTTCCCACAGTCTCCATCTTATTTCCCTCAACGTCTCTGCAAACAGAAATAGAAAAAAATTGGGTGTATTGAAAATGTAGTTGGAAAAGAAAAAGACAAATCACTTCTACTTATTGATTAACATCAGCTTACTAGAAGACAAAATGTAAATATACTGTACATTTATTTAGATTTTGTTTTGTTAATGTATACTTTAAAGTGCTTTCTAAAAGCTCCAACCATGGAAATAAAATAATAACTAAGAAAATAAATAATAAATAAGTGTTTTTTATCATGACAATGTTGTATTCAAACCTACAGCCAATTTAATCGTGGCATTTCCAGGCAAATGTCATCAAGCTTTGTGAGAGCATTGTTCAACAACACTCTGAAACACATAAGCAAAAGGTTTATAAGACAATGTAGCAGTGCAGCACTTTTTGAAAACCAAAATAAATCAATAAATAAAAATACAAAAATGTTTAGAGAACAGCTCCTATGCGTTTGTTAAAATATAAGATTTACATTTGAAAGCCGGAAGATTAGTCACCAAAATAGCAACAGGCTGAAACTCACAGAAGCACAAGGGAGCGCAAACCAGAGAAGGTCAAAGAGGAGATGTGATGAATATTGTTGTTCTCCAGAATTCTTCAGGACAAAAAAAAAAAGGAGAAGCTCATTAAAAACACCGAAGCTTCACAAACGGAAGTGCTTTGTCCAATATTTGTTCAGGGGACACTAATTTATAATTCAATGGCATTCAATTTGATATGTGATGGAAGTTCACTTGTGTTTCTTTAGAGCAGATCCTCAGTGACTGCTAAAGAAATCACTCCTGATATCACAAAGAAATAACATCAGTTTTGCGCAGACTATATGGTCAGTACTCGGCATTAAAGAAGTTTTATTGATTGACATGTGCCACTGCAGATATCTGCAAGAAAGCACTGATTGAGGAAATCCATCTTCATTTAGCTGACATTTATAAAGCAAATGGGAGAATGACAATAAACGCTTACAGCCATTCTAGTTTGTGCAAATCCTGGAACACATCGGGAAGTAGGGTGGTGATTCGATTATAACTGAGATACCTGAGAAAATAAGACATTACAGTCGTCTGAGAGTAGCCAAAAGCATTTTGCCTATAGAAAAAAAACTAATAAGCAAACTAAAACATCTATCATTCACTGCGAGCCCATTCGTCACTCTCAGCAAATGAGGCTGATTAAAGTTTTACCATATTTGAAGGGACAATAGAAATGTCTGCTGACTCACAGTCTTGTCAGATTGTAAAGGCCTCTGAAAGCATGTGGGTGCACTGCTTTAATTCGGTTGTGCTGAAGATACCTGAAATAAGTTACAGGAAGCATTAAAGAGCAGTAAAAGAGAGAAATAACACAAAATGTTAATGTATAACTATGTTCCGAAAGAGCATTAAAAACAGTGCTGCTCTTGCTTTTTATACAAGCCTATATTTAGAAATGGGCCTTATTTATTTAGGTCACACTTTATTTTAAGGTCAAATTCTCGCTATTAATAAACCATTAACTAAACCTCAATAAACTCCCAATTAGCTGCTTATTGATAGTTAGTAAGGTAGTTATTAAGTTGAGGTATTGGGTAGGATTGGGGATGTAGAATATGTGCTTTATAAGTACTAATAAACATCCAATATTATAGTAATATATGTGCTAATAAGCAACGAGTTTACTAAAGAGAATTGTCCCATACAGTGTACCTTATTTATTTATTTTTTAGCAAATATGAAAGGATAAAAACAGGAAAAAAATTTAATATTGTGAAATAATATTACAATCGTAATAAATTACATGTCACTTTAAATAATTACATTTCAATAAATGTAATTTATTCCTGTGATAGAAAAGCTGAATTTTCAAGAGCCATTACACCAGTCTTCAGTGTCACATGATACTTCAGAAATCATTCTAATATGCTGATTTGCATCTCTAGAAAAATTTCTTGTTATTATCAGTGTTGAAACAGTTGTGTTGCTTATTATATTTGTGGAAACCGTGAAACTTTTTTTTTCAGGATTCTTTGGTGAAAAGAAAGTTTAAAGAACATTACTTATTTGGGGGGAAAAAACATTTGTGACATTATATAAATATAATTACATAGATTAGTAGTGTATAATCCCATAGACTCATACTGAAAAAGGGAACAGTGTCATATTTTGGGACTATTGGGACCAGACTATCATATTAACTCAATGTGCTCAAGTTTTTGACTAAGCAAATACATTAGCAACTATATAACAAAGCACTAAAAAGTACTTAGAACACTTAGAGCAACAATCACAGCCCTGAATTCTCCATCAAAAAAAGAAAGAAAGAAAGAAAGAAAAAGGGCACCACTCACATTTTAGGTGTTAAAACTTCTATTGACTAGTCATTCTCACCTCATCTACACCTCACTTCACTGCACTGCCAACAATGTTTTTGTAGCCTATTCATATTGATATCCAACAGCTCTGTCATTAAACCTAAAAAAAATCCAAACTTACACAACTTTGAGCTCCACAAAAGATGCACTGCGGTCTCTATTCCCACATCAATTTTTTTTTTGTTTTGCCATTGCTCAGATTAAGTTTGTTGTACATAAAGCCTCCATCTGTCACTAGATCAAGAATGGTGTTTGAGCGAGGACAAAAATATGGGGCTTATTCTGTTTGAGTCAGCTGGCACTCCTGAACGCGAAACCACTCACAACAAACGAGCATGACAGATTAAGACATGCAAACACACTCGAAAAATTCTACAGCTGGAGAAAGAAAAACATTGAGCCATTTTTGTCAGGTTTAAAAAAAGAACACTCTCAAGTTCTTTAGTTCTTGATTGTGTTTGGCTCAGTTCCTGTGGAGAGCACTGAATGTTTTATTCCACAGGGATTGTTTAATCTCACTCAACATCTCTATTTCGCACACTTTTCACTATGATGGTACAGTGAGGACAAGCAAAAAACGTTTTGTGAACATCTGCGGTAATGCCAATGCGACATTCATAACATTACAACATCCATAGTGTCCAATGACAAGGAGGAGATATACTTAGTGAAGCAGAGAGGCTCTTACAGCTTTTGAAGGCTCTGATACTTCAAGAACATGTCAGCATTTAGCTTTCTAAGCCGGTTCCTCTGTAGGGACCTGCAATATGAACAAAAGGGACATTACCAAAGTGTTTTTTAAATACATAACAAAATAGAATCCAAAAGTGACAGCACACTTTACAGTGGCCATATGTTTCCTATTCATTTTCTCCATAAACTTGTCAAAAAAGTCTTCAGTAAGTTTTTTTTTAAATGACAGACAGACAGACAGACATACAGACAGATAGACAGATAGATAGATAGATAGATAGATAGATAGATAGATAGATAGATAGATAGATAGATAGATAGATCTCTTGCTTCATTATGCTACAGAAAATCAATCTGTGATTAATTCCACCCACCGTCATTTGAGTGAGGCACCGATCCACTAAGCAAACATATGACATCAAAACTATTATAATAATTATGAATTACCAGATGGCACTTCAGTAGATTGACACAAATATGAGATGAACATGGAGACAACGATACCATTATTTAGGTCAGATTACTTTAGACTGATATGGCCATCTGCTGTAGGCCTAATCCAGTTACATATATAGGAATGACATGCAAACATATTCATTTATTTATATTTATATTTAGGCTATATGTATATGTTTTATTTAGGCTATATGTATATGTTTTGTGTCAGTGGCAAATATGTTGAGCATCAAAAATAAGATGTGTTGTGACTCTGGTCTGCTTCATTTTTCGATATACTCTATATTCAGTAGGCAACACAGGAAGAGAATACATGGGAATATTTGACTTTATGAAAAACCTAAAGTTATGTTTCACCTTATAAAGAGAGGCTGTTTAAAAGCAATGATTTTCACGAGAGCTTAGATGGAAGACACGCAGCATGTCTACTTGAAATCAGAGAGTGACATTGCATTTAATAGACCTGGCCACATTCTCCGCATTGCTGAAAGGTAGATGTGAATTTCACTGTGGCATACTAATGAACAGCGGAAAATCAAACAGAGCCGCAATACAGGAAATTGGGACTTAATTAAGAAGCAGCTTCAGCTGATACATAAATATGCATTTCAAATCCACATATTAAACTGCTAGAAAGGTTTATATCAGTCAGTTGTTGTGTGAACAATAGAGATTTTCACGAGGCATTGAATAAAAATTGGAATGTTACCTTAAAAGTACATATATTAGTACTTTAAAAGTACAGTTAGGTCCATATATATTTGGACACTGACAAAATGTTCATAATTCTGGCTGTGTATGCCATCAGAATAGAAATAAAATGAAACGATCACTATGAAATTGATGTGCAGGCTTTAAGCTTTCATTCAAGGGGTAGAACAAAAATATAACATAAAATGCTAGGAATTACAACAATTTTTATACACAGTCCCCACATGTTCAGGGGCTCAAATGTAATTGGACAAATAAATATAATAATAAATAAAATGTTCATTTTTAATATTTTGTTGAGAATCCTTTGCAGGCAATGACTGCCTTAAGTCTGGAACTCATGAACATCACCAGAGACTGGGTTTCCTCCTTTGCGATGCTTTGCCAGGCCTTTACCGCAGCTGACTTCAGTTATTGTTTGTTCATGGGTCTTTCTGCCTTTAGTTTTGTCTTCATCGAGTGAAATGCATTCGCAATCGTGTTGAATCAGAGACTGACTGGCCATGGGGGTGCTGAACATTCCACTTTTTTACCTTCAAAAACTCCTGCGTTGCTTTTGCTGCCTATGTTTTGGGTCATTGTCCACTTGTACTATGAAGCACCGTCCAATCAACTTTGCCACAGTTGGCTGAATCTGGGCAGACAGTATATCCTTATACACTTTAGAATTCATCCGGCTGCTTCTGTCCTGTCATGTCATCAC
Organism: Sinocyclocheilus anophthalmus; assembly: GCA_018155175.1. Lineage (NCBI taxonomy): Eukaryota > Metazoa > Chordata > Actinopteri > Cypriniformes > Cyprinidae > Sinocyclocheilus > Sinocyclocheilus anophthalmus. The sequence goes on along the minus strand of JADLZN010003671.1, from coordinate 102,829 downwards.
TAAACACCAGTAACCCAGTGCCACTGAAGCCATGCATGCTCATGCCATCACACTGCTCCACATGTTTCACATTTGATGTTGTATGCTTTGGATCATGAGTTGTTCCAAGCCTTCTCCATACTTTTTTTTCTTCCCGTCATTCTGGTACAGGTTGATATTAATTTCAGCCATCCAAAGAATACTTTTCCAGAAGTGGAAAAGTGGCTTTTTTAAATGTTTTTCGGCAAAGTCTAATCTGGCTTTGTTTGCACCTTGTGGTGAACCCTCTGTATTTGCTCTCATGAAGTCTTCTCTTGATTGTAGACTTTGACAGTGACACACCTACCTCCTAGAAAATGTTCTTCACTTGGCTGGTGTCACGGAATGCCAGGAGAGACAAGGTAGATCCAGGTGCAGTTTATTGAAAGTAACAAATAATCAAAACGGAACAAAAATGTGGCAAAAGGTAATCCAAAACACAGAACTGAAAACACGATGAACATGAGACCACTATGAACTCAGAAGACAATACAAAAAAAAGCAACAATGACAGACAGAGTGAGCAATGTATATATAGCTGGGATAATGAGTAAATAACAGGTGATAATGATCGGAAATAATAAACAGGTGCTAATGATCAGAACATAATTAACAAGCAAGGGACTATGGGAAATGGAGTTTAACACATAAAACATAGAAACAGGAAGAGCGCCTCAAGTGGCATTCCAGGCAACCACAACCGCCACTGTTGACATTACTCCCCCCCTCACACACAAAATTCCAGGAGGAGGTGGAAATTGATGCGGACCAGGGGGAGGTACGGCAGGCCAGGACCATAACATGAGGGGCCAGGGACAGAGATAACCGGGCATGAGCACAGAACCGGCGTGAAAGGCCGGTAGGATGAACCAGCAAGGCCCCAACCACACAGGAATCTCAGCAGATAGCCAGGATGGAGCCGGAGGAATAAGCCAGTGAGGCTCTTGCCAAACAGGAACCCAGGCGGGCAACAAGAGCAGAGTCGGAATCCTGCCAGGCGACACTGGTGGGTCAGAAAACCCTCTCAGCGACTCAGGGAAAACTGTAAACAAGAGCAGAAAGAGTTTAGTACCAGCCTCAATGGCTGCAACAGGACAAGCCGATTGCTCCGCAACGGTCCCTGTGAGCTCCCAGACTGGAGTGAATTCCTTAATGAGCTCTGAGAGCTCCTGTTCACTGGACGGGCTCTGGAGTGGACTGTGTGAGCTCCGGGACTGGAGTGGGCTCTGGACTGGGCTCTGTGAGCTCCCTGACTGGAGCGGACTCTGGACTGGGCTCTGTGAGCTCCCAGACTGGAGCGGGCTCTGTGAGCTCCCGGACTGGGGCGGGCTCTGGAGTGGGCTCTGTGAGGTCCCGGACTGGAGCGGGCTCTGGAGTGGGCTCTGTGGGCTCCCGGACTGGAGTGGGCTCTGTGGGCTCCCGGAACGGAGCGGACTCTGTGGGCTCCCAGACTGGGCGGCTTCTGTGAGCTCCCGACTGGAGCGGGGGCTCTGTGAGCTCCTACTGAGCGGGCCTGTGAGCTCCCGGACTTGGCGTGCTCTGTGAGCTCCCGGACGGAGCGGGCTCTGTGAGCTTCCCGGAACTGGAGCGGCTCTGTGAGCTCCGGACTGAGCGGGCTCGTGAGCTCCCGACTGGAGCGGGCTCTGTGGCTCCCGGACTGGAGCGGGCTCTGTGAGCTCCGGGACCGGAGCGGGCTCTGTGAGCTCCCGGACCTGGAAGTGGGCTCTGTGAGCTCCCGGACTGGAGCGGGCTCTGGGAGCTCCCGTACTGGAGCGGGCTCTGTGAGCTCCCGGACTGGAACAAACAAAAGCGGGCGTCTGTGAGCTCCCGGACTTGAGCGGGCTCTGGAGTGGACCCTGTGGGCTCCTGGACTGGAGCGGGCTCTGGAGTGGGTTCTGTGAGCTCCCCGACTGGAGCGGGCTCCGGAGTGGGCTCTGTGAGCTCCCGGACCGGAGCGGACTCTGGAGTGGGCTCTGTGAGCTCCCGGACTGGAGCGGGCTCTGGAGTGGGCTTTCCTGTCTTCCTTCTCACCCTCCACCGCTTAGTGGGAGTCTGAAGGATAGGGGTGGTGGGAAAATCCCTGCAGAAGGGTTCTGACTGGCCTGGTATTGCCGACTGACTTCGACCCTGGAGATATCTGACGATGCCCCAGAAGTCTAGAATCTCGAGTCCTTCCAGCTTCCACTGGGGCAAAGGATCATCCAGACCGACGTTAAGGAGGCCCTTAAGAGTAGCATCATTATAATTTAGGCCCACCGCCAACGTCCAAAAGGTCTGGGCAAAACCACCAACCTCCATTACCTGCTGCCTCAGAGCCATCAGAGCCCGGTGTCGAGCCACTCGCTCCTTCCCTGTGACAGGAGGGTAATCCGAATGTCCATAGTCCAAACGAAGGCAAAAGCAAAACAAACTGCTGGATCTTGTACTGGCTGCAGTATTCTGTCACGGAATGCCAGGAGAAAACAAGGTAGATCCAAGTGCAGTTTAATGAAGCACAAATGAACAGAACGACCAAAAAGTTGCAAAAGGTAAATCCAAACACAGAGAACAAAACACGATGAAACATGAGACACTATGACATCAAGAAGACAAATACAATATTGCAGCAGTGACAGACAGAGTGAGCATGGTATATATTGATGGGATAATGAGTAAATGATAAACAGGTGATCATGATCGGAAACAATAAACAGGTGCTACTGATCAGAACAGAATTAACAAGCAAGGGACTATGGGAAATGGAGTTTAACACATAAAACATAGAAACAGGAAGAGAGCCCTCAAGTGGCCAGTCCAGGGCACCACAACCCACACTGTGACAGCCTGTGTTGTGAAAGGGTTTTTCTTTACCATGGAGAGGATCCTCCAATCATCCACCACTGTTGTCCTTCGTGGACGTCCAGGCTTTTTTATGTTGCTGCGCTCACCAGTGCATTTTTTTCTCAGAATGTACCAAACTGTTGATTTGACCACTCCGAATGTTCCTGCTATCTCTCTGATGGATTTGTTTTGTTTCTGAAGCCTAACAATTGTCTGTTTCACTTGTATGGAGACATCCTTTGACCACATGACGTGGGTTCAGAGCAACAGCTTCCAAATGCAAATGGTACACTTAGAATCAACTCCAGATCTTCTACCTGCTTAATTGATGTAGAAATAAAGAAGGAATAGCCCACATCTGTCCATGAAATGGCGTTTGAGTCAACTGTCCAATTACTTATGGTCCTTTGAAAAACATACTTAAATATGTTTTGGCCAGCAGCTAAAATTATACAAAATGTGCCTGTGTCCAAATATATATGGACCTAACTGTACATATTAGTACCAAAACTGTATTAGTGCCTTTTAGAAAGGGTATCGCCACAATGACAGATTTTGGAGAGTGTACATATTCAAAATTTAGAGTAAAGCAAACTTGTCAGTTTGCTGCAGGGCCTTGGCATCTCATGCAAATCCGAGGAGTCACACAAACTCAACAAACTGCAGGCACACTCCACACACAAGCCATGAAACTCACATCATGGTGACATTAATGGATACTGTGGGGACGTCTTTAAAGTGAGCACCATCACAGTCAAGCTCCAGGTCCCTGCACTGGCACTCAGCTGGGACGGTCCCAAGCACTGCGTGACAGAAAGGTTAAGATAAAATGGGAGACAAACGAGACAACATTTTAGATATACAACTTGGTGTTCAAAAAGTATGTTTGTATTACAGTTTGATCTGTGGTAATACTTAATATGTGAACAGTCATGCTGAACTAATAAGCAATAAATTATTTCTGCAAAGTGGTCTAAGTCAGATTGGGTTAAGGATACGTTCCACTAAGATTTCCTAATTAGAATCATTTGAGCTCTCACGAGAAATCAAATCTTTAAAGGGCAAGTGTATAATTCAATGTTAAATGCTTTCTCTAAGCTTAAGCCATTGGTAGGTTCATTACTCCAAAAAGTCCAACCAGTTGCATGAATTTGAGGTGGGACTATCTGTTTGTTCGACCAATGGCAGACAGGGGGACAGGGGGTCATTTTTATGTTGTTTTTTAATTGATTGTTTAAAATATGAAATTTCCCCTATATAAAAAAATTGTATTTACTATATACTGTAATTGTTTGTCATTCATACATACTGTGAGCAGTTTATTCAAATAAGAAACAACGGATTTTGAATTAAAAGTGTATTTACGTGAAAACTGAAAAGAAATTTGTGTAATCTGATGGTGTCAGCAGTTGGATAGTTCAATACAGTCTGCCAGACAGAATTAAGCAACACGAGATACACCAACTCTTTATCACAGTTAAACAGAGCAAACGGTTGCCCTCAAATCCAGGGAAAGTAAATGCCTCCGACAGACCATCTGTGGCCCAACACATTGTTCCAACAGAGTCTTATCTGTATTAAACATTGGGGAAGGATGTGAAAGCACAAAGACAGAACAAAAGATGCAGGGAGGCGACAGCAAGAAAAATAAATCGAACTCCGGCATTCACCAGGATGGCCCGCGGTGACTAATTTGGGGAGAAGAGGAGAGAAGAGATGCAGGCAAAGCAGAGATGGTGCTATAATAAAGCTCACACTCTCTTCAGACCAATCAGCTTGTGCTTTCAGAGCTAAATTTGCTGGTAATGAGGGGATGAAAACAGCAAAGTCATCACTGCCAACATGGGCTGGATTTTAATTGGTCATTCGGACCGTTTTAGTGCAGCTTGCATAGTGCCTAATGTAATTCATTAATTAACAATGGTCCATGTGCTGGGATACATGTAGGGCATGTTTCCATAACATTGACTATAATTGAAACCTTAAGCTGTTTAGTTATGTAAATGACCTAAGCTCACTGGAGGACAATATTAGTGAATGAAAATTATTTCTGACCAGTGAAGTGTAAATTATTGTAACCTCAATTCCACCACACTTTGATAAGTCATAATGACATAAAAAGTCATAATTATGACATAAGTCAAAATTACAATGCACTAACTCACAATCATGCAATAAAAAGTCATTACTATGAGATAAAAATTTGACATAAAGATCTAAATTATTAGATGAAGTCATAATCATAATTATTATTTTGAATCAGTCTCTTTTTATGTCATAATCAAGTCTTAATGTTATAATTTAGACTCATAATCTCATTTTTTTTTTACTTTATCTCATATTTTTTTTAATGTAATGAGTTTGAGTATTGGCATGATTTTCTTTTCTTATTTGGCAGAAATGGGCTTCCATATAAGTTCATGCTGAAACCAGGAATGCTTAAATGGTAGAATAATTTCAATACAAAACATTTTTACCATTACATATATAATGCCAACATATTATTAGTTAATGTTCATTCATATAGTTAGAAAACATTCGTTTTGGTACTCATATTTTCTTATGTGGCACACAAAAATTGTCTAGATTTTTGTGAATAAATGTCATTGTATTTTACCATTAAATGACATTAATTTAAAAGAACAATAGTTTAAGAACACTTTTCAAGCAAAACATTTTACAAAAAGAAGTTTGATTTATTTTAAATTATACAACAATACACATTTAATGTTCCATTGTATTTAAAAGGATACATATATGGTTCATAACTGAAACAAAATGAGTGCTTGGACACTTTTTCGATGTAAAACGTGAGTGGATCATGTTCATAATGTAATGAACTCCAGCTGTGGGTCCTCTGATAGGACAGCTGTGTGAACTTGAGAGGAACTGATTGACATCCATTAAAAATCACCTTGAGATCAACTGGTTAAAAGTCACAGCAGAAATGGTTAGACACATATTGTTCAGTGTCATGTTTGTTTATTGGACAGTGACTTTGCAGTATCACACTGATTTTTCACACACCCAGGCTCCATCTGAACATGTGTCTGTGATCAATACTGCCTATCACCTCCAACAGTAAACCATATAAGACTCAAGATATGAGCTGTCTAAAAACTTTGAAACGATCAAACAGCCTTTTATGAATGAAAAAAAAGGAACATCATTTTTTGTTTGCATGTAAGAGAAAGTGAGCAATATATAGACAGCTGCCACCTGTGCTGAGTCATTAACCTGTCTGTCCAATCACTTTTTGGGATAAACAGAGCATTACACATGACTCCAATAATCATCAGACGCACACGTCTTAAAATCTCCAAACACATGTAAATACTGCTGACTGGAAAAGCTGTAATCACATAAAACACTATAGGGATTTATAATGTGATGTCTGGGAATGATCAGGTGGTTTTGTTTGCTCTGAAGTGGTCAGTTCGTAAATACAGCTCTACTGACAGCATCTGACAGCAAAATGTTGCTTGTCAGAGTGTGTCAGTCAGATAACAGAATATCAAAGAAAAGAAAAGACTCCTCAACGAAGACAACATGTTCAATATCATGAAGTGAATTCATGACAATCAACTGTCAGTTACTTGTTTAAAATTATCTAAATTGAAATAATTCAGTAAGCATACAAACATCACGGCTATGTTAAATTAGAGGTGTTTTTGACAGTATTTTTTGATTATACACATGCAGCACACCATATGTATACATTGTACACTTACATTTCAGGACCACTGGCTGTTTATTAAATGTGCAGTAAGTGATTTCAGAGAAACTGTGTTGATATTTAAGATCACCAAACCAAACACTTCCCTACCCAAAAAGATCACACCTCTATCTTGATAGATCTGCCCCCAAATTTACGAACATGCTGTCCAACACAGGCAACTCCCCAATCATGAGCCCCTTACTGGTGCTCAGTCCGATCCACTTACAACAGCGTTTCTCAGAAATCGCTTTCTGGTGTCGAACTGCTTGGGTTTTTTCAGAAAAAAGGTACAGCTTAAAAATACAGTAAAAACAGTAATAGTGTGAAATGTTATTATAAAGGATCAGTGTTCTGTTTTAATATATTTTAAAAATGTATCATTAATATCATTACTCCAGTCATCGGTGTCACATAATCATTCAGAAATAATTCTAATATGCTGATTTAATGTTAAAAAACATTTCATATTATCAATGCTAAAAACAGCTTTTGGTCTATTTAATGTGTCCTTGCTAAATAGAAGTAAAAGGGCCAGATTTACTAAACAGGGCAAATTAGTGTTAAAGCGCAATTCCATAAAAGCGCAGATGGTTGGGGAAAATTATGTGGCTGATTTACTGACAATGTGCACATTAAAAAACAGCAGCCAGATAATTTCCATAATGACCAGCGCAATCTACCAAGAGCAGCGCAAATTACCACCTGCTTTAAAGGGGTCCTATTATGCTTTTCACTTTTTTAATTTTAGTCAGTGTGTAGTGTGTATGTCTGTGCATAAAAAAGATCTAGAAAGTTACAAATCTCAAAGTCCACTCCAAAGGGAGATATTTCATTTTTAAGACGTTTAATATTGGCGCAAATACCAGTAATTTGATGAGCACAAATGTTAGTAAATCACGTTGCGTGATTCATTTTAATACTCTCCTCCTATAAATTTTGCGTCTGAAAGGGAAATTTCTACAAATGCATATTCAATAAGGTCAGGCGCAAAAATAACTGTCCATGCTTTTTCAGCGCTAATTCTTCACTGCGCGTCTTTAGTGAATCCTGACAGTACTATTTTAACGACAAATAGGTTTTGTGCTGGTGCAAGCTGTTAATAAATCTGGCCCTTAAATTCTTACAAATTTTGAACATCAAAAAGTGATCATTACTTTGATAATAAAAAGGCCCCACATGCCAAAATCACAGGACTCGGTTATTTTGTGAATAGCAATAATTATGTCAGACTGAAAAAGTCTTGAGCATGTATTATTCTAACTGTCCATCTCTCACTGTTGTTTCAGCTGTGGAATGACACAGTACAATGTACAGCTGCCAAATGAACACATACTGTGTCTCTAAATGATTCATGTAAAATATGCCCTTAAGATATTCTCTACGAGGTTCAAATTCTCTGAATTTTTGCAGAAACATAAAAATGAAAGCATACTCACAGCAGGCATTTGACTTGGTTCCAAGGTTATTACTGGGGATGCCAAAATAGTTATCGAAGAGATGAGGCCAACCATTATTGTCTCCTAGAAGAAAAACAACATGAAGTAAAAGGTTACTGAATCAAACACATGCTGCTTGTCATTGTTAACAAAGCCGTTTGCTGTGGCACAAATGTTCACAGGTGTGACAGAAAACACACTGATGGCACAGCAAAGCCCACAATGAGAAATTCAAATGGCTAAGAACCATTTTGCAGGGTCTTTATTTTAACAAATGTGCCTCCACTCATTCTCTCATGGGAAGTTGCATAATACATAATAATGCATTTGGGTTTGTTCTTTTTTAAGAATCACGTTAACCTACTCAGCAACCCCTGTCAATCATCTTGACACTGCTTGCCAACTACAAAAGTCGTGGAGGAAATGAAGCAGGTGGCATGCAAATAGGTGTGACTTTTGTGCTGTTTCCTGTCTCCTGACACCTCACACTTAACACCTCAAACAAATTAAACTCAACCTTCTGGCTCACTCAATACACCTTCATCAATCACTGTCAGGGTGATCTCATTCATATTTGTATGTATTCAAATGCAAAGTGTTCATGTACAATATCACTCAGAAGTTTGAGGTCAGTAAGTTTTTTTTTCCTTTAAATAGTTTTTCAAGAAATGAATACTTGGGAATTAATTTTCAGCAGGGATGGATTAAACTGCTCAAAAAACGACAGTAAAGACTTCTACATTGTTACAAAAATAATTAAAATAAATACCATTCTTTTGAACTTTCCATTAATCAAAGAATCCTGAAAAAAGTATCATGGTTTCCACAAAAACATTAAGCAGCACAACTCTTTTTAACACTGATAATAATAAGAAATTATGTATCAAATCAGCATATTTATCTGCATATAAATGATTTCTGAAGGATCATGTGACACTGAAGACTGGAGTAATGCCTGCTGAGAATTCAGCTTTACCGTCACAGGTATAAATTAAATTTAAAATACATTCAAATAGAAAACCATCATTTTAAATTGTAATAATATTTCACAATATTGCTGTTTTTATAGTATTTGTGAGCAAATAAATCTTTGGCGAGCATATAAGGCGTCTTTCAAAACATTTTAAAAAATCTTACACAATCTTAACATAAGTGAAGGAATAAGTGCTAGAAAAAAGACTTTATGTGAATTTCTAATATAGTACTAATGTCATGATGAAACCATAACAAATCCAGCACACATGCTGTTTACTACTGCAGACAGAATCTGAAATACAGAATGTAACTATGTTAAAGGCAGACTCAAGCTGGGTTCTTAATGCCAAACATGTCCAATGGTTCAACGAAAAGTACATTCTCAGCCTGACCATCTTATTTATAATCCAGCTGCGGACTAAGTATCGACCTCACAGCCCAGATGGTCAACACGGGGGAATCCTGACCTGCTAACAAAACCTGCAAAAGGCCAGGGGAGCCACACTGTCCTTCTGCATTGAATTAAACACATTCAGTGCTGGGCATTAAAAGTTTAGCAAAAACAAAACCTGGTGCAAACCCAGGAAAATGCATCAGATTTTCTGCAAAGTATAAGGTTGTTTCTTTAATTATGAGCACTTTAATTAAAAACTAAAACATTCTGTTTCATGGGAAGGTCATTTGGAAAATTTGGAAACTTTTTAACCTGTCTTCATTATTGCTACTTTTTAAATGTCTAATGTGTAGAAATGTATCAAATAATTGAAACAAATAAACCTAATCATTTCAATATTTATTCAAACAAAACATTAACCTTTTCAATATTTATTGTTTAAAAACATACAGCTGTCTCACAGTTCCACTACATTTTATAATTTTCACCACAATCAAGATCAAGCTGTATCTTTGTTTTCAAATTAAAAATAAATAAAAAATAAAAATATTTTGAAGATACACAAAATGCAATCTACTGTATAAATTAGCATTTGCAGGACAAATTTGTCCATTATTTTATTCTAGATATTTTAAAAATAACAATAAACTGTCATTTCCACCAAGTGATTGAAATGTTCATGATGCTTCAAAAGTAAAATGACAGTATTCTTCAAAGATTTAAACCCACAGTTGTTAATTATTAGCTGATAAATTAGTGACCAGTGTGATTTAACAGGACTTTAATTCTTAAAAGTCACAAGATTGTAGGGACAATTATCAAGCGTAGCGTTAGTTCTGGCAGGTCACGTTAGTCAAGCTCGCATCAGCTGACTCTCAGCTGATCCCCATCAACTTATGGGAATACGACACTTATCAGTATAATATATAAGGTCCCGCCATGTAGTAGAAGCAGTTTAGTTTGCGCATGCTGATAGCTATTACCTCCTCCCTCCCAACTCTCCTCTGTACGTCAGGATCACGCCTTCTGATTCTTCCTGGGAAATCAGACTAATTCTAATTGTACATAACATTATTGAAACTTAACCATAGCTGCAATACATTTAATGTTGGTTGCAGTTCATGTTTACCCTGGGGGGATTATCGCTGCTCTCCCTGCTCTCATCCATGCTAGGCTGCATGGATGTGCAGGGAGTTCTTGCCCAGAACAGAACCATACCATATAATATATATATATGTGGGGTGTGTGTGTGTGTGTGTGTGTGTGTATGTATATGATATAACAACAACAACAACAACAGATGTTTTTATGTATTTACATCACATCACAATTTAAATCTAGGGATGTTCATAGTAAAGTAATTTCTCATTTAAACTGAAATGCCAAAATGGCAGGGCTGATGACTTTCATAAACTATTATGGGAAAAATGGATACCATTCAAACAATCATAAACAATGAAGGCACCTGGCATCCTAAAGAAATAATGACAGCAATTCACAGGGGAAAAAAACTTAAAAAAACCTACAGATATATTTAAATATCGTTAGTAAGACAAAAAAGTAGGCCATATTCAAATGGAATAAATTCTTGACTGGCATCTCAATTAATATTCTCAATTAATTATTGTTCTTATTCATTATCTTGATTGCAAACAGGCTACAAAAGGATATTGTGTCTGTAAACATTTCAGTCTTATCTAGACGCCCTAGCAAAATCATCTGCCTTCAATTAAGGTTTAGTCATGCATTCTGCAACAAAAAAAAACATGTATTTGGTTTGCTATGTTTTCCTGTCAATGAAAGTCAAGGAACTTAAATGCACTTCCTATTAGAATAATAAAGGGACAGTTCACAAATTTCTCACCTTCACCTTCATGCATGCTGTTATTTTTCTCTGAAGAGCTCAAAAGGGAAAGTATTTGAAAAGATATGGAATGATTTGGAACATTATGACAGATAATAAATATATATATAAGGTATCAATTTTTGGTAAACGATTGCTTTAAGAGAACATTTCAGGTCCTTTCATTTGTGGGCAAAGTACTACGAAAAAAGTAAACCCTTAGTAACCCTTAGTGAACCCTTACAACTCACAATATTTTTCTCCACTACCACCGGATGAATTCAGGTTCTCCTTTAACACTATACTGCACACAACACGAGTGAACAGCATTCCAACGAGTTTAAATCCATCATTGACAGGTAATGTTGCTATTCGTGTCCCAGCAAGGCTCTGACAGGTCATTTTTTCCCCCCCAAATAGCCTTATGTCACAATTACAGGAGCTCACACTCTTGGTTATATTGAGCAGCACTGAGGCAGCCATTAGTAAATCTTTGCTTACATGAAAAGAGAGGAAACCCATCTGAACCTTTGACCTCTGCATTGATTTTATATGCACAAGGACAGTATGTCACGCACTGTGTCGGAGTGAACGATAGATACATAGATTAGAATAAACAGTCTTTAATGAATCCTCACAAGGGGTAATCCAAACCAGGAACAGGAGAAGACACATGTACATCACAATGTAGACCCAACAAAGACAGAACGCACAGACTGTCAACATGCAATTAAGTTAAGGACAATTAACACAACACACCTGAATCACATGAACACAATCAAACAAGGGAAAAACTGGGACATGGCGCACATGGGGAGGGAAAACACAACAAAAGAGGTCCATAATCCTGACACAGTACAGTTTTATTACTCTATTGTTCACCTAAAGCTTAGCCCATCAAACATAATGATCCCCAATTTATACAGAGGTTATTTCCAAAGAAAGGCTTTTCACCACTAATACAGTTCACTGTATTTACTGACTTTTAACAACTCAACATGACTGATTTGTGATATTGTCATCCTTAATAAGTGAACAAGCATGTTCCACTGCTTTTTATAAGTGGACAGTAGCAATTTTGTGGCTTTCTGGTGATAACATGTTACCCTCTGACAAATGATCACTGACAGCATGTAAACAACTGTAATGACGGTGCTTAAGATTTTGCAAAACATATAAAAACTATGGAGGTGTTTTTATCTAAGCATCACTGCACTGCATTCTCTATGCGTCATTGCTGGTCTTTTCAAGCCCTGCAACAGAAATTTAAAATGACAAGGAATATTCAGTGCTGAGATAATATCTCCTCCCTGTGTAACATTAAAGGGTTAGTTCACCCAAAAATGAAAATTCTGTCATTAATTACTCACCCTCATGTCGCTCCAAACCCGTAAGGACCTTCGTTCATCTTCAGAACACAAAAAATATATTTTTGATGAAATCCGAGAGCTGTATGACCCTGCATAGACAGCAATACAACTGAAATGTTCTCAAGTCCAGAAACGTTGCAAGGAGATCTGAAAAACAATCCTTGTGACATCAGGGGTTCAACCGTAATGTTATGAAGCTACGAGAATACTTTTTTTGTGTGCAAAAGAAAAAGAAAAAAAGCCTTTATTCAACAATTTGTCTCCTGTAGCGCCACTTTGGAGAGTATCAGTTGGACGTAAACAGCATATGCTGGTCTGTGTCAGCTGCGTCACGCCGGATCTGTTTCCTACGTTGTGTGATTTGCATCGTGAAATTAAAACGCATATCGTGGTGTGATGCAGGTGACACAGAACAGCTATGGAATATTTCAGTTGCGTTGCTGTCTATGGATGGTCAGACAGCTCTCAGATTCCATCACAAAATATCTTAATTTGTGTTCTGAAAATAAACAAAGGTCTTAAGGGTTTAGAACGACATGAGAGTGAGTAAATAATGACAGCATTTTTGGGTGAACTTCCCTTAACGCTTATGGCCTGTGTCGGCGGTGGTACATGCAAATTGGCACCTTTTTCAAAAAAATCAGGTAAGGACAATGAGAGGACCATGCATTTTAGGTAATGCATGAAAATCGTTTGAATCATAAATAGCTGACAAATGATTAGTCAGCCACTCAAATGGATAGGTTAGGGGGCTTAGAAATATGCGGGAAAGGCGTTTGAGTCTAAAACGAAGGGAATAGAACAGGAGAAATTCTCTAAAATGTATCGTTTTTTAAACGCTTTTAAACCTTGGAGTAAGGTTTACAGTGGGAAAAAAAGTATTTAGTCAACCACCAATTGTGCAAGTTCTCCCACTGTAAAAACGATGAAGAGAGGGCTGTAATTTTCATTCTTAGGTATACCGAAACTATGAGAGACAAAATGAGAAAAAAAAAATCCAGAAAATAAAATTGTAGGATTTTTAAAGAATTAATTGCAAATATGTGGAAAATAAGTATTTGGTCAATAACAAAAGTTCATCTCAATACTTTGTTATATACCCTTTTTTGGCAATGACAGAGGTCAAACGTTTTTCACAAGGTTTTCACACACTGTTGCTGTTTTTTTGGCCCATTCCTCCATGCAGATCTTCTCTAGAGCAGTAATGTTTTGGGGCTGTCGCTGGGCAACCTGGATTTTCAACTCCCTCCAAAGATTTTCTATGGGGTTGAAATCTCAAGACTGGCTAGGCCACTCCAGGACCTAGAAATGCTTCTTACGAAGCCACTCCTACGTTGCCCGGGCGGTGTGTTTGGGATCATTGTCATGCTGAAAGACCCAGCCACGTGTCATCTTCAATGCCCTTGCTGATGGAAAATCAAAAATCTAAATCTCACGATACATGGCCCCATTCAATCTTTCGTTTACACGGATCAGTCGTCATGGTCCCTTTGCAGAAAAACAGCCCCAAAAACATGATGTTTCCACCCCCATGCTTCAAAGTAGGTATGGTGTTCTTTGGATGCAACTCAGCATCTTTCTCCTCCAAACACGACAAGTTGTTTTACCAAAAAGTTCTATTTTGGTTTTTATCTGACCATATGACATTCTCCCAATCCTCTTTTGGATCATCCAAATGCTCTCTAGCAAATTTCAGACGGGTCTGGACATGTTCTGGCTTAAGCAGGGGGACATGTCTGGCACTGCAGGTTTTGAGTCCCTGGCGGCGCAGTGTGTTAATGATGGTAGCCTTTGTTACTTTGGTCACAGCTCACTGCAGGTCATTCACTAGGTCCCCCCGTGTGGTTCTGGGATTTTTGATCACAGTTCTTGTGATCATTTTGACCCCATGGTGTGAGATCTTGCGTGGAGCCCCAGTTCGAGGGAGATTATCAGTGGTCTTGTTTGTCTTCCATTTTCTAATAATTGCTCACAGTTGATTTCTTCACACCAAGCTTCTTACCTATTGCAGATTCAGTCTTCCTAGGCTGGTGCAGGTCTACAATTTTGTTTCTGGGGTCCTTTGACAGCTCTTTAGTCTTGGCCATAGTGGAGTTTGGAGTGTGACTGTTTGAACAGGTTGTTGTGGACAGGTGTCTTTTATACTTATAACAAGTTCAAACAGATGCCATTAATACAGGTAACCAGTGGAGGACAGAGGAGCCTCTTGAAAGAAGAAGTACAGGGTCTGTGAGAGCCAGAATCTTGCTTGTTTGTAGGTGACCAAAGACTTATTTTACCGAGGAATTTACCATTAAATTCCTTTTAAAAATCCTACAAGTGATTTTGATATTTGTTAATTTGTCTCTCATAGTGAGGTATTACCTAGATGAAAATAAAGCCTCTCTCTCTTTTTACGGTGGAGAACTTGCCACAATTGGTGCTGACTAGATACTTTTTTGCCACTGTTCTGTTTCATGTGTAACAAAATTTTCTTTGGGTTGAAAATATCCCTCTCCCGTTATCAATGTGAAAAAAGGCTCTGCACAACTACAAAAAAAAATACAAATAAATAAAATAAATAAATAACATAAAAAAATTAAATACTATAGATAGAAAAAGACTAGTCTAAAACTTAGTGAGCTGTCCACTGCCTACATGTATTCGTAAAAAACTATATAAATACACAAATATTGCATATATATGGTATATATAGTGCATATATGGTGTTTTAGTGCTACAAAAAGTACCATAGATAGTTCTCAGCCTTTATACAGTACATGTAGCATCTCTATCTCTTAGAAATCGATTAGGCTTATTGAAAGAATAATCTGTCTGGCTAGCCATTACCTTGAAGATTAAATCAATGATACTCAAGATGAGTTTCTTTATTCAGGTTATTATGTCAATGGTGTGATATACTGTTATTGTCATACTGTGTCACTATGATATGACTAATTCATTCAGCTGAGCATACTGTAAATATCAGAGTTCACAAGCCATCCATTTCATAACATAAGGCTATTTTAGAAGGGAAGCACATATAACTCTGGGGTTTCAAATTCTAAGAAAAAACGTAAGCATGTCACTGCATAACAGTCAAGCTCTGCTTTCACATGACGTGTCACAGCACACACTACTACATAAACACGGTTCTCACTCACAAATGACCTTTCTAACAGATCTTCTAAGCGAGATTGATGTGACATGGCCACTGCGTTCCCATGGTGCACCTGTCATGGAGCATTTTATAATAGAGAGGACAAAAGACACAAGATACAAATCATAAGCACCTGACTGTAGCTTTCAACTCGATGAATGCAATATGTAGATTACTATAAATTTCACCTAATTACTTCAATCTGTTTTGAGTAGAGCATTTTTTATCACGTACTGACTGAAGAACCTGTTATCAATTAAGGCATGTTTAATGACTGGCACAATGGCATCAGTGAAGCAAAAATAAATAAATAAACAAAATAAAAATTATTTGCCAAAACTGTGAAGGTCAAGATTTAAAATATTTAAATTAAATTGAACATTTTTACTTAACATTTTTATTTGATTTGGGATGTAAAAAATAGTTTGCACTTGAACACAATACGGATATTGTATGCTTTATTAATAATGAGGCAGAATAAGTCAGTGTACCTGAAAAATTCAATAAGGTAGGCCATTTGGACATAGGTACACAATTGTTCATTAGATTTAACAAATCAATTATTCATTAGATTAACAAATAATCACAGACCCCTCACCCAATAAACACAGTGGGTGCCAGCATGTCTGGGAACGACCGCAGGCCCCTGGTTACCATGGCAACCCTGACGCCAGATAGATTTTACGACCTAATGGCATGTTGAGAGTTCTCCCTCTCACCATCTTTCAACCATAGGAAAAACATAATGCCCATAAAAATGAACTCTTCTAAAATGAAAGTCCTAGGAACAACTGGTCTTTGAATTGAACACAGCATCTCCTTAAGGCTCCTTGTGTATGTTGTTATGGGTCTTGTCTATGTCTGATGTATGATCACTGTTTATGCATGAGTATGATCTAAACCACTCGTTCATTGTAATCTTCCTATACCTTGTTAGTTCTTGGAATCGTACTCGGATTATCTAACAACGGAAAAAAGGGGGCGAGTGTGTTTATATGTTGGTACATAGGCATTATTGTGTTCTTAAGAATCTTAGTAGTTTTGCATGCAAACACCCAATAGAAATTACAAGATGCACCATCCATTGCTCGGAGACAAAGAGTCGTAAACCTTTCCCTCCAAACTGGTCAAACACCATTGGCTCTTGAAATCCAGAGGAGTGACTCGGATAGAAGATAAAGCTTCACCTACGTGACCCACCTGGTGCAGTCGCGGTTCTGTTGGATCCGAGGAAGATGAGGTGGATGTGAGCTAGAAGTCTTCTGTACCTTAAGTTTGAGCCAGGCTTCGGCCTTGACTTTTCATTCACCAAAGATCCTAGGATCTCAAATGATGTCTCTCCGGGTTCATCTCATCACTATGGGAGAAAACTCTCCCAATCACCACTGAGCCAGAATAACATATTTTGGAGTTCATCACCCTTCAAACCCAGAAGAACTTGAAGACCTTCAACACCACCAAACCTTCAAACCATCAAAACCTTCATCTGAGACTGCATCCAGACACTCATTCAACAGCCAAGGCAATGCAAGTATCAAACATTTAACTAAACGAAACTTATTATAAGCGGTCGACCCCGTTGTAAAACGGACTACGGTTTTAAATCAGGTGGTCTGACGCATTTTCATAACTGCATTCTTGTTCTCTAATGGCCTTCAATCATCACTTTAGCTCCCTTTTTGTATGTTCGCGGTGAGGTGTATGTAGTTTGTTGGTTGTTAGAAGGTTGTGTTAGTTGTTTATATAAAATCTGTGCGACAAATTACATGAGTTTCTGATTCACCTTGCAAATTAATGTCCCTTTATGATTTTGATCCTTGCTACATGGTCTAATGCATAATACTGTATGAAAGCGTTCTGTGGCACGAAATATCTTTCTAGAGTTGATATGAATTACACTGGAATGATTCATGGACGAACAGTAGTTGAGGGCAATTTATTCTGTACAGTTACTACTGGCAGCTGATATAAATAATTGCAATTAATCATAATTAATTGTAATTATTTATATACATTTCCCCTTTGAGCTGATTTGCTACAATACACTGTCTAAAACTAGACAGTTGCTGGGTTAGAAACCTTAAAATGCAACCTTCAGGGCAACATATGGTAGGAAAACATCAAGACATGAATTCAAGTCTGAATTAAATGCAATCATAACACCCTGTCCACTAAATTACCATTATCTGGTTATTTTAGGGCAGTATGCTGTATCCTTCACTGCCTACGATATCCAACAATCCATTGCATTCAACAGTTGGCAGAAAAAATAAAAATGGCACCTGACAGAGCAGTTGAAAGCAGAAAATGAATTTATAAATTTATGCAGTGTGATTAAATTTCCACAGAGAAATAACCATTGTCACAAAACATATTTCTTGGTCTAAAGTTCTATTGCTTGCAGACCTGCCTGAATCCTTAGGAGGAACTTTTATACAACAACACTGTCTGTTCAATCACTGACGGACTGACTGACTGACACAGCTGCCTTCAGTTTCAGACACAGTCAGTTTGAAAACAGGGCTACAAAGACTAGAAAACCACTGAACAATTTAAGACAGAGGAGAGAAGGTTTTTGAGGAGAGAAACTATTGGAGATATTACATAAAACTGCCCTGAAAGCTTTAAATGTACTGAAGTTCTGCTTAATATTAATTGATTTGGCTGACACTCCATTATAAAATCATATGACACACTAGCGTTTGAAAGAGGTAAGTTTTTTTTAATTCTCGCCAAGGCTGCATTTTCTTGATCATGTTTACCATTAAAAATGAAATGTTTGTATATTGTACTTATTAAATGTAATTTACTCCTTTGATTGCAAAGCTGAATTTTCAGCAGCCATTGATCCAGTCTCACATGATCTATTTAAAATTTTTAATATTCTGATTTGATGCTTAAGAAACATTTATTAGTATTATCAATGTTGAAAACAGTTGTGATGCTTAATTTTTTTGTGCAAACCAAGAATATAAAGTTCAAAACACAAAACAGTATTGAAAAAAACAACTCTGCACAACATGTGTTTTTTTTTCAGTGTAAACACTCTTGAGTTTTGAAATTTTTAAAGCTCGTTATTAGAACAACCCCGAATAAACCCACTTTTTCTTATTAGTTGATGTATGTGGAAAAGATCTGCCCCCATTTGTCTAAGTGGTCTTGATTTATGTGTTTGACTGAAAGCGCCTTTATAGTATGAACTTGCTTTTTTTTTTTTTACTCACTAAAAAGGATGTTCAATGTGTCTAATATTTTGGGATTAAAATAGTACTGAAAATATGAAAGTGCATATTTTCCTAAACTATAAACTCTGGAGGCTGCTCTGCTTTGTGTGACTGACACAATAATTCCTTATGCCTTTTACCATGTTTTTGCTTGCTTTGAATGCTTACACTTCATATCAAGGGACAAAGGGTTTGCCCAGAATGTATAAAGAGTGCCAGAGGAAAATTTTCAGCTCTCCAGTCTACCCAACATTTCATTCCATTCCCTCGTTTACTACTAAATGATGAGAGAATGATGGGACCATTAGACAGCAGACAGAAAATTAGGAGCCCTACCTCAATCTGAGCCAATTTCAAACCAAAGTGTCCCTCTACTTTTTCTCTCTTGATGGGTTTCTAAGTTTGACAGGGTTTTTTCAATAGGGCCAACAGAAAAAAGCTGAGAACCATGAAATGGCAGCTTTGAAAAATGCAAGATGAGAAAGATAACTGTAATTAATGTGCCCGAGAAAAGCCTTGACACGTAAACCGTTCCACATACTGAGGTTCAGACAAATTATGACACAGTTGTGTTAGTCAGCGGATGTTCATGTACGTGACAAATGCCCCTGCTTCATTCCATCATTTCTTTATTAAGCTGCAGATCACTGCTCTATAGTGCTACAAGACTTGTGTGCCAAAGGCTACTGAGAAAGTGAATTAAAGAAAAAGTGCACCTAAATTTTTTCAGCAAATACTGAAACAAATGACTTCTTATTAGTCTTTACTACACACAAAAATTCTGTATGGCTTAAAAAAGACTTTTGAAAAATAATTCACAAGTCATATGGACTACTTTTATGGTTCTTTTAGGATCTTTTAAGTTCATTATGCTGAAACCTCACATGGGATGTTTTACAAACATAAAACTATCCAAACGTTTGTTTCGAAAAGTAACGTTCTAAGTTAGGGGGTAGCAACCATTACTCCAGTTTTTAGTGTCACATGACCCTTCAGAAATCATTCTAATATGCAGATTTTTTTCTTATTATTATTCATGTTATTATCAACAGTTGCTGCTTAAAGGGGTCATATGATGTTGCTAAAAAATAACATTTTGTGTATTTGGTGTAATGAAATGTGTTTATGTGGTTTAAGGTTCAAAAAACACATTATTTTCAACATACAGTACATTATTATTTCTCCTCTATGCCCCGGCTTTCTGAAACGTGTCGATTTTTACAAAGCTCTTCGGTCTGAAAAGTAAGGTGTGCTCTGATTGGCCAGCTATCCAGTGCGTGGTGATTGGCCGAATACCTCAAGCATGAGACGGAAATGTTACACCCCTTAACATACTGTGATGCCGTGTCACGGACGGAGCGACGAGACAAAAACATTAAAACCCATTACAAACGAGGCATTTGTTGCATATAGGGGACATATTACTGATTATAATGACTTATACTGTCTTTGTACGCATTGCGTTGCATCGCGCCGCGAAAACAAAACCATGTCTGCATTTGTGATAGAAGAAATGACAAACACTAAGCACTACTCTACAATACCCAACAATCGCGTTTGAATCACTCAGTGGCAAATTCTTTAAATATGAAAAGTACTTACAGACTGTGAGTCAGAACAACCGGCATTGTAGTCTACACTCCCAGATTCAGGAAACAGTCCTCATAAAATGCGCTGCACACATCTGAAAATTTGAGTTGAAGTGTTCTGGAACAGAGTTGTAAAAACAACTTAACCACTGATTTCCAGTCGTGCCCTCTTTTGGAAGACTAAACAAAGTATTTTCGCTTTCACAACGAAACACACATAGCGCCTTTCACATTGGCAGTGGCCGGTGGCAGAATCATTTGATAATTATATATTTTTATGGTGTTAAAAACAGATATTTTAGGTTTTTTCTGGACCATTTTTACTAAAGGTCTTTGCACACTGAGTCCGAAATTTTCGCACGTTGAAAAATAAATACGACTTCACGTTGTGTCAATCACGTTTACACGCTGCCTCCGAAATTTTTGTCCGTCATAAAAAAATTTGGATCAGGTTTGATTTTCTGCGTTTTTTTGCATCCATAGCAAGCATTTTGAGAAGTATTTTGATAATTCAGAGCCACCGCCAAAATCCAGAATGGCGTCTGACAAGATGATCCACTTTGTCTTGTTGCACAAAGCACTGTAAAGGTCCTTGCACACTGAGTTCACAGAAATTGGTGGTCTTCTTTTAAATATGTGGTTCCAGTATTGCTAGCAAAGCATCAAACTGAGCCACAGACATCCTGAAGTAAACTTTGAATCGCCCGTGATAATCCCGCTGCTCCTTAATTCAGGATTGAATGGACCCAATATTTCCTCTTTCTTTTTCTCTTTTTAAGAAGAGAGAGGACAACAAAATCATCCTCACTGCACGATGACTCCATTTTGCAACAGATTAATTAATATGCATCAGCCTCAGTGTGAAAGGTTTCTGTGTGTGACGAATTTTTAGGATGCGAATACGAAAAAATGCACATGAAAATCCCCGTGATACAGGTGCAATAGAACTTTAGGGCCAGATTTACTAAACAGGGCAAATTAGCATGAGAGCGCAATTCCATAAAAGCGCTGATGAGGGGAAAATTCTGCTTGTCATTTACTGACAATGCGCACGTTAAAGAACACAGATGCAGCCAGATCATTCCCATAATGACCAGTGCAATCTACCAAGAACAGTGCAAATTACCACCTGCTTTAAGACATGCTTTTTTTGGCCGTTAAATATGGCGCGAATACCAGTAATGCTCAAGGGGCTTGTTTAAAATAAGATCAGCCACTAACATTTGGATTCTACAGAAGGAAATGTAAAATGGCAGGTGCAACTTGAAACAGTGGGAAAGACATGTTCTGACGCTGACTAGTTTTAACAGTGCTATGCATATTGACATCCTCAAAGAACAGCTCAAGGTTGGGCCGACTTTCACACGTCTTGCTCTTACCTATATTTGGCAGACGTCTTAAAGTTGTGAACAGTTCAGAACAAGTGAACTGCAAAACAAGTTGTTTTTGCAGTTATCTTTGATTCCTCCTAATATGAGCCCTTTATTGCCTGCCAATGCATATTCAAATATTCAGCACATTTAAAAAATGTTGTCAGTATGATTTCTTTTTAACAATATTCAGCAAAGATGCATTAACCCTCTATAGGATATTTATAAATGACGCTAAGAAAATTGCATTTAAAATACAATATTAATGTTCAACCAACAAAATTTTATTTTAGTGATGTCAAATAACATCCCCCTTCAACCAGTAAAATTAAAATTTATTAGCCATGTGCTTCACATATTTGGTAACAAAGTAGTAAAGAAGGCATTAGCTACGGTGGCCGAGAGAGCTCAACGCGCCGGCAAAGAAAAACACCTGCAATAGAAAAAACCCCCAGCAAATAAGGAAGAAAACAATCTTCAATCAATTTGACAAATACAAAAGCGCTGCAAATCGTACAACCAACCCAATACGAAACGTGCCTGAAACTTTTGAAACACACCAAAAGACAGAAAGGCGGAACAATTCTCACAACACAACCAAATACAGAAACACGCTAAATTCTCACAACACAACCAAATACAGAAACGTGCTGAAAATTCTGACAACACAACCAAAGACAGAAAATTTGCTGAAAATTCTCACCAACAACCAACTGACAGAAAGCACTACATTTCAAACACAACCTAAAATAGCAGCAACGTGTCTAAATTCTCACAAAACAAACCAAATCAGAAAACGTCGCTGCAAATCTCAAAACACCAACACAGAAAAACGCGCTGAAAAATTCACAAATACAACACAAACAAATAGAAACAGAAATGTGCTGCAAATATGCACAGACCACATCGGAAATGTTTAAGGGAAGCGCGTTTCTTTGTTTGTGTTGTGAAAATTTGCAGTGCGTTTCTGTATTTATTTGTGTTGTGAGAATTTGCAGAGCGTTTCTGTATTTATTTGTGTTGTCAGAATTTGCTGCGCGTTTCTGTATTTGGTTGTGTTGAGAATTTGCAGCGCGTTATTGTATTTGGTTGTGTTGTGATTATTTGCAGCACGTTTCTTTATTTGTTCGTGTTGTGAGAATTTGCAGCGCATTTCTATATTTGGTGCGTTTGAGGACTTTGCCGAGGTTTCTGTATCTTATTGGTGTTGTCAGAAATTTGCTTGCGCGTTTCTGTATGTGCGCTTGTGTTGTAGAATTTGCAGAGGTTCGGTATTATTGGGGATGTTGTGAGAATTGCAGCGTGTTCTGTCTTATTTGCTGGTGTGAGAATTGCCAGACAAGCGCGTTAGAGTATTTGGGTTGTGAGTTGTTTCTGAGAATTTACAGCATGTTCGTATATTGGGTTGTGAGAATTTGCAGCGCGTTTCTGTATTTATTTGTGTTGTGAGAATTTGCAGCGCGTTTCTGTATTTGGTTGTGTTGTGAGAATTTGCAGCCCGTGTGTTGTCAAATTGATGAAGATGTTTTCTTAATTTGCAGGTGTTTTTTCTATTTGCATGTGTTTTTTTCATTTGCAGCACGTTGAGCTCTCTCGGCCACCGTAATTAGCACATGTTAGGTCACATGCACTCAAGGCTCCATAGTGAGCTCATTTTAAACTAGAAAATACATATACTGTAAATTCAAGTATAAAAATAAATGGTACAATCCAAATGGGTTTCTAAGAGTTGTTTTGTCTATTTTTACATGGAACTTTTATAAAAACAATACACATATGATTGTCATGCATAATGACAAAGTCCTATTAGGAGCATATTTGGTGTAGCTGGCACTATTGACCAGCATTGGCAGGCAATATAATAGTCTTTATGCAGGTGTTTTAGGTTCAGTTAGACAAATCTGTACTTATTTGAGGAAGTATTGATGATAGTGATAAGAATGTATCAGAAAAACAGGTTGCAGTAATAAAAAAAAGTTGTTGAGGACCAAGGAGGATAGACGCAATGAGGGAAAAGGGCAGTGATGAAGAATAGGTTCTTGTGGAAGTCAGGCATTTGGGTACATTATTGTATGCCAGTTTGAAAGATGTGATCCATACAACAACCAGAGGTCAGGAAAGATGCCAATGTCTATTGGCATTACTATACTGTGACGGGCAGCGATGCTCCAATGATGATTGCACAACTCAACATCTACTTACTTGTGGGATGTGTGGGGTACACTGAAAAAAAAGAGTCTTGTTGACTTTCACTTGTGCTATGATAATTGATGTGAAATTCCAAGTTGAAACACAATGTTAAAGTTGTTTAAATGGTTTTGAAACACTAAGACATGGTTTTCAGGCAGTGAAATTCAGACAATTTGCCAAAAATAATTTACCCTAATTGGACAAAGTGAGTTATAAATGACGAAACCTTAAAAAAGGTCAAAGGTCTGATGTAGAAAACAAATTTTGTAAAATTATTTTACTCCTAAATATACGTAAAATATAAAGTAAATTATTTTTTCAAGCTGTGGATTCACAATTAGTCCCATAGAGGGTTAAACTTATCAAAATTGACAGTAAAGACATTTGTGATGATATGAAAGATTCTCATTTCAAATATATGCCTTTTTTACTTTCTATTTATCAAAGAATTCTCAAAAATATATATCAGGGTTTCCACAAAAAATATATATTAGGCAGCACAACTGTCAGCCAAACATGGCTGCTGAAAATTCACTCGTGCCTGGCTCATTTTCTTCCTCTGCTATGTTAGAATCCAGAGATACAGATAACAGATATATGATTAAGACATCTCGCTCTAATCTTATGGTTCATCCTCAGCTTGTTCCCTCTGTCCTGATGAATTCTGTCAGAGATTTCCCACTGGACCTCTCAATCACCAGAGAACTCAGAAATGCATATTCCCCCCATTCGCCTCTACTGGGGAAACGCAACTTGCACTGCTTATGTTTAAACTCATTCTCTGAAGCACAGATATAAATAATGTCAACTCCAAAACCCCTGCAGATCAACAACACTGATCCTCACCCCAATTAGATAAAAAGTGATAAAAAAGAGAGTGCCAAACTGGTTGACTTTGAAACATTCATTAATGTTTGCAGTGCATTTATTTTTCATTTTTTATACTCATCCAAGCCACTCAGTGTCATATTACATTTTCTGAATTATAATGAGAGTGTGGAATTCAAGCCAGTCAGATATTTTTCTCTCCCATGCATCTCAGATCTTTAGTCTACGAAACATTGATGGAGATTACACAAATAGAGATAAAGACAAAAGCTTTTTACACACACACACACACACATCTCACCTCAAATGGACTGTTAAATCTGCAATCACTCCAAAAACATTATAAAATGCAATTATATACAATTTGCACATGCTTATTTGTGCATATACTGCCTATGATATTTAATAGTGACAGCATATAAAACATTAATGTACAACTTAAACACAATCCCATATCATTTACTTTTTCAGTAAATGATGGAGATAATTTGTCTAAACAAATAATAATAATAAAGGCAAACATATTTAATGAAAACCAAATGATTCTGAAAATCAACATCAAAGGATTCTGAAAATTACATCTCTGTACATCTCTGAAGAACACAAGTAAAAGTGTTTACATCTTACCAGCTATTCATACGTTTGTACTGAACATAATTTATCCGAACATAAAAAGATGTATGTCTTATAAGATTATACAACATATGAATAATGAATACTAATGAAATCAAGAAGCACATTCTCATCACAATTCATGCAATGTACAGTAAGAAAATGTAAGACTTTAAGACAGAAAATACTTTTTTTTTTTTACAAAAGCTCAAGCTGCTTAAACAACTTATATCATGTGTAGGCACAAAAAAGCATTAATCTGTTTAGGTAATAATTAATCATCTCTACGTCCCATTAAGCTCACAAAGAACTTATTAAACTTATTCATCTTGATATAAACAACATGTCCTTACTTATAAGATACAGGCTTTGATCATTTTTTTCATCAAAAATATCCAATATTCATAAACAAAGTTCTGGATGACAGGATCAGCCACTTGTAGAGTCAAAAGAATTTGTAGGTCTTGCTATTTTAAGACAAAAATCTTTGAATGGCCACTGAGCTTATGAAGTCATAATTTATTAATTAAACGCTAAATTACTACATTCACCAATTTTAGATAACATATATCTGAACAATGAGAGAGCAGCAGGTGTGGGTCAGGCCTGAAATAAGCAGGGAAGCCTCATGGTAAAAACAAGGCTGCCTCTGAAACAACTGATGTTCAGAGCAGAGAGTTTGCACCCTGTGTTAAAATCCTGACACCAAAGCCCAACTCAGAAAAAACTGTACTCTTTTTCTCAAAACATTTCAGTTTCTATGACGAGTTGTGATGTCTTTTTCAATGTCACTGGCCCTTTGATCACTGTCTTCTAATAACGCCCCAATCAACAACCCGCTCATTGATCTGACGGCTGTTAGGTCACACATTTCAGTTAATTCTGAAAATGTTTTTATTTCAGAAATTTCATTTCTGAAAATAAAATCCAGATCTGCTTTAATAAAAACAATCGCTAAAATACCTGTAAAATGTATGATTATGTTGCTTCAAAAACTATTAATACCGCTTCAAGAGTACTAGATGAGTGAGACATCTTATTTAACTTCCTATGTGTCATTAAGAAGATCTATTTTGAAATATAATGCATTATTCATCCACCCCTCTACTGCACACTCATGCATACCTGAATAATAATGTGTCTAGTTTTGTAAATGTTTAAGCACTGCATTTGCATATACTTAATTATATAATTTATATGATGTATTTTTTATCCATGTTGGACTATGAATATGCAAAACATGCATACTGCATGAAGATATACTACACATTCATATGTAACAAGATACATACTTCAAAAGTCTCTAAATTAAACAGATGATAGATAGATAGATAGATAGATAGATAGATAGATAGATAGATAGATAGATAGATAGATAGAAATTTCCTTACTGCTTTTTCCATAACATTTCAGCACAGAAAATGTACCGCATACAGTAAATGTAATCCCTTTCCAATCACGTGCCTGGGGGGAAATGGTGGGGTATGACCAAGGTTATGGGGTCCGCTGAGAGACAGCTAATCAATTATTAGGTTAGCACATTCATCTTTGTTAGAGTTGCATGCACCAATCAGTTTCTTCTGGCTTATCATTGCGATACCTTCACAGACCACCCACCGTCCTTTCACAGACTGGTTGATGCATATTGCACACAAAACTGGAAAGCACTTTTGAATAATTCCAAGCTT
This sequence comes from Sinocyclocheilus anophthalmus, assembly GCA_018155175.1. Taxonomy (NCBI): domain Eukaryota; kingdom Metazoa; phylum Chordata; class Actinopteri; order Cypriniformes; family Cyprinidae; genus Sinocyclocheilus; species Sinocyclocheilus anophthalmus. The sequence goes on along the minus strand of JADLZN010003671.1, from coordinate 75,615 downwards.
CAATGAGACTGTAAACAAAAATGTGTTTAACAGTAACTGGTTTAAAATTATGAGTGTTTGTGAAGAGGAACCTATCACTGGATTTGGAATATTTTGCATAATCCAGGTTGCTAAAAAAACATCATTAGTTTATTTCTTTTCATAATGTTACTCTAGAAGGACTGCACTTCAGTAGCACAAATTCTGTCCCATTTAATATAACAACCCCACAAAATTAAAAAGTGATCTCAGATTCTCAAACTTCGCAAGGGCTAATGCAGCCACCCTTGTTTTATTACGTTTTATTCAAAGGTACCTTGGCCAAAAATGTGCAGTTCTATAATGAAATTGTAATTTAATTATAAATAATGTAATAGGCATGTAATGAATGGACACTAAATCAATGCACAGTGTGGCACCTTATTAACATTGCATTCTGCATTTTCAGAACCAAACAAAATGGATAGGATTTTCATCTTGTGCATAAAACAAAACATAAACGTTACACATTGAGCATATGAGAATTAATGATAATATGCTCACTGAATCCTTTAACCAATTTATCAGAGACTGAAGTATTTTCAGCAGCTGCCTGGAGTTGCAGATCCAACTGTGCATCAAGACCTTGTTGATGGGCTGTTCTTTAAAACTAGAAGGCAATTAATCAATATACTGACATAATTAATTTTTCATTGTTACTTGTAATGAGAAACAAAGATTTTTAGATATATTATATAATTTTTTATTCACATAACTTGATGAAAGTACTTATAATAAGCAGGTGGGATGACAAAGCAGTTTGTTGGCTGGCGAGATTAATGTAATGCTTTTATTTGGTATTGCAAAACTCATAATCAGAAGAAAGCCTTGTGAGATATTTTGGATTCGTTGGATTACTGAGAGAGAATCCAGCCTCCAAACAACACAGTCCCAGTCTTACCTCATGCTAACAAAACAATCACAATCTACACTGTTGAATCAATTCACAAAAGAGGTTTTCTACAAGAAGAAAAGCCACACAGAAGTCAAGGTTGGCTCCAAAAGGATAAAAAAAATCACTTTGAGATAAGGAAAAAAAGCTGGAGACAAAAGATTATTTGTAATAGAATAAACCACCACCATAATGGAAGACTGTCTGGGGTGCAGCGCTCTAACTTCAGTTTCCAAGATTAATATGATGCTAAATCAAAGCCACACACCATTATCGATGACAAAATGTATATGAGCCCAGATGGATGCTCTGTTCCTGAGGTACTCGGATTTTACAAACCGACAAAGCTCTTGAGGTTCAAAGCATTCATGGCAAAAATGACAAATGGCTTTCTTTGTGGCGTCACCCAGAGTCAAAATGTGCCCATGTCCCTGTCTTTCATCCTCATGAGAGAGTGGATGAGAGAGAGACAGAATGAAATTGACTGCGGGTGGGCCTGCATCTCCACTTTCGTTTTATATAGAGATTCAATTGTTTATCCAAAACTTCCTTATCTATCAAATCTCAAAGGCACTTTTTCTTCTCTTCCTAGTTTGAAAAAATACTTTTATCATCTTTCGAGAGCTCAAGCACAGTTTATCATTTAGGTCACTTGGCCTTTCATCTATATCCCACTTTTCGCCGAACAGCGAGAGCAAGCGTCTTCATGCCAGGTGCTAAGCCTGGATAATTCATGCCTATCGTTTACAGCGATATCCGACAGTGACCTTTCTGGCCCTGAAATGGCTTTGATAACTGGAATCTCAAACGTTCGGAATACCAATCGCGGGGATTTGGAAAAGCATGAGAGGATCTCTCACTTCCTGTCTATCTTGTTCTGCTTGACTCAACACACAGGTCTAAGCAAATGTCTTAAGATATTATGTACACTGTGACATTTCCCTTTGTCCTGACCTTTTACAGTCTGGTGCCGACACAACGGCTTTTAATCTCCTCCCTGTTCTCCATCGAACAAAGGCCGCAAAAAAGAGAAAGACAAGGTTAAACACGATGCCTACCGTTGTAGGGGTCAAATGATGGCACTTAAGATTGAGTTTGATACAGTCGCTGTGACAGATGCAATGAGACAGTTGCCAAACGGCTGGGCACGCACTGTTTCTGACAAGAATGACATTATCAAAACTGCCTACATAACCACTAGGGTCATTGTAACATGTTGGTTAAGTAAATGATTACTGAGGAATCTATGGGAAATTACCACCTCTTCGCAAAGTAAACAGCACTGTGGGTTTTCTCTTGTAAAAAAAATAAATCATTAGCAATTGTTAACAAGTCAAAGAATGCTATTTGATTTTGAGGTGGGAGGATAATTACAACTTAATTGGTTCTTCATCAGTACTTTGTCAGCAGATACCTTTGAGACTATTAGAAGATAATCCTGTGGAGAAAAAAAATCAATTGGTTCTTGGGACTGGAGTCTGATGATAAACCAAGCTGTTTAACTACTAGGCTTTCCCTTATTCAGAAAGATGGATGAGACGGTAAATTAAATATGACAGTTTGTATAGATGAAAACTGCAGAAATCTTTGTTTCAGTTGGACTGGTTATGTATTATAATCAGCATCCAGAAGTGGAAGCACAGTCAACTGACATGGTTGTACCTCACAGACATAAAATGAAAAAAGAGAGAGAGGCGGAGAAAAGGAGCAGAAATAGTCAGAATCCGAAAAGAAGAAACAAAGCACAAGAATCAAAAGATGAGATGCAAAAAAAAAGAAGGATAGGAGGAGAAAATATTGCAAGAATAACAGATACCAGGGAAAAAGCAGAACAGGGACAATACACTGTTATGCAATAGGGTACCTCAAATCTTGTTTCTTTATTGCTGAATACTCTAAATATCTCAGGATGTTTTATTTCAAACAATATTAAAATGGTTGCCAGAAAACAGGGCTCTTTTAAAAAAGTACAATTATATATTAAAGGGGTCATATGATGCTGCTTAATTTTTACAAAGCTCATCGGTCTGAAAAAGCGAGGTGTGCTTTGATTGGCCAGCTATCCAGTGCGTTGTGATTGGCCGAATACCTCAAGCGTGAGATGGAAATGTTACGCCCCTCACCATACTGTTGATGCCGTGTCTCGGCCGGAGCGACGAAACAAAAAACATGAAAACCCATTACAAACGAGGCATTTGTTGCATCCAGTTGGGACATAATTACTGATTATAATTACTTATACTGGCTTTTTACACGTTGGTGCACTGCATCGTGCCGCTCACAAACATTCCTGTCTGCTTGTGATCAGAGAAATGACAAACAACAAATGCTACTCTACACTGCCCAAAACTCGCGTTTGAATCATCAGTGGCAAATCCTTTAAATTAAAACGTACTTACAGACTGTGAGTCAGAACTGCCGGCATTTTAGTCTAACGTTAAAAGTTACGCCTTCTTTCTTTGCGTGAACATTTGGGCGGCGTTATGCATATCTTTCCACATAGTGATGTAGCTATGTGGGGGCATGTTAGAACGAGCCGTTTTAGGTAGGTGTGGCTGACTCTGAACTTTTTTAAAGAATATCTCTTTGAATTTGAGACTTTAGTCTTTGCAACTTTACAGATCTTCTTTATGCACCAGGAGCTTGTAACACTCCAAAGAGAAAGGAAAAATTGAAATCGCATCATATGACCCCTTTAACATGATTGCGAAAGTGATATTGCTTATATACAACAGTTCAATAAATAAGCACTTCATGAGTAACCTGCATTTTAGATGCAAAAAAATTGCATTTTAGATTAGCACTAAAAAAGAATTCCCACCACTAATACACTGACTGGAACACTCAACACACACAAGCAGAGTGAAAAACACATGAAAAGTCTCAGTGCTGCTGAAGCTGGACTACATGTCTACATTGGGCATCCATTGTATATGCTGTATTAATCACAGCAAATGTTACAAATCCTCAGAAATAGTACAGGGCTTGTTTACTGATTATGGGTTCTTACTGCTTTTTACACACCGCACCGCTCGCGTCCAATGTAGACAGGGTGTTATATCACCACTCTTGGAAGGTTGCTCAATCAATCAGATTAATTGACCAAAAATAAACACAAAATTGTTTACAATAGCACATATTTCTTCATTGATCTAGTCACTTGATTCTGCTCTCAAAATGCACCAGATTTACGCATTTAAATTTAAAATGAACAAAATGTTCTTATGAGGGGCATACCCCCGGAACCCCCTAGAGCAACCAATGTGCACCCACAAAATCCTGTGGGGACACTGGGAATGTAAAGGAAACACTGTAGGATTGGCTATCACAATGTGAGTGTGTGCATGCCAGTTCACCTTACTTTTTGCGTGGACCATGTAATGGCACTAAATACATTTCTCCAGTAAAGCATAATGATTAAGGGGGGCCTCACTCAAAGAGCAGCCTAGGGGCCGCTGACCACCTTAATCCGCCCCTGATCATGCAGTTTAAATATTGGTGTTGCCAGAGTAAAATCGCATTTAGATAAGCAAATCTATGCTCAATACCACTGGCTTACAGTACAAAGAAGAAGAAAAACGTGAAGAATAGCACACAGGGGAAATGACAAGAGACTGACAGGAATGAATCTGAACCAACCACAATTCTCCTCATCTGCCTGATTCCCACAGTCGTCCACGCCATTGCAGTGTAGTAGCTGAGGAAGACAGGTACTGAGGTTTCCACAGGGGAAGTAGCCCAGAGGGCAGTGAGCCCGATCCTCTGATACATTAAACATGGTCAGCACCACTTCAGAAGAGACAAAGACAAAGAGAAGAGAGAAATTGAGCATTATAAATTCAGTCTTAGGTTGCACTGTTGCATTGGTTTCTTGGACTGTGAGGTATAGTACCTTTTTCACAAACATAATAGTATTTTTATTTTAACTATAGTAATTCACAATGATTTCATTATATGAATTTAATTTAAATATGTTAAACCACGTCAACTTAAAATTGCATTTTTTCTTGTGTTAACTGGTAATATATTATACAGTAAACATAATATACTCCCAGACATTGTGCTGTTTTATAACATTTTCAAAGATACAAAATGAGAGAATAAAATTAAAGGTTCTGTAGGTTCTGTAAAAACAATGTCAGACCTGCATGATGAAGAAAATCTAAAATGCAGATTGAAATATAACTATTTTAAATGAACATCACAAAGCTCTTGTGCTGCAGCTACTTTTTTCTAATGACTGATAAAAAAAAATCAAAGAAATGTTTTATTATTCTTCACTGAACATTTCATCACAACCTTCTGCATGACTCAAATTACTGCAAGTCATTCTCAAGGCAACCTATAGATCTATGAATAAACAGCCCGACAGAAGTAGTAGTTGTGTGTCAACATAAAGAATTGCTGTAGTGTAGCAAAAGCTTTGGGGGCAGACGGTGCAGGGCGATTTATCACACAGGAGCTTTTTCACTTTCTTTCTTTTCTGAATGGGAGTAAAGCACTTAGGGTCTAGGTTGATTTATATAACAGAAAGAAATTAAATATGTTTGAAAGTCATCTTATTGAAAAGGTGGCGAAAAGTTTGTAATAAGGTGATACACACACACAACACTTCAGCATAATAGATGATTCTGCTCAGCATGTGTAATACACTTACTGTAATTTCCTATTCATTTAAACGCAAACACATTATGTCTAAAAGATCATTAAGAACTACTACAGTCGATTATTACACTATTAATCTTCATTCACATGCTTATGAGTGGAGGTCAATCATAATGTATATCCAAGACTGTACTGTAAACTGTTCTGTTAATGTTACACTGTTTAGAGCTGGTATAAAAGCATAAAGCAGAAGGAGGCACATGGAGGAACATTTTCTTAAATCAGATCCAAAGTAAAATATATTTCATCAAATAAAATCATTTTTGAAATGCAAAATCCCCTCTTTTTGAAGCGACCTGATATCATAAAAAAATGAGTAAGCTGGGTTTCTAGTTAAACTAATAAAACAAATGAGCAAACCACAAAAAATATACATCCTGTTCCATTTGCTCCCTTCACTTCATTTGTTATCCAAGGAGTAAAAATCTATAAATATCTTTCTTGGAGGACCTGCCTCTCATTTCAGCTGTATTGAGTGGTGCTTGGATCGAGACGTTTATCTCGGATAAAGTTTATCTGCTTTTGACTGCCACTTAGGACAAATCTTAAACCATAAGTGCAAATTGGAGAACACAGACAGAAACAATCAATATAAGACATAGCTAATCTATGTTATTATTAGAAGCACTATAAAGTCAATGGAATTCATTATTTGTGAATTTATGATACTAAAGCACTAGATATTGAAATACACACATATGCATTTGTTTTTGTCTGTCACAGTGGGGACTTTCTGACTTCTATTGTTTTTATAGACCTACTAAATCCAAGATATTTCCTATCCCCAAACCTATACCCTCAAACCTAAACATTGTTTTGTATGTTTATCCAGCTGTTTTCCTAGTGGTGACCGTTGGCTGGTCCCCTCAATGTAGGCAAAACTTGACACACTCACTTTCACACACAAAACCAATGCTAAGTGAAATTTGTGAATACACTGTGTATAAGAAAGGAAAACAGGATATGGTTTTAGCCCACCTTAAGTTACCTAGACAGTATTTTATAGCATCACAGGTGCATTTACAAAATGTCTGCGGAATTGTGGCGCATGCAGCCTAAAATGTACAGTAAGGCTACGTCCACACGAAGCCAGAGCTTTCCCTATACGATCTTTTTTCCCCCTCGTCTCAAGAAATATCTGCGTCCACACGAAACCACGAAACTACGAAACCGACACAAAACGATGTAGTATACATGCCAGACCAGCATGTGGCGCTGTAATTCAGAAAAAATATCAGTTTCACTCTCCCAAAACGCCGGTGTTGTGCCGAATACTGCACCCCTGCCAGATTATGCACCCCCTCGTTGAAGTCGCTACTTGATGCTTAATCCCAACCCCACCCCTAATCCTAACCCCTCCCCCACACCTACTCCTAAATCTACCAATACTAGGGGGTGCATAATTTGGCAAGGTGCAAATTTCGCCACTACACCGGATCCGTGTGGACGAAACGCCTATACGATACAAAATGTAGCTAAAGGCGTCTCCGTGTGGATGGGGCCTAAGTATGTAGCCAGCACTGTAGGATTTGATATAGCCTTGATGTGGATTACAGCGAATTTTGACATAGAGTAGCTATATTATAAATAATCCTCGTTCATCCTCCTTCAAAACAGCCAAATTTATATACTTCAGTTACGGAACGCTGACCAGAAGAGTACGAATTAAGCCAATTAAATCATAATCAAAGTAAACGTAAAGTTTTTGAAAAATTACTTTCATACATGCTTAAATAAGTGTTTCAACAGCGTTTAAACAACGTTTCACTGACCACAAAAAGTTAGATTTAACTTTACACATGCTATGGAAGCCCGTTTCCGCCACTGAATAAAAAAAGGTAATTGCGACTTTTTATCTCACAGTTCTGACTTTTTATCTCACAGTTGCGTGATACAAACTCGCAATTCTGACTTTTTTTTCTCAGAATTGTGTGATATAAACTCGCAATTGAGAAAAATAAAGTCCGAATTGAGTGATATAAACTCGCAATTGCGAGGCATAAAGTCACAATTGCAAGTTATAAAGTCAGAATTGTGAGTTATAAACTCGCAATTCTGAGAACATATCTTTTCCCCTCTTCAAAATTGGACTTTAACTTGCAATTGTTTATATCACGCAATTCTAAGAAAAAAAATCTGAATTGTGAGTTTATATCTTGCAATTCTGACTTTATAATTCGCAATTGCAAGTTTATATCTCACAATTCTGACTTTTTTCCACAGAATTGTGAGATAAAAAGTCGCAATAACCTTTTTTCATTTTTTAATGAGTGGCGGAAACGGGCTTCCATAGGCTGCGCTAAATATATGCTCTCGAACAGAACTCGCCTTTGCGTAAAGAGGTAACCATAGCAACAGCGGCTCGATCGTCGTCCATAATGGACGCTATACATTGACAAAATATAAGTGTTCTAATTATCACCACATCATTGTAGATTTACACCAAATCTGTGGTGTTTTGTACAAAACGTCTTCCAGGTAAAACGTATTAACTGTCGCCAAGACGAACCGATTGCGCGAAAAAATTACCGAAAGAAAAAGTAGATCGCATTAAGAGTAAAATGCACATGGCAAAAAGGGGTAATAGTAAAATAAAATGAATCAATATCCAACAATAATTGGCAATGTATCAAAAACAACGAAACATTAATCAGTTCTCACATGGGACAAAAACTTGAGATAAAATATAAAATATTTTTGAAATGATAAGCACTCTTAATAGTGAAAGTTGAAATGAGTTAGTTCTATGTCACGAAACCAGACTGCTTTCTCTGACTGAATGAATGAATTAGGAAAACACAAGGTGAAGCACAACAACTCACCCGACACTCCGCACATCAGGATGCCGGCGACGTGAACTTGCATGGTAACGACGGCGACTGATGAGGATGTGATGTCCAACAACAGTTGAAACCCCTGTGTGTGCTCTCTATCTCCCCCTCACTGATTAAAAACAAGACTTGTATAGTCCCTTGTATTGTCAGCCTCCTCTAACAAAGAAAAGGAAATTTGTGTGCGAATTGTAGGATTCGGACAGATCCGTCTGATCCGCGGAGATGCGCCGGAGATGCGCGCACGGACTGAGTTTGGAGCGCAGAGAGCGCACTCACATTCACAACGCACAGAAACCTGGGGGAGGGATTTTGCAATGAACTACATCGCTTTTCTTCAAATCGACGAACAAGTGTAGGCGTGAGGTTTAATTTAGCAACCAAAATGTTCTTTCAAACTTGACACACTGGTATATAAATTATGCGATACTTCATAAGTTTGACTCATCTTAGTGAATAGAGTACCACCCAGACTTCTTGTCAGCAGGCTTTTATTTTTATACTTGCCCCTTCCTTAGCTGCTCTCAAAATGCTGTCAAGACAACCTTTCAACAGGACAAGCATGACTCATCACTCTCTCTGCCCTGTGATTGCTGCCCAGTTCCGACATCTACATGACATTTACATTTACATTTACATTTAGTCATGTTGCAGACGCTTTTATCCAACGCGACTTACAATTGGGAAATACATAAAGCGATTCTTCTTAAAGAGGCAAACAGACACAGGAAGTGCTTGTAATACCAAGTTTTACGCATTGCTCAAATAAGTACAAGCTAGAAAGGCAAGGAATAAATAAAGAGAAAGACAAAGTTTTTTTTATTTAAGATGAAGTCAAGTAGCGTTGAAAGAGATGAGTTTTCAGGTGTTGCTTGAAAATTGTCAGGGATTCAGCATTCCGGATAGGGGTGGGAAGATCTTTCCACCAGCCAGGTGAACGAGAATGATCTGGAAAGTGATTTTGAGCCTCTCTGTGATGGTACCATGAGGTGTCGCTCACTAGCGGATCTCAGACTTCTGGAGGGGATGTAGATTCGTAGTAGTGAGTGGAAATATTTTTCTCATGAATGGCATAATGTCGTAAAACCTCGGCTGAAGGAACATTGTGGCAGCTTGTCCCTGTGCAACATCCAGAACTTGCCCTTCAGACAGTCAACTTCAGTTCTGGGTCACCGGCTCAATGGGGAAATTGTCCCAGTATCAGGCCAGACAGTGGTGATCAAAAAGGATTGTAAAGTCACAGATGGAGGCCATAAAGCCACATGCATTTTCTAAGCTTTTTGAACTTACATTCTGACAGCACCCATTCACTGCATGGGATACATTGGTGAGCAAGTGATGCAATGCTAAATTTCTCCAAATCTGTTCAAATAAAGAAACAAACTCATCTACATCTTCGATGGCCCGAGGGTGAGTACATTTTCAGCAAATGTTCAGTTTTGAGTGAACTATTCCTTTAAATTTTAAATATCCAAATGAGCCCTATTAATGTTTTGTTGATATTTGATGCCAGTTCTTTCTCTTTTAATAATAATAATAATTCTATTGTAACCAGGAAGATCTTCTTAAGATTCATGCATAAGGGGGTCATGAGATGAGTGCTGCTCTCCTCTAATGGAATTACATCTATTTTGTGAGCTCCATTTCCTCAAAGTTTTGCCACACACACACTAGGGAGAAATATGCTGTAATAAAAGAACCACTTGCTCTTTTAATTCTGAATCATAGCTAATTTACAGCTAACAGCTTGAATAAGTTTACAGTGAGCTCTCTTTAACATCCCTCTCCCTCATGACCCAGATACTTAGTGATTCCTACAACACAGCCTTCCCATTATAGCAGTTATATATCGGTGTACTACACAGGCATGAATCTAAAATATAATTTGGCTTACCAGGCAAACAGGCTCCTTGTTCTTTGGGGAGTAACTGACAAGAGAAACTCCTGAGTGGCACCTGAAAATCTAGAATGGCTATTCTGGCAATCTGACTATTTATTTTAATCTCTCAATTGCTATTTGCCTGGTACATAATTCAATCTCTATCGGTTTGACACCGACCCTATTTCAACTCTAACAAATGCGAACCAGAGAGCTGATTTTGCAGAGCAGCTAATCTCAGAGAGGGATGCATATTTCCAAAGGAGCTTCATCACTGCTGTGGTTTCTGGGCATGCTGAAGAAATTAAAATATGTTCTAGGCAATTGCTTTTAGACACATCAATGAAAACTCAATTATAAGGAAGCAAATCATTGAAATAATCGTTCTCACACAAAATGTGCCAAAAACTTCAGTTTCTATTCTATTAGCTATGGTTGCTTAGAGATAGTGACGTATACAGTATATATCTTCCTTGTAACCACACGTCCTGGCATCTACACCCAGGGCCGGTATAGGCAGAGCAGGCGATTGCCTAGGGCCTCGGGCTTTGAGGAGCGGCCTCCATAACCGTAGCATCCCCTATACGATGCTTTTAATTTGCGCATACAATGAATGACATTGTGACGGGAGCTCATTAGAAAAAAAGTAAAAGCAGAGAAGTTTGTATTCAAAGTTAAAAAGCAAACACACTATAACATTTTTTTTAATGTTTCAAATAAAGGATCTCAGATGTATCTTCTAAATTCTGCTGATGATTACATTACTGCTCTAACATAACACTTATAATTTCAGTTTCAACTAACTAGAAAATAACTTTTTTCTGCTTAGTAGCGATCGTGTCTTTCTCTTCCACTTGATTTGTGTGTATATATATCATATTTAAGGTAACAATGCAATACATTATCATATTATTGATATTAATAATATGACAATATCTGTAGTCAGTATTGATAAAATGGGAGGGGGAAATCCTGCCCATACCCAGCTAGGAAAACAATCATAAAAGCACTTATGTTCATCTACTGAAGTGGTATTCTGAAACTATGAATAAAACAGCAAAATAATAATAACAACAACAACAACAATAGCATCTTATCAAACAAAAAAAAAGGGATTAGATAAAGTTTGATTGATATGTACATACAGTACTGGTCAGAAGTTTGGACCCATTCAAATTTTTAAAATGTTTTTAAAATAAATGTCTTATGCTCATCAAGCCTGCATTATTTGATCCAAAATACAGCAATCCATTAATAGCTTAGCACTTAAGGATGGTTAAATATGAATTTAAAAAAGTGGTATACAAGAGATTATATTGTTATATTTAGACTGTTTTTTTATTTTTAAACAACTTTTTAATAATCCAAAAATCCTGAAAAAAGTACCACAGGTTATAAAATAAATATTAAGCACTGTTTGTAACATTGATAATAAATCAGCATATTAAAAGATTTATGTAGTATCCGTGACAACTTGCTCGACTGACTGGAGATTCCTAGAAATCATCTGCTCCAGATTTTGGTGTCACGTGATAATGTTCCCCTTATAATCTAATAATCCGGTTGACAAAATCCTGATATTGATAATCCAAGGGCCTCGGTCCGACCAACCAGTTCCTTGTCCTTTATGAGAGCACTGTTCACTTGTATATATCATTATATCACGCCATCACACCTGTCCGTGAATTCTCTCCAAATAAAGTACATTTAGTTCTGCTAAATCACTCCTGCTGGATATATCCACTAATCTACTCCATACTTTAATCGAGAATTACTCAGGCTGACAAGCCTTGTCAGGTGCGAATCTCCCGCAAAGAAGGTAACCCTCTGCTTTAGGTAGGTCCTGGGCTGTGTCCTCTGATAAGATCCGCCAGATCCGTGGGTCGGGCGCTCACTCGGCGGGCAGCGGGGCGCTGTCTCTGCAAGATGAGGTGTGGTTTTAGGTCTGTCGTAAGTAAAATAGAAGAACTGGTAGTGTGAAATTTCTCTAGCACCATTATGGGTTTGTTTTTTGTGTTGTGTGAGTCTAATCATGCTGGATGAGCTAAAATGTTTTCAAAAACATTAAAATTAGTAATGTGTGCAAACTTTTGAACTGTATAAGTAAAAATATGCAAAATTCAAATGTAAATGTTGTATAAATAAAAAAAACATTTTTTTTTCCTAAATAAATTTTGCCTAGGGCCTCCTAATGTCTAACCGGCCCGGCTACACCGTAATTACATTCCAACAGTGCCTGCACTAACGAGCAGCAACGATCTCTTATTTTCCCTCTCACATTTTTCCCGTCAATCCATTAGTCTTTATTAGACCAAAGGTGAAATAAAAGAATGCTCGTTTCAATTAGATAACTCCTGTTTGTCTCTCCTTCGTACTTGGAAGAGGCTGATTACCATTTTTCATGAATCCCTCCAGTCAGTCGAATGTGTCAGTAGATAACAGCACCTGCTACATGAATAAATGTAAATCCGATTTCTTGAAACAGCTTGAAGACATTATCCTCCGAGCTGAAACTGAATGTTAATATACTGGCAATGATTTCAAATTATTAGTAGGATTATATATATATAATATATTAATAGAAATATATAGAATGTGAAATTTTTTAAATGAAAAAAAAAGGTAATTGCGAGGTTTTATCTCAACAACCACAAGAGGATGGGCATCAGCACTGAGCGAATCTTGCTCTACTCCGTCAACCAACGCCAGCACACCAAGCTCCTCTAGTCCCTTCACCACAACGCGCTTAATCTCCCTCTTCAGCTGCTGCCTATTAACCTTAATTTGGAAATGCTCAGCAACATGGATCAAATCATCCTTTCTACACTTATTCAGTTGCTCGATCGTCGGACTACTAACAAAACTATTAAAATCAAAATCAGCCATTCTAATTGCTTCTTTAAACAATAAGCAAGCTCAAAGTCAACCGCCATTCAATTTTTTTTTTCAACAAACACCTGCTCCACGATCACATGGTTACCCCAGTAACAGTGTATCTCACCATTTTCATCCCCTAAATATTAAATACTCAATGAGGATCCCACCGCTGCCACCAATAAATGTTACGTGTTTCATATTTGTGGGGATGTTTCGTAACATTTATTCTCACCTGTTGCAGGGCGTCAGAATTGCGTGAATTAAACATATAAACTATTTAAAATAGCTTTCTATAGGCTAGGGGATGTAGGCGCTAGACACCCAAGATGTACGGTTACACAAAAAAAGACGTATTCGAGGAATGGGGGAGTACGGAGAAACTAGCTGCACGGGGTGTATTGCTGTGTGGGGCAGAGGGTGGTGGGAGCGTGGGCGCCGTAGTGAAGCTCACATGGGCAAGAAAAAAAGTCAGAATAGTGAGATAAAAAGTTACAATTACCTTTTTGTGGGGAAACACATAGGCCCTAATCAGCACAATGGTTTTAAAACATTGAATACTACTAAACATGTTTTCTTGCACAGATTAGAATGATTTCTGAAAAGTCATGTGGAAGAATGAAGTAATGATGCTGAAAAGTCAGCCTTGCCATCAGAAATAGATCACATTTCAAAAGATAGTACAATAGAAAACAGTATTTTTAACACAGTATTGATTTAATATTATGTTTTACTAAATTTTTGATCCACACATGCAGACTTGCTGAGCATATGAGACTTCTTTCAATAACATTAAAAACATGGTACCAAACTTTTGAACAGTAGTGCACACAAATATGCACAATATGTCTTCTCATTAATCAATGCTGCAATTTTCTGCAGTTGTCACAAGGGTTGTATAAAGATATGAATCACTCATGTCCCTACAATTACTGAGCTTTTGCAAGTGAAGTGCCATGACTCTTAGACCCTAAATCAAACCATTTTTAACATTCGCTTTTAATATTTCACTGTTATATTGGGTACGGAAAGTATTCAGACCCCCCTTAAATTTTTCACAATCTTTGTTATATTGCAGCCATTTGCTAAAATCATTTAGTTAAAGTTAATTTTTTTTCCTCATTAATGTACACAAGGACCCCATATTGACAGAAAAACACAGAATGTTGACATTTTTTTTGCAGATGTATTAAAAAAGAAAAACTGAAATATCACATGGTCCTAGGTATTCAGACCCTTTGCTCAGTATTTAGTAAAGCACCCTTTTGATCTAATACAGCCTTGAGTCTTTTTGGGAAAGATGCAACAGTTTTTCACACCTGGATTTGGGGATCCCTCTGCTCTTGCTGCATTACTTCCTCCTTGCAGATCATCTCCAGTTCTGTCAGGTTGGATTGTAAACGTTGGTGGACAGCCATTTTTAGGTCTCTCCAGATATGCTCAATTGGGTTTAAGTCAGTGCTCTGGCTGGGCCATTCAAGAACAGTCTCAGAGTTGTTGTGAAGCCACTCCTTCGTTTTTTTTAGCTGTGTGCTTAGGGTCATTGCCTTGTTGGAAGGTAAACCTACGGCCCAGTCTGAGGTACTGAGCACTCTGGAGAAGGTTTTCGTCCAGGAGATCCCTGTACTTGGCCGCATTCAACTTTCCCTCGATTGCAACCAGTCGTCCTTTCCCTGCAGCTGAAAAACACCCCCACAGCATGAGGCTGCCACCACCATGCTTCACTGTTGGGACTGTATTGGACAGGTGATGAGCAGTGCCTGGTTTTCTTTACACATACCGCTTAGAATTAAGGCCATAAAGTTCTATCTTGTTCTCATCAGACTAGAGAATCTTATTTGTCACCATCTTGGATTCCTTCAGGTGTTTTTTTAGCAAACTCCATGCGGCTTTCATGTGTCTTGCACTGAGGCGAGGCTTCCGTCGGGCCACTCTGCCATAAAGCTCCGATTGGTGGAGGGCTGCAGTGATGGTTGAGTTTCTACAACTTTCTCTCATCTCCCGACTGCATTTCTGGAGCTCAGCCACAGTGATCTTTTGGGTTCTTCTTTACCTCTCTCACCAAGTCTCTTCTCCCCCGATAGCTCAGTTTTGGCCGGACGGCCAGCTCTAGGAAGGGTTCTGGTCGTCCCAAACGTCTTCCATTTTAGGATTATGGAGGCCACTGTGCTCTTGGAACCTTAAGTGCAGCAGAAATTTTTTTTTGTAACCTTGGCCAGATCTGTGCCTTGCCACAATTCTGTCTCTGAGCTCTTCAGGCAGTTCCTTTGACCTCATGATTCTCCTTTGCTCTGACATGCACTGTGAGCTGTAAGGTCTTATATAGAGAGTTGTGTGGCTTTCCTAATCAAGTCCAATATGTATAATCAAACACAGCTGGACTCAATGAAGGTGTAGAACCATCTCAAGGAAGATCAGAAGAAATGGACAGCACCTGAGTTAATATGAGTGTCACAGCAAAGGTTCTGAATACTTAGGACCATGTGATATTCAGTTTTTCTTTTTTAATAATCTGCAAAAATGTCAACAATTCTGTTTTTTTCTGTCAATATTGGGTGCTGTGTGTACATTAATGAGGATTTTTTTTTTTACTTAAATGATTTTAGCAAATGGCTCAATATAACAAAGAGTGAAAAATTTAAGGGGTCTGAATACTTTCCGTACCCACTGTATATACCTATGCCTATTTTATATAAATTAGTTTAAATGTGATTCTAAAATTGGCATTTTATCCCTTTAAGATAAGCAAGCCAATCTGTATTGCTTTTGGTATTCAAAAACATTCTTAACTCAGAAGTACAGCTGTTGAAACATTACTGTCCTGCAAGGACCTGCCGTCTTGTCTCAGTGTCACATCTGTGAAAATAGCCTTTTGAGAAAGATGCGTTATACAATCATCCCACTGCAGTGCACCCTGGAGGGACATCTTCACTCAAAATTAACTTTTTCCCCTTTGTTTTAAAATGAATAAAAGCTTGGCATTGCAGAGGTAAGTCAAGAAAACAAATAGGACAGAAAAAAATCCATATTCCTAAATTTTAAAGAACAATCACATGAGAAGTTTATCCAAAAGAAACCCCTTTTGGACATATCAGCATGAAGATCATGGTTGAGTGATTGTCCGTTTTTTTCTTATAGGATCAAACTTCATGTGCGCATCAAAAGAGTAGGATAGAAATTGATGTAATTTAAGCACTGATAAACACAGGTGTTGAGGATTCTGCATGAGAGATTAACGGAGAAATCTCACCCATTATCCAGATGAACACAGCTCAGGGTTTTACTTGTTAACCTCTTTAGTTGGCAGGTTAAAGAGAAATGCAACTGATGATGTGTGTCAGTGCTGAGGTGAATGAAAGCAGACCCGTATCTCCTCTAGCTTCTTGCTTCACACTCACTCTCAATACACAGGACTGGACAGAAACCACATGTACAGGAACATCTGAGAGAAAGAGAATGAAAAATGAAGGAGAAAATAACTGATTGGTTGGCTATTCACATACACTCACACACAGAAATGTAATAATGATAATGCATCCATCTCTCTGTTTCAGCTGCTTGCCTTTCCGTTCCTCTCAGCGATATGATACAAATTAGAATTTATTCAAAGCCAATATATTACTAATCATATATCACTAGTTATTTGAATAATTAACCTAATGAATCTACGTCATGTTCTTTCCAAAAGCAGAAAAACAACACGATATGCACTGCATTGATAAATACATGAGCATTATTTAAATTTGATATAAAGAAATTGATAACTAGGAATATTAGTACTCACCTAAATCTACACATGAGCAAACATTTGAATCATATACCAGGGACACAAAAAACAATGCACAGCTGAAATATGTTATAAAAAATTAATGTTTCAATATATTTTCCCATGTTTTGTATGTGCATCTTTGAGAAGGGAAGAGAGATCATATGACTGTGTGAAGGGTTTGATCGAAAGATTTTATTTTGTTTTTTTGTTATTATTATTGGTTCCACTTTATATTAGGTGGCCTTAACTATATTAGGTGGGCCTTAAACTATGGGACTTACATTAAAATAGTACAACTGTATTATATGTCATATTGAATTGCAAATGGTTAGGGACAGGTCTGGTGGTATGGGTAGGTTTAAGGTGTAAGGGATGGGTCAACAGTGTAATTATAAACGTAATTACATAAATTAACTAAAAAACAGGAATTTGTTAAAAACTTAGCAGGTATTTTTTAAAATATAAGTACAATGTAAAACATGTATGTACACAGTAAATGCATTGTATCAAATGATTAATTTAAATGTAAGTACATAGTAGTTAAGGCCACCTGATATAAAGCAGGACCTTATTATTATTATTATTTTTAAAATCATATCAGTGTAATAACACAATTACTCAGCCTTGGATTTCTTCATATTTTATTGAGTTAAGCACTGAAGCTTTTGACTGAGGCTTTTTGATAAATGTCAGCTAATGGAATAATAATATGGATGGCAGTAAAGTGCAGTCATTTACAGCACAAAAAAAAACAATATTAAGTTTTATGGAAAAAAATGAAGATTTTATCCAGATGTTAAGGAGAAATGGCAGGAAAAACGTATACACATTAAATTTTTTAAAATATTATCAGACTATTTTAAGGTTCTTGCACTTGTCTATTTATGTAAAACTAATTTGAAGTAGCAATCTTTTACATTTTGTCAGTGGAGCACAAGTTGCCATAATATTTTGTCTCGCAAATTTTATGGATGAAAATGATTTTGAATGGTAAATAATTTTACCTGAATCTGTGGACATAGGTCATTACCTACAAAAGGGAAACAAAAAATAATAAAAATGGCTAAATAAATAAGAAATAAAAAGGCAGGCGTGGTTGCCAGAAAAACTCTCTGTAAAACAGACACACACACACTTTTAATGGGGAAGTTCCATAGGTGTAATGGCTTTTATACTGTACAAACTTTATTTTCTACCTAAAGGGGTAGCTGTGGAATCGCTGTGAAGAACCTTTTAAGCACCTTTATTTTAAAGAGTGAAACCTAACTTTTAATTTTATGTTAATATTACATCCAGAGAAAAGAACTGTCTCCTTCTTTGTCCCTGGTTTCTCCTAAGTGTGTGTGTTTTCTCACCAGTTAACAGCAAAATTGAGCTTTTGGTTCCCTGCCAGTCTCCCCTGGCTTGCTCACCAGCCGATTAAATCATTATGAAGTGACTCTCTAACAGCTCCCTGAATAAACTACTTGGCTCTAAAACTGCTCAATGTTAAGAATTAATGCATTATAGCAGTTTTGAAAAGTACTATAGAAATAATTTGACCTGACAGTGATTGATGTCTTGACAAGAAGATAAAGATGGGTAGCACCAATGGTAGACTTATATTTCACCTACGTCAATATAAACACATAAAATGCTCTGTTTTAGGAGCTACCAGAACATACACATTAATTAATATGTGCAATACAATCAATCTCTCGCTAATGTGGCTCCAGAATGTAAATAACTCTGGGCAATTTCAAAGGCCTATTTAAGAGTCATGACATGTTTCAGTTTAAACGTGGTTGCGAACCCTTGAGGATGCTTTAATTTTTATATAGGGCGGATGGGAGTAGTGACGGAGCTGGCCTTTTTGGTATGAGGGTGCAAAAGGGAGAAAGCTTGGGTTAGATGCAAGTTCCTTAAAGGTCCTTTACATGTGGTAACATTTCTATTTAGAACCATATCATCCTGTGAAGCTATTTTAAGCTGAAATGATGCTTTGTGTTAAAGTTAAGGGCTCTTTATTCCCACTTTTTCTATACATGTCTATGAATTTTCACTTTTAAATTGTAACTGGTATCCTATCAAGTCTTTTTCCCTTTTTAGTTTTTAGTACTTGAGTTTATATTATTTAATAAATGATTTAATATGAATAATGTAAATATACTAATATTAATGAAAATTGCATACTATTAGAAAAAGATTATTGTAAAGTGTATAAAGAAGAAACCAATCGAAGCCGGTACAAAATTGTTCATGACATCTTTTTTTTTTTTAAATAAATCTAATTTCCCAATATAAATACAAATATACAGTGTGCATAATTATTAGGCATGTTGATATTCTGATCATATTTTTTTTCAAAGCACATTTTACCAATTCCAAACCACATCAATCTTAATAACTACTAATAATTTTGTATTTAATAATATATAAGTTATATATAATTGTCCATGAAGGCTGGAAGTGAAAAACTTATTATATTCAGGTGTGCAGAATTATTAGGCACGTTTTCCTTTACAGATAAAATGAACCAAAAAAACAAATTTAACTCAGACTAAAAAGTAAAAAATTATGCTAGAATTTGCAAAGTTAAGGCATCACCATTGGACAGCAAGATGCTAATTGGGTCAGCAGGGCCAGAAAAAAAAAACATGTGGAGAAGAAAAAACACGTTAACTGCAGAGGAATTAAGAATTAATGTGAAGAATTAGGTGTAAAACCATCAGGAACCATTTAGTCTCCAGTGCCACCATTTTCCAGAACTGCAACCTGGAGTCTCCAGGTGTCAGATTCTCAGATTTTGCTTGGGTAAACAAAATCCTAAAAAAGAAACTGTCCATAAACGCCTAGTAAAAAAAAATATTCTTCATGTATTTTACAAAACTCAGCATGTTATTCTTAAAGGGTCATATGATGCTGCTAAAAAGAACATTATGTTGTGTATTTGGTGTAATGCAATGTGTTTATGCGGTTTAAGGTTCAAAAAACACATTATTTTCCACATACTGTACATTATTGTTTCTCCTCTATGCCCCGCCTTTCTGAAACGCATCGATGTTTACAAAGCTCATCGGTCTGAAAAGCGAGGTGTGCTCTGATTGGCCAGCTATCCAGTGCGTTGTGATTGGCCGAACGCCTCAAGCGTGTGACAGAAAGGTAAGTTCATTACCTACTTGTGCCGTCTCCCAGCAGGACACAGACTCAGGCCAGCTTCTCTGCTCGTGCACAATCCCCATCTCGGTTCTCTTTTAGTAGTCCATCAATGTACTGTTAGGAGTGAACTGAATAATCAGGAATTGGTTTATTTCGATTGAGTCAGAGGGAGTGTCAGGCACGTTTATAAACCGAATAACTTGAGTAATTTGTGGATTAGTGCGTACTGGAGACGCGAAGCGTTTCAAACGATTTGGTGAGCTGGTTCGACCGGTTCACTAAGAAGATCCGGTTAAATAGAACGATTCAGTCACGATTCGGACATCACTAGACGAGACAAAACCAATAAAGCCCATTACAAATGAGGCATTTGTTTTATCCAGTGGGGACATAATTACTGATTTATACTGACTTATACTGTCTTTTTACACGTTACGTTGCATCGCGCCGCGTAAACATAAAAACCATGTCTGCATTTGTAATCGGAAAAATAACAAACAAGCGCTACTCTACACTGCACAAAAAACTCGCGTTTGAATCATCAGTAGCAAATTCTTTAACTATAAATAAGTACTTACAGGCTGTGAGTCAGAAGCGCCAGACTGTCCTTGCAAAGTTGGAACTGCCCAACTTTATAGAAACAGCCTTTTTGCCACAGACGCATTGTAGGCTACTGATTCAGGAAACTGTCATCATCCATCCTCCATAAAATGCGCAGCACACATTTGAATATTTGGGTTGAAATGTTCTGGAACAATGTTGTAAATACAACTTAACAACTGATGTCCATTTTTGGAAGGCCAAACAAAGTCGTTTCGCTTTCACAACAAAACACACAGCGACTCCACAACATGGCAGCGGCGGCAACAGCGAGAATAAAAGTTACGCCTTCTTTCTTTGCGTGAACATTTGGGCGGCATTATGCAAATCTTCCCACATCGTGACGTAGACATGTGGGGGCGTGTTAGAACGAGCCGTTTCAGGGGGGCGTGGTTGACTCTTAACTTTTATAAAGAATATCTCTTTGGATTTGAGACTTTAGACTTTGCAACTTTACAGATCTTCTTTATGCACCAAGCGCTTGTAACACTTCATAGAGAAAGGAAAAATTGAAATCGCATCATATGACCCCTTTAAGTGAGGGTAATTGTTTTAGGATTTTTAGGATATGTAACAACAGTGGATAGATGATAAGTGACATGTTAGTATAGACGTGACTTTACAGGTAAACCGAAAGTCTTTAAAAACTTTTTATACACAGATCACATATCTTTGGAGATGTACAGTCAAGCCAGTAATGATCTCGGAGACATGTTGATCACAG
The DNA here is from genome assembly GCA_018155175.1 of Sinocyclocheilus anophthalmus. Lineage (NCBI taxonomy): Eukaryota > Metazoa > Chordata > Actinopteri > Cypriniformes > Cyprinidae > Sinocyclocheilus > Sinocyclocheilus anophthalmus. The sequence goes on along the minus strand of JADLZN010003671.1, from coordinate 54,225 downwards.
GTCAACTGTGCATCAGTGGTCTTCTGGGCAATCTGGTTTGTGCTCCTGTGCTCCTGAAAAAATCATTTTTGCACACAGCCACCACAATTAATCAAAAACACCACTTTGTTTGTGCATTTTTAGTAAGCTATAATAATCAATAATGATATTGCAAATGATATACAAACAACAGACTGTACTAGACAAGCAAGATCAGAGTTTTATCGCAGTACAACAGTATTCATTTTAAAAGATGTGCTAAATGAAGTATAACAATACACAATGGAGAATCTGCAGAGAAGTGATTGATGAAGATATTTTTTTTGAAAAGGGGATGGCTGTTTTTTACTGTCTTAAAACAAAGCTAGTTGTTTTTGGACAACACAAGATAAAAACACCTTTAGTGATTTGCCAACTGGATTAACCATCTTGATTTTGTATCCGCAATCTAGGATAATGTCGTACATAGCTCTCACACAAAAAGTCCCCTTAGGGTGAAAACAGATGAAATAGACCTTTGAATCTAAAATTTGTCTAATAATCTTTGAACAAACTACAAAGAAATCAGTATACCAAGACATTATGTCCACAAACAATGAAGGTGAAAATGAAAACCCTGTTTTCAGAGACGATTATGTTGGATTTTAAACACCTAGAGGCATGTTTCTCACATTACAGAAGCTGTAGATGGATCGGGAGCGTTTTAGAGTCAACAAATTCACATGCAAGAGCAAATTTCCTCTGGCTTTCTTTACCTACACCACTTACCATCACTTATATAGGGGTCTAGTTCTATTATATGCCACCCAAGGACTTCAAAATGCTTATTAAATCAAAAACGACACCATTGTGGTTAAATTTACTGACATGAAAAATGTTTTTCTCTGGGGATAATATGAGAGAATACACTTGCATTAATTCACACTGACACTTTTATCCAAGTAATATTTGAAAAATATATTGTTTTGGGACATAACACTTATGGATACAGTACCATACAGTTTCAAACGCTATTTTTTATTAGTTATTTTTTTAATGGCAAGACCAAAGTAGTTTAAAATGAAAGAGACAAACAAGTCAAATTTCATTTCAAGACAAATTTCTTAATTTCTGGCTGAGGATGCAAATTAAGCAGCAAGCTCAAAGTAGCAGGAGTTTCACTGTCTTTTACTGGAATTTTTTATTTCTTATAAAAATGACCATTGAAAGACGAACCCCTGCAATGTCAAAATTGCTATTTGACGAGCCATCACTGAGAAATAAAGGGAAAGGACCGTAACTGCAGAGCAGGAGGTAGAAAAACCTTTATCAAACAAAGCAAGTCTGCTATGACAGAAACTGTTAGCATAACAATTATCCAATCATGCTGCCATTAAACAGAGGAGGAAAGCAGAATAAAGAAGGGAAGGGGAAGTGGAGAGAAACAGAGATAAAAATAGAGTGTGAAAACTGCTTTAATAAAACATATCAAACACTCCCTCACTATTAAAGCCTGCAAAATCATAGAGGCAAATGATAAACAACCGGGTTCAACAGCTAGCAGATTAGATGACCATCTGACTGTACTGAAAGAAACGAGGGGAAGTAATTGAACTGGAATATATACAAAGCAGTTCGGTATGTCTGTTTTCTATAATGGCACTTTATAATCTGGTTTGAGTCAATAAGATATTAAAGGGAGAAAACATGACTGAAGAAAACGTTTGATACCAAGTGGAGGAAGCATTTAGCTCAAGTGCCCTAAGGAGGTTAACATGAAACAGCATTCATAACACATTTTTCTTCTGTAATCTGATGCATTTAAGAGTGGATATTTCTTGGTTATGTTTTGCAATACACTTGTTAATGACCGTGCACTTCAGAATACTGTCATATAAGTTTGCCTCCTCTGGGAAATTAGTGCTTTCATCTGTTCATCTTTTGAATGCTTTATCGACTGCAGTTCCCTTTGGGAATTAGAGCTTGTTTGGTTTTTAATCCCACATTAACAACTCTGTCTCAAACGGAAATTTCCTTTTGACTCAAATAAACAGCACAGACTGGTTTAAAACACCCAGTGAAAATAGCTTGAGGAGTACACTTCTGTTTCAATAGAAAAAAAAGCATTAAAAAAATCAATAGACCCATCTATTGCATTAAAGTCGTACTCGGCACAAGTATAAAGATTCAGGAGCTTTTGTCAAAACCATTAGTTAAGGTAATTTATTCATCTGAACTGAGAAAATCGTATTACTGCATGCTTGAAATAACTTTCACGTTCTCAGTCATTTCAGTCTTTGGTGTAAAACTGGTGAAAAATCTGATTACTTGCATAAAGCGGCGGTGCCTCCCCGTCAATGCTCTTGCCAGTTCACGCAGTGAAAATCAGACAGTTTTGACCTTGTCCTGTTCACACTGATGGAATTTTAAACGGGTTCATCTGACAGGAAGATGAAAATAACATCAGTGTAAAATGTATACATATATAAGCACATATATGTGGTGCACATATACGAGCCACATACATACCAAATCTTATTTGATATTATTTGTTTCTTAATTATAAAACTGTATACTAACTATAGGTCTAAACAATAAATGCAATATTTTAAAAAGTCAATTTATAGTCAAAATTAGTTAAATACAAAATAATATATATATATATATTATAATAATATATATATTATAATGCATAATATAATAATGTAATTATTTATACATCATATTTTTATTGAAAAACTAAATAACAATCTGTAACTGATGTTTGTCATGGATGAGCCATGTTCTCTCACCTCCCAATCACAATGTGCACCTTCCCCGGAATTCTAACTGGACAGACCTGCTCGTCATCACTAATCACCTCCCTATATAAACGCACACCTCACATCCACTCATCGTCTGGTCTCACACTGAGCAACGGACTCATTCCTATTCTCCCTTTCGATATTCGTAGACTCCCGGACTTTTCGTCTCCTACCTTCCTGGATTCACCTCCTTCTCTTCACAGCGTCCACGATCTCCCAACCTGCAAAGTAAAGGACAGTATTATTACTACCTATCCTTCTGTTTCTACAATCCATTGCTGCATTGCTCACCTATTTGTTCGTTCACTCCCTGCTGTTAATAAACGGTTTAAACTGACCATCATCTTTCTGAGTCGTTCTGTTACAGTGTTAGAGCTTTATTTAGCTTGTCACATATAATAAACAAACTCTGAATATCTAGCAACTTATACATATCAGTCATTTCTAGAAGTTCTTTCAGCTTTAGTTTGCAAATATACCTGAAATCGATGCACAGGACTTGAGGACTCCTGTTGCCTAAATTAAAAGAAAAATGTTTTTATTTGAGTTTTTTTTTTTAAATCACAAATTCTATGTTTTAATGTAGACATGCTGTTAACTATTTTCAGTAACCGTGTACCATAAAATATATATACCACACATTTGGTTAAGGTTCAAAGCAATGTTATGTTCAATTATTCATCTCTGATTAACTTTTCATCAGATCTACTGTATGTTTGTAATATTCAGTAGCGTTCATTAAACTACACTTTTTCAGAGCCTATTTCTGTAATGCAGCATGTGTCAAAACATTCTCTGATGAATATGATGCAGTGATAGCAAACCACCGTAGACTGAAGTGCATAAACTTTGTCACCAGTTGAATTTTTAATGATTAACAATGTTTATGAGCAGGTGATGCTCATTGCCAGTAATTGGATGCATGCCTTAAGAAGCAGTGAGGGGACATTTGAATATGTAAATGCAATCAGGGATATAGATGGAAAGAGAGTTTGTGTTTGTTTTGGGTGTGGAGTACAAACATGTCATTAGGTGGAAACAGGATACACCCACTGCAGCTCAGTTAATATTCAGCCAGATGTGTCTTTGATTACACAGATGTAAGAGTGCTCTGAACTCCTCTAAGCTCACCAACACAGGAGGGAGATGATTTCATTACTCAAGTGTGTTTTGCAATTCCATCGCGTTCGATTCCAAGTGAAGGACCCTTGGCTGGGCTAAACAGGAACACTATCTTCTCAGATGATGAAATAACATAGTCTGGATTGCACAGAGAAAAAAAATTGGTAACTGGTATTTCGAGAGTAAACTTTTAAGCTAAAGGATTACTGCAGTGTCAATGAAAGTTAAGAAATGCTGAACTTGTGAGAAAAGAAATAAGATGGGAACCTTACATGTTATCTAAGCAGCTCGGTTAGGCTTGTATAGTACTGTACCTCATGTTACTGGAAAAGGATATAGTGAAGAACTTCTCTTTGCCACATATCACTTTCATCCTGTAAATAAAGATAAAATAGAGTTAATTTTTTTCTACTTACAGGATACAATTTTAATTTTCTCCACAACTCATCTACAACAGATTATTGAGTTCCCCCACATTTCAAACTGTTCCTGCACTTTAAAAATGACATAAAAAATGATATACATTAGCATTCAATAACTTTGGGACAGTATGCTTTTCCATCCATCCATCCCATCCCATCCCACAAGATTGCATGAAACTGATCAAAAGTGACTGTATAGATTCTATTTAAAATAAAAATTGAAGCCTATCATGTAAAAATGTTGTGAAATATTATTAAAAGTTCAAATAACATTACTGTTTTTACTGTATGTTTGATCAAATAAATTCAGCCTTGCAGTGCAGTGAGCATTACAAATATTTTACAGGCCCCTTTTATTTCATTTAAATTTAATATCTTACTTTTCCTGACTACCTGACTATTATCATCATTTTTAATGAATTGCTTTAAAACATTCTGAGACAACGATAAATTAACCTGATAAATTATGAAATATTTTTACTGAATGTGATGAACTTATATCAAAGACAATATCTAATAAATCTTCACTGACGTACCTCTATTTTCCCATCTTATGAGCTTCTCTACTGCCACAGGTTTAGGCAGCTGCTTTTATGATCTTTTAAAAGCTGTAGAACTCAGATTTTGGTTAAGTCTTTAAGAGGAGTAAGACAACCTAATCCTTTTTAATAGCCTCTCTTCGCTCAACCCAAGGTACATCCTCAATTCCAGAAGTCCCACTGTTTTATAGCAGGTAGCACCACTTTTTGCAAGTTTGCCACCACAGATTTGATTTAATCCACACACTTAATTTGCATAACACAACATGTTGTGCTGTGTCTATTATACCACATTTGACTGCTACCTCACAGGGAAGCTCATAGCAAGCTATTACAGCAATCTATCATTTGAGAAGTGTCTGCGGTCTAATTTCCCTCCCTCATTTTCCGACATTGAATACACAAGCATTAGAGGTGTACTCCCGTCAAATGTCTGATGGCAGGAAAATTGATGCCAGGCAGCAACCTGCCAGTTAGAACCCCAAACACGAACAATTTGAGTCTGTTCCACACAGAATGAGACAGCTCTGCATTTAACCCATCCAATGACAGGGTACTTCCAACAGCAGTTAGGACACGAAGCTGTCCGTCCGTCACAGCAGAGCAGACTCAATAAAATACTTTCTGCTCTTAAAGCACAACTGAGATCCAGCTCATAATCTTCTTCCCCTGCTCTTTGAATTTCTAAGCCAGTGCTATAGAGTTGAAGATACTGAGCCATGTGTGATCAAGTCCTGCTACAACCAGTTTAAAAACGTCTAAGCTCAGCATTATGAATGCCTTGTGCTTAAATGAATGTGGTCGTTTGACTGAAATCTCTTCCCGTCATAAAGATATTACAAAGGATGGAGATGCCAGCAGCTTATAAAAAGATGCCATATTGATTTAATTTGGATTCTTTTTGAGGTATTGAAGTGACATTGCGAGTATGTGAGTTTATAGTGACTGATGGGTCCGTGGTGTCTCGTTAGCTCTTGCCGTGCAGACAGAGAATAAGCCCTTGAGCTGCCTGACACCATCACCCCATCATTCCCCTTCTGCAATGGACAGGCTGTAATGTGACCTCTGTATGAGCGAAGGAGAAGAAATTTCGGGGTGGTTGGGGAACAGATCACATAGCTTGTCAAGGCAGTGGAAGTAAAAAAATCCAGGTCCATTCCCGGAGGGATAATGAATGAATGGTACTGAGAGGAAGAGGTATGCAAATCCCACTCTTGAATAATTCTGACAAACATCCTACCAATACTCTGTCTGTAAATGCAAAGTGTTCTTAAAATTTTTGTTAAAAAGTGAGTGAGTGACATGTGGCCAAGTATGGTGACCCACACTCAGAATTGGTGCTCTGCATTAACACCAAAGGCAACACCACAGCAGGGACACACACACACACTGTGAACAACACCAGGCAGTGGAAGCATTTAGCTGCGGCGCCTGGGGAGCAGTTGGGGGTTCGGTGCCTTGCTCAAGGGCACCTCAGTCGTGGTATTGAAGGTGGGAGAGAGCGCTGTACATTCACTCCCCCCAACTACAATCCCTGCCGGTACGAGACTCGAACCTGCAACCTTTGGGTTACAAGTCCAACTCTCTAACCATTAGGCCATGACTTCCACCAAAAGGTGCGTGGTGGTGGCCATATTGCAGCATTTTTAACTTTTTATTAAACAATTGATCTTAAATCCCTGTTCAATGGAGCGACAGCACCTCAAACACAAGCAAAAAGTTTCTCTGTTTGATGATTATAAATATTATTTATAATAACTGTCTGGCATGGATGTAAACAATATATATGCACTTAAAGTAAAGATACTGTGCTATAAAAGTACACAAGCTTTCCAGTTTGGGGTTAGTAAGATTTTTTGTTTTTGAAAGAAGTCTTTTATGCACACCAAGGCTGCTTAAAAAAAAAAGCATTTACAATCAACAGCATTTACTAAAACATTTTGAAACATTATAAATGTAATATTAACTATAATTTACTGCCCTTTATACCCCCAGGTTAAGTTTGTTTTGCAAAAAATATAGGAAAATACAGTCCATGGAAATGTAATTAAATAAGTGAGCAAAATTATTTTTAATAGTACCTGAGCAGATTACAAATTCCCCAAAATAATTCTTAAGTACAGTAATTAATTACAGTTACTCTAGTGTACTTTCACAGCTGCTTCCTGTTCTTGAACTTTTCACACTCACCTAAAGAAAACCAAAGGTGTCATAAAAAGGTAAATTTTTGGTGTATGTTCATTCCATCAAAATCAACAAGAGATGGTTTTTTTTGGCATAATCCAATCATTTGCTTGACTGAGGAGGATGTATATTTCTAGACACCTGTCACCAATGAGATATGATTATTTCACATCACAACACATTTTCCCCAGTCGCTTAAATAAAAATAGTGATTTGACATATTAAACATTTAAAACCATTTTTCTGGAACTTTTCTGACACTTTAAGAGGTCTGCCATTGAAACATGTAACTTATGAGGCATCATATTTATTTCTATATCTGTCATCTGGTCACATGGTCAGGGATGCTGCACACTACATTTTATATTCAGTTTTTTTATGAGTCTTTTAGCTCTTTTTTTCATTTAAAATAACGTTTTTTTTTTGCATTCATAATTAATTGTTTTTTTTAAAAAGGTTTATTTTTTTAATTGAGGCTGCAGGGTCCCTAAAGGCACAGTTATGAGAACTGAATAATGCACGTGTACTTAGAATTGTGTTGGCACAAAGAACATTGAAATGCATGCTGTTCTGTCCAAACCTCTGATTGAGATTCATACAATGGTACAGTCTGTTGGGAGATGACGGCAATGGTGATATAATAAATTTTTTTTAAAAACAGGCTTATTAAACAAAGCTGCATCCATGCACAAACCTTGATAGCAAGACAGAAAATTTACCAGCCATAATTATTCTTACTAACCATTAAACTGCATTTTGAATTGTTTTATTTTTAATTAAATGACTTTGTTGACAATGACAGTGAAATTATTTCTGATAGTTATATTACTTGCTGTTTTGTGCATTAGTGGTGTGACTTTTCAGGAGAGGCTGCTCACTGCAAAGCCAATGGGTGGAGCTAGACACTTCAACCACACCCTAACCCTACCCATAACACTATCGCTAAACATACTCCACCCATTTAAAGGCACAATATGTAAGATTTTTTTATTAAAATATCCAAAAACCACTAGAATAGTGTTATATATTTTGCTGACTTGTGTACTTACATTATCCCAAACGTTTCGAAGAATGTTTAAATCAAGAGAAATAAGCAATTTTAACAAGTGACACGGACCGTGTCCATAGTGTCATTGTGTCACCTGCCAATGACGTCATAACCCCTCGATTTCCGGTTTTGTTTTGTAGAAAACATGGAAACACCAAAGATGCTTTAATATATTGTGCGTTTTATTAGACCGGTGACGACCGCACAGAGTAGCATTATAACAGAACTTTCAAATGTATCTAGTATGATAAAACAGCGCTGCTTTTTTCCCCCCACATACGCACGAAGCGGAAGCGGTCGACTGTGGCATAATAAAAGCTCTGCTGCTTCCGAGCCGTGTGTCACGCTCGTTCAGCGACCTCGTTTCGCTTCGAAGGCTTTCAGCCTCACACTGCTTCATTCTACTACGCTAATAAATCATTAGCTCATCCATGAACATGATTTCTGCTCAGTCCCGCCGGATTGCATCGGCTGTAGAATGAAGACGACAACTCCCATGATTCCACACTCAGTCAGAGTCATCAAACTACGCCTTTGTCTATTTGTTTATTTTGAATACACACCCTCTAGAGGCGAAAATTACATATTGTGCCTTTAAGTCCAGAGAGGGGAGCTGGGTGTCATTTGGGCTCTGCAGTGAGTACTTGTTTTCAGTGACTCTTCCTGCAGGTTACACAGTTCAGCCAGTAGGGAGCGCCATGAGAGTGTTTATGAGTGTATCATTAAATTCAAATGGATCGGTATAAACCCACTGATTCATTTGGGTATAAAAAATGTCCTGCCTAACATACATCACGTACTTCTCCTTTATTAAGTAGGCTAAAACAGTGCGTAAAAAGAGCAGTGTCTAAATTCACAATATACAGTACATAAAACAGTAGGCGAAAAGATTATGCTTAAATATGCAAAGAAAACTGGAAGTTGGAAGTAGAAAATCTATAGGTACCTTTATAGACCGTTTCATTCAAATCACTAATGCTGTATGAGCGAATACACTGTAGATTACTTGCGGGATGTTTTGTAATGCTCTCCTCCATTTTTAGATGCAACCGGACGTGTCATATAGACAACGCGTCATATGAACTTTCTGCTCAAGTTGAAATTTTTACTTTTGGTGTGCACACACCATAACAGTCAGGTCATCACTCTTACAATTAAACCAACCAAGTATTTTGTTGAAGCTTCTAAAAAAAGTACCAAGCTGATTGGCAAGTGTCTCAATTTTAGCCAATTTGCAAATCTAAATTTTAGCTTATGAATATGCAAAGAATCTCACAAGGACATGTCACTGACATGCCCTTCCCCACTGACTTTATGAGGCAGCTATCATCACAAATTAGCACAACAGTGAGTAAACGTGTTATGTTTTGATGGCAGACATCAAAAACCATAGCAGCTGTTATCTCCTGTGGCAGACGTGGGGATGTGAGCACCCCCTCAAGACTTTTCTTCCGTTCTACCAACCTGGAACCATTAGAAACCACTACACACCACAGAGTCAATACCTTACACAAACCACCCTCCATCCAGCTGCATGTGTCATCAGCCTCTCAAATGGTGTACATAATGTGACTGGCCTTGAAATCTGTTCTGTATACAATTGCATAAGCTGACATGTCCGCATAACTGATATTTGTTTGGGACTGTCTGCCAGACAGTCAAGCTGTATTTCCATTTAGGGAACTAGAGATACCAGGAGAAGCAAAAATAACTGCAGATATCTTGTCATCGTCAATTTTGCTCCCCAGTTGTCGCAGTTTGCCTTCGTGATAGAGCTCATCTCAGGATGTATAAAACTGCCTGAGGGCTGCATGAGACAATCAGGGTGAGGTTTTAACAGGAGCCACACTGTTTTCTAGTTCCTGTTCTTAGTTTAATGATTCCTTCCCTGAAACCATTTGTGAGGTTTAACTGTAATATCTATGCAGACACAAGCACTAAACCCCAGTGAACACAGTGTGCAGTTTCTTGTCCTATTACGATTTTTGTTTATAGATTGTACAATATGAGCTGGGTGAAAATAATTCAGAAAGATCAGAAATATACATCAACAACAACAACAACAAATGCTTTTCAGTGAAAAATTTATTCATCCGATCCAAGCCTCTCCTATGGAATAAAAATCCATCCTAGAAATTACGTCTAGCAGGCAAAAGTGAACAACTTATTAATTTCTTTTAAAGGGGTCCTATTATGCTCTTTTACAATGTCTTGAATTTGATTTCAACCACCAAGCATGAGAGCATGTTCTATTACACCCGTACTAGAACTGTCAGGGTTCTGTCACTTCGGTCTAGTGTAATTCAAGGTTTTGTGACAGAGCCCTGACAATCCCGTCATGTCATTGTTTTCATGTGAGCACGCGGCTTTAAGAGTGCTCGAGCCATGCACTCTCGTCTGCGTGTACTGTTTCATGTTGGAGCGTGGTGTTCAGATCCCGGCACTCATGTCTTGAGTTTCGGTTTCGTGTCGGGGTCCGGACACTCGCGCTCCATGTTCTGTCTGTTGTGGGAACGTGTGGTCTCGAGTTCGCTCGGCCGTGCGCTCTTCTGTCCACGTGTTGTGTAGCACGCGGTTTGTGTTCAGCCGCGTGCTGTTCCTGTTGTCTTGTATGAGTTTTCTCATTAACTGCGTGTTCGTGTCTTTTGTTCTAGCACATGGCTTGTGATTTTGTTTTGCTGGCCATGTGCTTGTGTTTTGTTTTGTGTGAGCGCATGGCTTTTTGTCTTTGATTCGGTGTGCAATGTGCTCATGTCAATTGTCTTGACCACTCCCATCTTGTTACCTGATTATTAGTTAATTTGCCCCACATGTGGTCCCTCGTTACCCTCCTCATTTGCTCTCCATTTATTCTCCTTGTGTTTGCAGTCCTGCGTCAGTTCGTCATCGTCTATCCCTGGATGTGTCGTGTCCAGATCCTGCCTTGCCTTGCCAGCCTGTTTTTCCCCCACGGGGTAGTTTTTGTTGGTGTTTTGTTTATTTTTATTACCCATTAAAACCCTTTTTCTGCAGTACTGAGTCCTCGCTCCATCCTCTACCCAGACCTTGACAAGAACATGCTCTCATGCTTGGTGGTTTGAAAAACGCATTATTTTTTTACATAAGTTACATTATTACAATACCTTTCTCCCCACCCTGGCACAAACGGCTCAATTAGTTCCAGATTTGATGAAGGCCCGCCTTCCGAAAAACGAGATGTGATGTGATTGGTCTTTCCATGTGTCAATTCAAGATCTTTGTGTTCAACCCTCTTTCATTTAAAAGTGCACACTTAAAAGTCTAATTTGACAGCACCTTAAGGAAGGTGAGCAAAAACACAGAGACTTTGTGATGTATTCATTGTGTCATTAGTCACAGTAATCTAATTCATGGACCAAAAGCGTGTGTAATCTTTATTGAGATCGGGACATATCAACCAGTAATTTAATTTCCAGTAACGGACGGTAGAAAGTTCAGCAATGAATGGTATGCGTTTTATGACAGAATATAGTTGGAAACACTATATTAGTTCCTCACGCGTCTCGCCTTTGGCAACAGCGATTCAAAACGGAAACATTTCAAGTAACACGGGAAAAAGACACGGAAAACTTAAATGAACATCAGAAAAGCAGCGTGCACATTTCTGGTTAAAAATTAAAGACCATCAATTGACAAATGGAAAACATCACCATTCAAGTCAACAGGAAGAGCCAAAGCTAGTCCACATTTTACTAAAAGGTGGCAACCTCTTTAAGTTATTCTTGACTGTGTTAGATTGACTGCTTTGATGCGTTGCAATACGGTATGGCATTGTTTTGATTGCGTACATCAGAAAAAAATATTTTGCTTGTATTTCAGATATATATATATATATATATATATATTTTTTTTTTTCTGGCCCCCCTGACTCAAGAGTCAAATGTCGCCCATGCGTAGTAGTAAGTCGAATCTTAAACATATGAGCCTGTAATATTTAGGCTACCTCTAGACCAGGGGTGCCCAAACTCGGTCTTGGTTGTCCTGCCAGGTTTTGTTCCAACCCAAATCAGGACACACGAAACCAACGAAATCAGCTTTACTAGACATACGAGTTACGCTATTAGCCTAGAGCCGCTCGCATCGCCAGCAGCATGTGGGGCGCTTAATCTCACTTAATATTACTAAATAACACATATTCACTGTTACTGCTTTGATGGACGATGTGTGTCTTACCTTTGAGTGCAGTTGAGGGACACGTTCGAGCTGGAGGGGACCCCGTGGAGAAAGCGATCGGGAATGGTGGCCGAAGCAGACCCGCTGGAGAAGAGCGGAAGCCGTGCTGGAACACCCAGGTGATGTCACAAGTCGAGGTAAGTAACAGCACGCTGCTAAATGTCCCACCACCTCTACTCTTTGTGTTTCTCTGCACAGGCCCGGTGCAACCAGGACGCGATCTTCCCAGATGTCCTTCACTACGGCGCCAGGACACCACGGACCCTGGTTGCAGCCGCAGCGGAAGACGCGAGCCAGACCCCGGGCGACGACCTCTCCACCTCCACCCCCTCCGATCTTCGAGATCTCCACCCGGAACCGCCTCGCTCCCCTCCGCGAGACGGAACGCAACATTGTGATCATCGGAGACTCCATCGTCCAGCACATCCGTGCTACGTTAGCTGAAGGTAAAGTGCACACTCACTGTTTCCCTGGTGCTCGTGTTCTCGATGTTTCTGCGCAGATACCCGCGATCCTGAAGGGCGACGAGAGCACCGGAGCGGTCGTGCTTCACGCGGGGGCTAACGACAACAAGCTGCGGCAGACGGAGACACTGAAAAGGGACTTCAGTGAGCCTGATCGAGATGGTGCGCAGCACATCACACGCGGCGACGGTCATCGTGTCAGGACCGCTTCCCACATACCGACGAGGACACGAAAAGTTCAGTAGACATTTTGCTTTAAATGAATGGTTATTGTAATGGTGTAAAGAACAGAAACTGCTCTATGTTAATAATTGGAATCTTTTCTGGGAACGTCCTAGGCTTTTTCGCGCTGATGGCCTGCACCCCAGCAGAGTCGGAGCGGAGCTCATGTCGGACAACATCTCCAGGACGCTACGCACCATATGACTAGTAAAATCTCAAATAACTGCCCTGATTACATTTGTTCTACCCGCTTAAATGATAGAAGTACTTTTGCTGTCCAATCTATAAAGACTGTGTCTGTTCCCCGAATAGTGAGGCCAAAATATAAATTTAATACAGGATCTAGAAAAAATCAGATCTTGATTAAACCAGAAAATTGCAAAATAAATTAACAAAAACAATTTTTAAAATTTGGGCTCCTAAACATTAGATCACTCTCACCCAAAGCAGTTATTGTAAATGAAATGATCACAGATAATAGTTTTGATGTACTCTGCTTGACTGAAACCTGGCTAAAACCTAATGATTATATTGGTCTAAATGAGTTTACTCCACCAAGCTACTATTATAAGCTTGAGCCCCGTCAGACTGGTCGTGGCGGATGTGTTGCAACAATATATAGTGATATTATCAATGCTACTCAGAAGACAGGATACAGGTTTAAATCATTCGAAATACTAATGCTTAATGTTAAACTGTCAGATATGCAAAAGAAATCTAACGTATCTCTTGCTCTGGCTACTCTGTATAGACCACCAGGGCCATATACAGATTTCCTAAAAAGAATTTGCAGATTTCCTCTCAGACCTATTGGTTAACGTTGATAAAGAGCTAATTGTCAGAGATTTTAACATTCAAGTTGATAATACAAATGATGCACTAGGACTTGCGTTTACTGACCTAATAAAACTCTTTTGGAGTCAAGCAAAACGACACCGGGCCCACTCATCGTTTTAATCACAAGCTAGATTTAATTATATCGCATGGAATTGATATTAGTGATATAGATATCGTACCTCAAAGCGATGATGTTAATGACCATTTCCTTGTATCATGCATGCTACGTATTACTGATATGAACTATATGGCTCCGCTTTATCGTCCGGGCAGAACTATTGTTCCAGCCACCAAAGACAAGATTCACAAATAAACTGCCTGATTTATCTCAACTGCTTTGTGTACCCTTAAGTACACATGAACTAGACGAAATGACTAGCAACATGGGCACTATCTTCTCTAATACATTAGAAGCTGTTGCCCCCATCAAATTGAAAAAGGTTAGAGAAAAACGTACTGCGTCATGGTACAACAGTAATACCCATTCTCTCAAGAAAAAAACTCATAGTCTTGAGTGCAAATGGAGGAAAACTAACTTGGAAGTTTTTAGAATAGCGTGGAAAAACAGTATGTCCAGCTATTAGACAGGCTCTAAAAGCTGCCAGGGCCGAGCATATCTACAAACTCATAGAAAATAACCAAAAACAATCCTAGGTTTTTATTTAGCACAGTGGTTAAATTAACAAATAACCAGACGCCATCCGATCTAAATATTCCCTCACAGTTTAATACTAATGACTTTGAATTTCTTCACTGATAAAATAGATAACATCAGAAATACAATAACAAATGTAGATTCTACAGCGTATAATACTTTAGCTTCATTCATCGCACCAAAAAATAAACTGCAGTGCTTTACAACTATAAAACAGGAATAGCTAAATAAACTTATCACTGCATCTAAAACAACAACATGCCTGTTAGATCCTCTACCCACTAAATTACTAAAAGAGTTGATACCTGTAGCAGAAGAACCACTTCTCAATATTATTAACTCGTAGTTGTCTTTAGGTCACATCCCAAAACCATTCAAGCTGGCGGTTATTAAGCCTCTTATTAAGAAACCACAACTAGATCCTAGAGAACTGGCAAATTACAGACACATTTACAATCTTCCTTTTATGTCTAAAATTTTAGAAAAAGTTGTGTCTGCTCAATTGTGCTCCTTCCTGCAAAAAAAATGATCTCTATGAAGAATTTCAGTCAGGTTTCAGGCCCCACCATAGCACAGAAACTGCACTTGTGAAAAATTACAAATGACTTGCTTCTTGCACCAGACCAAGGCTGCATCTCATTGCTAGTTGTACTTGATCTTAGTGCTGCGTTCGACAATATAGATCATGACATACTAATAGATCGATTACAAAACTATACAGGAATCCAAGGGCAGGCTTTAAGATGGTTAAAATCCTACCTGTCCGATCTTTGTTTATTTAAATGGGGAGTCATATCAATTATCACCAGTAAAATATGGAGTGCCACAAGGATCTGTCCTAGGTCCTCTGCTATTTTCGATATACATGTTGCCCCTTGGTAATATTATTAGAAAATACGGGATTAGTTTCCACTGTTATGCCGATGATACTCAACTATATATCTCAACAAGAACAGATGAAACTTCTAAATTATCTAAGCTAACAGGATGTGTGTGTTAAAAATGTAAAGATTGGATGACCAATAATTTTCTCCTATTAAATTCGGTTAAGACCAAAAGACAGTACACGAATCTCGTGGATTACAATTTGCAACTAGACGAATATATTGTTACTTCCTCTACAGTCAAAAATCTTGGGTGTTATATTAGATAGCAACTTGTCTTTGAAAATCATATTTCCCATGTTACAAAAAAACTGCATTCTTCCATCTTAGAAACATTGCAAAATTACGGAACATGCTACCTGTTTCTGACGCAGAAAAGCTAGTTCATGCATTCAAGACCTCTAGACTGGACTATTGTAATGAACTGCTAGGTGGTTGTCCTGCATCTTCAATTAACAAGCTACAGATAGTCCAAAATGCAACGGCTAGAGTCCTTACCAGGTCAAGAAAATAGGATCATATTACCCCAATTTTACAGTCTCTTCACTGGCTACTTGTTAAGTTCCGTATCAGTTACAAAATATTATTACTTGCCTATAAGGCCCTTAATGGGTTAGCTCCTGCGTACCTAACTAGTCTTCTACCACGCTACAATCCATCACGCTCCCTAAGGTCGCAAAATTCTGGACTTTTGGTAGTACCTAGGATAACAAATTCCACTAAAGGAGGTAGAGCTTTTTCACATTTGTCTCCCAAACTCTGGAATAGCCTTCCTGATAACATTCGGGGTTCAGAAACACTCTCTCTGTTTAAATATAGATTAAAGACACACCTCTTTGGCCAAACATTCAAATAATGCATCTCATAATCGTTTACTGCAGTTATATCTAATCAAATGCACATTATTATTCGTTAGTTTGGGTTAAACAAATCATTTTTGCTTGGTTGGAACAGCAGCTACGCTAATTATGTTTGTATTTGTTTCTCTGTCTTTTGCCACGGTAACTAGGATTTACACAAGCTTCAGTCTGGATCCAGAACACCTGAGAAGAGATGATGCCAACCCTCTCAGAGGACCTCAGATGATGCCAACCCTGAATCAACATAAACTACCAAATTTTGCTACAAGTTTAATTGCATCATATAATAATTGCTGTTAACATTGTTCATCGTCTGTTTTATTACGTCTTAAATTGATTTTTCCGTACTGCTGGTTCGTCTGGTCAGAGGAGAACTGGCCCCCCGACTGAGCCTGGTTTACCCAAGGTTTTTTCTCCATTCTGTCAGTTTTGGAGTTTTGGTTCCTTGCCGCTGTCGCCTTTGGCTTGCTTAGTTGGGGACACTTAATTCCAGCGATATCGTTGACATGATTGCAAAGAGACTATTTAAACTGAACTGAGCTAGATGACGACATCACTGAAATCAATGATGAACTGTCTTTAACTGAAAATTTAGTGTTTACTATTGTTATTTTGCATTATTGACACACTATTTTCCTAATTAATGCTGTTCAGTTGCTTTGACACAATCTGTATTGTTAAAAGCGCTATATAAATAAAGGTGACTTGACTTGACTTGACATACTAGAAACTTCGTATCAGGGGGCGACCACCTGCTGGCAGATCTAAACTCGGTTTAGATCTAAACTCTGCAGGACACTGGCCCTCCAGGACGGAGTTTGGGCACCCCTGCTATAGACTATATATAGTCTATTCTATTCCACGTTCAGTGTAGCAAGAATGAAGTTGACGATGGTCATTGTATCGCACTTTTAGAGAGAAATGCATCTTTACAGATTACATAATAATAAGAGTTTTTGTTTTGGATTTGAATTATTTTGTTTTGTAGTCATTTAATTCATAATGTCTGTGTGAGGCAAGTATTTGCTGAGTGTCAGTTCATTTTTGTGAAGTGCTCCTGTTCTGAAACCGAGACGGAAAAAGTGCATCCTGTATATTTTCTCTTTATTTTACAAAAGCACAATGTTTTCTTGATATTGTGAGTGCACACAAAATAAAATAGACCCTTTACAGTACAAATGATGTACTGTACAGTCTTATCTGTATGAGCATGGCTCCAGGGTGATTAAAGCTAGATTAAAGTGATTATTACGTTTTGAATATGGATATTTTTCTTACAAAAACTCATCGATTCGCTACAGGAGGACTTTGTTCACCCCACGGAGCCGTGTGAGACACTTTTTGTTTTGTTTTTATGGATGGGCGCTTTTTATTTCACGTCTTTTGAAACGAAGGAATGCACCGCTGAGTACAACGATAGAGCCTGAAAGATCAAAGACAATTTTTAATATAACTCCGACTTGATTCGTCTGAAAGAAGAAAGTCATATACACCTTGGATGTCGGCGGGTGAGTTAAAAATGAACCATAATTTTCAGTTTGCCAGTTTGAACTAACCCTTTAAGCGCGCTTTAGCTTCCACTCTCCGCACAAATGCTTAGATATACGCCTAACAGCGCACTTTTATCTAGGTTAAACATTTAAACTAACATTGATATGCTTGAAGTGTTATATCGATAGATTTTTTTTAAAGGGGTCATATGATGTTTCTAAAAAAGAACATTATTTTGTGTATATGTTGTAATGAAATGTGTTTATGAAGTTTAAGGTTAAAAAAACATTATTTTCCAAATTTTTTACAAAGCTCATCAGTCTGAAATGCGCTGTGATTGGCCAGCTATCCAGTGCAATGTGATTGGCCGAATACCTCAAGCGCGTGACGTAAAGGTTTTGCTCCTACCATACTGTGATGATGCCCTGTCTGGCCGGAGCGACGAGACAAAAACATTTAAAACCCATTATAAACTAGGCATTCGTTGCATCCAGTAGTGACATAATTACGGATTAAAATGATTTATACTATCTTTTTACACGTTGCATTGCGCAGTGTAAACATTAAAACATGTTGAATTTGGACGGAGAAAATACAAACAACAAGCGCTACTCTACATGCTCAAAACTCGCGTTGGAATCATCCAGTGGCCCATCCTTTATATATGAAAAACGTAAGCCCCGTTTCCACCGCAGGAACTTTACCCAGGAACTAGGGACTTTGGGCCGGTACTCAGTGTGTTTCCACAGCAGGAATCAGGATCTAAATAAAGTTCTGGGTAAATATTTGCCCCTCAGAAAGTCCCTGCTCGCGAGATAGTACTTTTTCAAAGGTCCGGAACTTTCGGGGGTGGGACTTGAGTGCTGAACATGCTGATTGGTTGAGTTAACGCAGCATTGTATTTCAACCACCATACTCGCATAATTTTTAAAAAATATTACTTTTATTGTGTCATGAAATGTAGTTTTAAAAGTATTTCAGGCGAGAGTGTAGTTGTTTAAAACTCAAATCTGCAGTTTATTTATAAAAACAGCGCCTATTTGAAAATGTGCTTCGCGATTTCGAGAGGACGGGAGGCTCCCGTGCGATCAGCCAGCGCTCAGTGCTCAGTGCTCATGTTGTTAGGTATCCGGTCCATGAACTTCCGTCTGCTAGCCATCAGAGGTCACCCTTTCCATTTTCATTGACTCTCGCACTACACACTGTTGCATATCACCCCGGATTACATATCCCATCATTCATTGCACTGATTGCACACAGCACTGATTGCACACAGCTGTTTCATATCACTCACTCACTATTTAACACTCCATCTCACTCCTTCTAACAACTTCACTTTAAAAAACAAAAACTTGAATTTAACAAAAAGAAAGTTCCAAAAAAGACACAGGCACCAGTCAGACTCGGGCCGAGAATACTGGTAAACTGTCGGACTGAGCTAAGGCCTGAGCGTCTCGGGCTAGGGCCTAGATTTGAGGCCCGTGCAGGGCTCTACCTGATTTCTGAGTTTGGAAATGAATATTGTGAATCAGTGGTTGTTTTCTGTCATTTAGAGAAATGCGTCAAATCTGCACACAGATGAGTTCTTCCGATCTACAAAAAAACTTTCACAAAAGGCTAACATATGAATGAATATGTAATAGGCTACATATCTAATTAAATGACAAAATTCTTAATTTGTATTATGTTGTGTAATTCATTTATTTATTTTTACATTTTACAGATTCCCCCAATCTCCTGCATGCTGAAACTCCATATACGAAACAGTATTATTACTATTATTATTATGAAAAATTTTTTTTTTTTCATCATCATTATATTATTATTGAAAAATATTTAATTATTATTTAAACAAGTTTTAATCAATACAAAGGAACAAATCATAACAAGTTATCAATTTATTCATTCATGGACATAATTTTCGGCATGTCATACGGGAATAGATGTGTTTAAAAAGGCCAGATAAGGAATAGGTACGCGACCTGCTGAAATACATCAGCGAATTATTAAATGTACTATTCAGGCCTTTCATTTGTGACATTAACCTTTGCCACATAGCCACCATGAACGATGTGTGTTTGTGCGTGTGTGTGTGTTTTCTCCTTTTTTATCTTGTATTTACATCGAACATTTAAATGTGATGTAAAATTTTTTTGACTGATCTGCCTCTTATTGTGTATAACAGTCCTCTGTCCTTTTGATAGATTAATGAAATAATTGGTATTTCATAAAGTATTTCCCAGGACGCATGTTGATATTAATTAATCTTGGAAAAATAATTTGTGTGTGATATAATGGAATTCACTAGGGGGTTCTTATTCCTGAAATTGCTTTTTGGAATTGCAGTTCATTTAGATTCATTGATCTGTCCATTATTATGATAATCTGCTCATTAGAATGCATTTTTATGATAAATTATTTGTAACCTTTTATGTTTTCTGCAGTTAGAGCCTTTTGTATTCCATTGTATATTCTTTTTCTCTGACCTTTTATTTTGCTTTCTCTTAATAATATGCTTTGTAATTGTAAATGGGATTTCCAGACACATCTATGTTATCGGCAGGGGCTTTCTTCTCATAGCAACTGATGAGAAAGGATATATATTATGCTGTGACAATCAGAGAATCGGTTCTTCAAAGCATACCTACACCTGCTATTATGTTCAAAGCATTACTATATCTATATATATATATAATATCGTCAAAATAGCAATGTTGGTAATCAAACAGTATTAATGCCCATTGGGTTCCGTTGCATGGACATAGAAAAATATCACTGAGGCACTTCTAAAATATTTTGTTTTGTCTTTTTTCCCTTGTGCATTTTTCCATCCACAAATCTTTCTCACGTGCAGATATCCAGGCACACAAATTAAATCTTCAATGACTCGTTTTTTAATGAATCAATTGAGTGAATGATTGAATGATGACAGGGGCCAAACAGTTTAATGATTTAAACACTAAGAGAAGAATTTTAAAATTAACTCTATAGCGCACAGGCAAACAGTGCAGAGAACGTAAAACTGGTGTAATACGATCCTGTTTTTTGGTACTCATTAAAAGCCTTGCAGCTGCATTTTGAACTATCTGCAAGCGGCATAGGGCTGATTGACCAATCCCAAAATACAGCGAGTTGCAGTAGTCTAATCTAGATGTAATAAAAGCATGAATTACTTTTTCAAAATTTTTACTAGACATAATAGGTTTTACTTTCGCTAGAAGTCGAAGCTGAAAAAAGCAGGACTGGACCACCGTATTTATCTGTTTGTCAAATTTTAAACCATCATCAAAAATAGCACCCAGAATTTTTACCCAAGACTTCATGGAAGAGGTTAAATCGCCAAGATTTACTTTTGGTGTACTACGAGAATCCGACGGACCAAACACAATTATTTCAGTTTTACTCTCATTGAAATTAAGAAAATTTAAAGACAACCAGGCTTTCACATCAGACAGGCAAGACATAAGTGCTTCCAGATCATTTGAACTCTGTTTTAACGGCAGATAGATTTGAGTATCGTCTGCATAGCAATGGAAAGACAGACCATGCTTCTTAAAAATAGAACCCAATGGGAGCATGTACAACAAAAAAAGAATAGGAGCCAAAATGGGTCCCTGGAGAACACCACATTACAAAGAAGCTACCTCAGATGAGCGTTCACCAATGTTAACTCTAAAACTTTGATTGGAGAAATATGATTTAAACCATTCAAGAGCACTTCCTTTTATGCCTACACAGTGCATAGTCAAGTCGCTGAGTTGAATAAATCAAAATATCTACCACTAGTGCACATGCTGCTTCATGCCTCACAACCCACACGGGCTGTGCAAGCTAACTGGTAAGAGGCTGGATGTTTACTTATATTGTTTACCAATAGGAAACTTAACTTGCCAAAATTGTACTCTTTTGTAACTTTTATTAATAGCCTACATGGTTGTGTGCAGTAGATAGGTAATACCGACAAAATGCATTACTGTATTTCATTATTTGGTCAAAAAAGTTTACTTTCTGTAATATCAATCAGCTATAAGGTAAAATATCTGGTACGGTTTTGCATTTACTCTTATCAGTACTGCCACAGCTGTGTGAGACGTTCCACTCTATTACTGTACATCAGAACCGACCACTGCATCTGGTGTAATTGCTACTTCAATTATTACCTGGCGTGAGCTATGCAGGCCTACATGTCCCTCAGCTGGGTTCAGACTAGGCGAGATTAAGATCTGTTTGAAATCATCCGAGTTGTTAATGCACTCCAGGGTGCCTGTCCTAAGAAAACAAGGCCACTGACAAGGAATCAGTGCTTATAAGCTGCAGAAGATGAAGTCTTGCCTCAGCACTGCAGAGACATATGACAGATCCTCAATTCTTTATTCCTCTTGAGCAGACGACAAGAAGCATATGGGTGGAATCATCTGAAGGCCCACACAGGGGCCTCTAAGGTCTGTGAGTGGGAGAAGTTTAAAAGAAAGAAAATCCTCTTTTCTCTTTCTCTCCCTCATCAGGGTCTGCTTCCACCTCAGGAACCTGTTTGGTGATGTAAGTGTTCACCAGACACCCAGTTCTCCTGTTTTTTGCACTCTCAGTTTTCATCAGTGCAGACAGTCGTAGCAACCTTGAACACAGCAGGGGATTTCACAGTAGTTCTTTAATGATAAATTAATTAATTGGTCACACAGCCAAGGATGGGAGAAGCGGGTACAGTGTCATGCTGCTGGGACAAGTGAAGTCAGCAAGTCGCACTGCTGCAGGCCGGCAAGGGGTATGGACAGGAGGCGATGACTGGTGGGATGACTTTGATAACATCCAGGCTTAAGGTCGCTGATGTGTTTCACCATAATAAAAAGAAGTTAGAACAGCTAATGGTCAAAAAGTTCATATGTATAATGAAGATGAACCATGCAAGCTTTAAAACTAAAACGACATCTAACTAAAAAAGTTTTCAGATTTGTAAAAGTGTCTCAATCTGTAAAAGTAGGGACCAATGTACTGTGTTAATATGAATTAATTGTATGCATGATTTTTCATAGGACTTCTATTTTGAATTATGTATTGCATTGTGTGTTTTAGGGTTGAGTAAATGAGTGAATAAGTGTCCAAACAGCTGATAAAAACATCACAGTGAAAAATTCCATTCCCGATTGTCCTCTCACATGAAAATTCATTTGTTTAGAACAATTTTGACCTGTTTTCTCTTAATCTGTGCATATTTTTCTCCTGATTCAGACGAGATGACTTCTTTACTGGAGAAAGCTGCATTAGAGGACCTTTACTTTAGCCGGAAACAAAGTTAAAGACATCATAACGATTGATTTGTAACAAAAACACAGATTTTCTGTTCACAAAGATGTCAATTGATGGATTGAATTCGTGTGCATTATTTGTCTATTATTGTGATGGTTTTATCAGGTGATTGAACTCTCATTCTGACGGCACCCATTCACTGCAGAGGATCCATTGGTGAACAAATGATGTAAGGCTCAGTTCCTCCAAATCTGCTCTGATGAAGAATCCTTTTTTTTTCAATGATGTAATTAACATCTATAAAAATAAATATAAAAATAAAAAAAAAAAAAGAGCAATTATTTAGGTGTGATTTGTCCTTTTTGGAAAGGACGCAATGAACTTTTTTTGGGGGGGGGGGGGCCTGTGTGAAGATTGTAAAGAAAAATATGAATGTGAATTAACGGTCCTGTAATTGCATCAAAATCATTCTGATTGGAAAGATTTTTATAATGCATACAGTGATATTTTTTACCAACAGTGGGCTTTGAATGACCCATTTAGATATAAGAAGCCAGCCTATACATTCCAGGCAGATATATATAAGGCATCTACTGCAGATGGGCACAGAGGCATCTCTAAAGTATACAACACACTCCTGACACTACAAAGCGTTTGGCATGAGAGAAGATGGTCTCTGTGGAAGGAGATAAAATATCACTTTAACCCCCCCTCTTCTCACTACGTCTTTTGATATGCTTCTGGAAAATTCTATCAGGCCTCCACCTTGCTCTCCACCAGTCCATAAATAAAAATAATAAAATAAAATAAATTAAAGTAATATAAAATATCTAAGGATTCTACGAATCATAGGTCAGCATATTATCAGTATACTGTAAAATGTATTTACAATAAATCAGGCCCCTGTTTATCTTCATTGTCTAAACTGACAACACTGTAAAACCACAGGTGAGTTTAAAGAGTATCAGGAGTATATCAGCAATAGTAAAATATGTGTATTTATTTACTATAAGCTACTTACTGATCTTGGAGCCAGTGAGAGTAAAAAAAAATAAACTTCGGAGAGTAATCTTTTTCAGTTTTAAAAAATCAGTGTGGCCTTTGGCCCCCTAGTGATTTATAGCCTGTCAGCGCTTGTTGGGTTCATTCCCAGACTGTTTAAATATACTTTTACAAGATATACAAGATCTGCAATGAGGCCCTGTAAGGATGCAAAAGTTGTTTGGCTTAACACCTACCAGTGAGAAGGCTTTTTTTTAAACTTTGTGGAAAATACTTCCTTTTGCCTCTGAGAATAAAACTAAAACAGGCAAATTGTAAATATACACTCTAAAACATGCTGGGTTGTTTCAACCCAATTTTGGGTCAATATGGACTAACCCAACTGTTGGGTTAAATTTTTAAATTAACTTTTTAACCCAACAATTGGGTTAGTCCATATTTGACCCAAAATTGGGTTTGAAACAACCCCCGCATGTTTTAGAGTGTATTATCACCTTTACTATACTACAATGTTTAGCTATATTACACCCAGTTCTTTATTGAAAGTTGGATAATAAGTATATGTAATAATATGTTCAAATTTATCAGTGCTATGCCACAGCTGTGAGATGTTTAAAAAAGAAAGCTACATTGTGATATATAAAAACATATATTAAGTCAAATGATGACATAAAAAGTCATATTTTGAGGCCATGATTGTTAAAATAAATAAATTATGGCAATTGCAAGAAATATAATGGAAACAAGCCTTTTACCATTATCAGCTAAAAATAGCTTTGACCAATCATTTTCTGATTCCCTTTAAAATGGCATTGCTTCAAACTGTTTCTTAGAACCTTTTGACTGAATAATTTTCAGGAAGCTGTTCATACACATTTGATGCCACCTCCAAAGAAAAACACCATCAGCACACACAGTCTGTAAGTGTGCTTTCAAATGTTTCATCTTGTCATGGCTGAGTAACCTGATTTCCAGAAAGACTGTCCCTGGAAAGGTCAGCTTGATTTTATGGAAGCTGAAATGGAGTAATTTGCATAGTAACAAACAAGTTTCAGGGGAGACCCTCAAATATTATCTAAATGACAAACGTCCTTGCTAAATATCAGATCAGTTACACATTTGCATGGTGTCGAATGGAGCAGCCTGGGTGTTTATTTTTTCTATTTCTTTTGAAGATTCATCCATGTATCTGACAGTTCAGCGATAAGACTAAATAGCCCATTTGAACTGAAAGTGTGAGTATTAGCGGATTGATTAATATGATCAGACTACTTTTTGAGTAGAGTAAATAGGTTAATTTTATATTAACCATATAAGAAAATTAAGAAAATATATTCAATTTGTTGTAATTAACAACATGAAGTGCATTAAACATTACATTATGGAAAGGTTTTTTCCAAACGAGGGCTTTGTAACATTATTTAAAATAAATAATAATAAATCATTTACAAACCATCGATAAAAATAAAAACAGATTAAACCAAAAAACAAACAAAATATGTTTATTTATTATTTGTTAACATTATTAATATTATATCTCACAATTTTGACTTTTTTCTCAGAATTGTGTTTATATCTTGCAATTCTGACTTTATAAGACGCAATTGCATGATATTACGTCAGAATTGTGAGATATAAACTCACAATTCTGAGAAACTATCAGTCTTTTTCCCCTCTTCAAAATTGGACTTTAACTTGCAATTGCGAGTTTATATCACAATTCTGAGGAAAAAAGTCAGAATTGCGAGGAGGAAAAAAAATCAGAATAGTGAGATATAAACTCACAATTATGAGAAAAAAGTCAGAATTACGAGTTTGTATCTCGCAATTCTTTATCTTCTGACTTATTTCTCGCAATTCTGAGTTTATACCTCGCAATTCTGAGAAGAAAAGTCTGAATTGTGAGATGTAAACTCATAATTGCAAGAAAAAAGTCAGAATTCTTTATTCAATTGTATTATTTTATTTTTTAAGTAGCGGAAACAGGCTTCCATAGAAACGTGAAAAGCCAAATAGCCCCAATAAATCTCATTCTGTCAAAAAAAAAAAAGAATCCTTAGAGGATTCTCAAACACATGGTGGAACAGGTCACATTGTAAATAACATGTTAGCAGAACACACTTGAAGCCAATTAATGATATTTTTGTAACTCTATGTAACTGTGCAGCCATGCCAGGAATGACATGTCATGATGACACAGACAATATCCTGTCCTGAAATAGGCTGTGAGGAAGTAGCTGCCACCACTCTTAATCAAGCAGGTGCATGAGCGAGCAACCCTGATTTCAAAGACCTCCACACCATTATTACTGCTTCTTCAAAGAGACCCACACTCCTATCAGCAGCGAACATCTGTAGTGGTTTGTTTGTTTATTCATTATTTCTCTAACTGTAAAGTCTCAAATCATTACGCTATGCAAAACAGCTCCATTGGCTTCTAAAAAACCAATGTGTCAGTGTCGAAATCATGTGTTTCATCAGAGCCGAAAAAGACTGCGTTCATATTCATTGTCTCAGGCACCTGCGTTGAACTAAAGGACTGGAGGTTTTTGGAGCAATGCAGTGTCTGTGTTTGAGATGAGGAGAGTGAGAAACTGTCAGCTCTTTCAGATGATGGCCAGCCTTCAGGACCAGATCTTTCAACACTGTCTGTTTATAGTAGATAAGGTGTTCGCCTCAACATCAGAACCTCAGCTGCAGCCTCCTCTTTCTTCACAAATTTCAAAAGATTCCTCAAAAGAAGGAATCTTTTTTATTGTTTATTTATTTATTACAACTGGTCATGTGCATTGCTCAATACTGAATGCAATGTTACCAACCAAAACCAAATGAATATCTTGAATAAATTTTAACATGTAATGATGTTTCATCATTCACTTGATCTAATTCAGGTTACTTAATGAACACAAACGTGTTGCAGGACACATTACGAAACAAACTTTTCAGAATTCACATTGTACCTAAACAAACCGCCTTCAGCTGACTGCATAGCTAATACCTACAATGCACGGATCCACTCAGAATAAACTAAACACATCAACTACAAGACTAATAAAAACATGATCCTGAATGCATGTGGAAACAAGGTGAATCCAAATGTGTATTGTGCTAACTCAAGTGATCACACGTTCGAAAGCTCATGTGTGAGGCGTCAATATACACTTTTAAAAATAAAGGTTCTTCACGATGCTATAGAAGAACCTTTTTGTCTAAAAGGTTCCATAAAGAACCTTTAACACCTGAAGAAACTTTCTGTTTCACAAAAGGTTCTTTGTGCGAAAGAAGTTTCTTCAGATTATAAAAACGCAAGAAAGAAATGGTTCTTTAAAGAACATTTGACTGAATAGTTATTTGTGGACCCAAAAATGGTTCTTCAATGGCATCGCTCTGAAGAACCTTTTGAAGCACCTTTATATTTAAGAGAGTTAGGAGTCGTGTACCTGACTTTTTTGACAAAGGGAACGGATCGTTTAATGCCACGGCCTACCGGGCACCTCTGCCCAGGGGCAATAGACCAAGAGGGGGGGCCGCCGAAATACTGCTCTTCAAAGAATGCATTTCACTGTTTGCCCCATCCTCAGGATTGTAAGCAAAACAAAAAGGGGATTTGAAACATGCAGTTCAAATACATAAAAAATGGTCTTCTCTCGACCCTCTGCCTCTTTATCTGCTTATCTCTCCTGTTTCTCTCTTGAATTGACTCTTCTTTGTGAAGAATATATTTTGATATTTGATACAATTAGAACGTTAGTGCGCCACGCATAGGCGCCAATTCAACTCTGCGTAGTGCTTTGGTTGGCGATGAGTCAGATCCGTGTTTTTACAGTGTTGCGCATATTAACCAATCACACACGTTTCTGTTGAGTTTATGAATGCAATGGCAATCAGAGGCGTTCAGATGAGTCATCGCTAAAACGCCTTTGTTTTGTTCAGTGCGCGCGCTCGCTGACTGAATGCTGCTCTCTAGGCGAATTCTCTCATCATAAACAAAGCGCAGATGTTGTGTACATGTCAGATAATTCAGTTCACAGATAACAGCTCTTCAGTGATTATAATGGGAGTTAGTTGTTAAGAGTGCTGGAAATATGTCTAGACTGCAGTTTAATATCTTTGATAATGAAAATATTTGACTTCTTATGTACAATTAAAAGGTATAATTAGTCAACTTACAATGTTTTTTATAAATTACCCTTAAAACAAGTCAGGTCATATTTACATATTATATGGCATGCACCATATCTAGTACAAGTTAAAAAGAGGGGGTGTGTTTGCAATAGGCTAGTTAACAGAACATAGTATTGGCTAATTTTTCCCAGAGCCCATTATAATAAACTAAATGATCTATATAAAAATGCAAACTGTATGTACTAGGCTTATTGAGAATGTGTATTTTATGATAAACGTTAACAAGTTGGGGAAAAAATTTCGAATTAAAAAAGGTTAACGGAACTTCAACAGAGGGGGGGGCCTTCCGTGGCGGGGGGCCTTTTTTCTCTCTTCCTCTGGGCCTTTCTTTTCCTTGGGGCCCTTTTTCCCTTCTTTAATCTGGGGTCCATGCACAGGGCACAGCTATGAGTCATAATCCGTCCTGGTTAGACATGACCTTATATACATTGATTACATCCCATAGTTTGTACATCAAAACACTTATAACAGCATAGGCGACGCCTGCTTTATTCCAGCCGTCAGCCGAGAAGAGGAAAAGAAGAGAAGGGAAGGAACATATATGCAGGGCCATGCAGCTGGTTCCATTCAACCTCGCTGTTTTTAGAAACAAGAAACAATCAGAGTATACAGAGTGGGTTTTAAAAGCAAATTCATAATACATAAGCGAATGAAAACGCAACGTCGTTTTTTGGGGAAGGTTATCTCTCTGCCTCTCTGATGTATAATCAGCCGGTTTTCTTTACATTTGTTTTGACGATTGTTTGAAGCATTGGCTTACTGGATGCGTTGATTTTACCACGGTTTTATTTAGCGCGTTTTTCTTTAACCTGATAGAAATTCATACCTACCCGGGGTGTTTTCAGATGCTTGCGCCTTGTAGATGCTCAGTGTGATTACAACCCACCCGACCCCACCTTTCAAGAATCATCTAACGCATGGAGTAAATTACATTTAAATGACGCAATATTTCATCATTGCTTCCGTAGTTATTGCATAAATTCTTTTTAAAGCGGTTAAGGATCTTTGAACTAATCACAGCGTTAACGCCCCACGTTGCCAGCCCTAAGATTGTTTTTTGCCACTGTTGATAATATGTTTTTGGATATGAAAAGACTAACATCTCGCTAGTTGCGGCATTTAAACTTATTGCAAGACAAAAATAGATTGCGATTTATGTGGTGTTGGAAGAGCTTCTGGGCATTGTGGATAAGGAACACTGAGTGGATTGCCTAAATGTACAACGAGGCTAGCTAGATGGGAGGGTATGGTGAATGTGATTGACTATTGTTATCTGTATTCCTACACGTTTATGAAAGACGAGAAAATGATTTTGTTGCAACAGCTGAGCTGCAGTTTTGCACAGCTGCAGGACCAAAAAATAAGAGACATTTAGTTTTTGCATGAGCAGAAAATCTGTCTTCACCTTCAGTTTCACTTTATTAGATTTAATCAGTATCTAAATATGAATTCTGGCAGCTATAGCACCTCTTATTCATCAAGCTGGCAGCTGATTGGCCCCACTGATCATTGCAGGAAACAGACGTTGCTGCCTAAAAGACACACATTCCAGGTGTGTATAAATCACTGTATTCTCAATATGTCATTCTATGCAACTGAGACACACTGAAACATAAATGTTTATTGAATCATATACTTAAATTATATGACATTTAATTAGCTTTTTCAGGTGTGACTTTTGATGCTGACACATAAAATACAAAAAATATTACTTTTTTCAAGTAAATATAAAAAATCCATTAAAAAAACACCATATAATGTAGAGTCAATTTTACTAATAGTTTCTGGGGGTTATTTTAGGTGATTTGGTTTTTGTTTTATTAATAAAATGGTCAAAATATGGTTTTTTTTTAAACTTTTCAGGTTTGTTTAGTGTTTAATTTTTGTTTTTGTATATTAAAAATGGTTCAATACTTACCGATGGTTGCATAATTTATAGACATGTTATTAATTTTACAGCATTCAAGAAGCCAGAGAAGCAGCAGGAACTGTAGAGAACTGTGGTCATTATTGCTAACAGCGAGATCCAATTTACTCAACCCTTTGTCTTTTCTTAGTCTGAGACCATTAAAGCTGATGACAGAACACCCTTGGCCATTCTCACCGCACCGTTTCACAAGAACAGGAACTGAATGAGTTGTTCTTCACCTCCTAAACACTGCCCTTAAGAAAACTCTTAGACTTTTAGACTATGACCAGAAGTTTGAAGCTCTTTCAGCAATTATCATTATGACCTTGTGCTAAAGACATTAATTAATTTGCAGCCAAAATTTTTAAGTGGGATTTATTGAACAGATCTTAGCATGTGACAGGTACTTTTGCTGACTCTTGCGGTGCCTTCGTGGCTCTTGGACTAAAGGTCAGCTTATGATATATTACAAATAATCAGCAAAATATGCTTTTTCAATCTTTTTCATGTGCTTGACATATTGAATATGAAGGCAATGACAGAGCAAGCCTCCTTAAAGGGGAATGTTGTGGGCGAGAGAACTGAACACAGCGATTTTAATGGAATCCTGCTCCCAATTTCATGCCATACTCCCATGGAGGAACCAGAAAATCAGGCCTGAATGAAGATACAAACATATCCATGGATTGTGGGGAGCTTTTCCTCACATATCCAGGCAATAGAATCTGCCACAGAAACAGCCCACCTTTGTACACCACACACACACTCATGGCAGGGGGTGTTTGTTATACAGACGGCTGTCCTGATTTATGAACAAACACAATTAGTCACAAACAGTTACGCTTCTTGTGGCCTCTGGACAGCGAGAGCGCCTGTAATCCTACAGTATATTCATCAGCCAAAATGTCTAATCTGGTCAATTATAAATTCAGTGTCTGAAAACAGCCACGGATTTATGCTTCCGGGTGTGAGATCCAATTAATCCTCTTGTTTTCATTTTAG
Source organism: Sinocyclocheilus anophthalmus (assembly GCA_018155175.1). Classification (NCBI taxonomy): domain Eukaryota; kingdom Metazoa; phylum Chordata; class Actinopteri; order Cypriniformes; family Cyprinidae; genus Sinocyclocheilus; species Sinocyclocheilus anophthalmus. The sequence continues at coordinate 23,202 of JADLZN010003671.1, read as the reverse complement.
CTTGTAATAACTAAAACATCTTTTTTAATAATAAAAATGCCCCAGACATCTTCATCTTTACTAAACTTGTTCAAGAAAAGCATTTTGTTTCTCAAAAAACATTTTGTTTCTCAGGTTCAAACTAGGTCATGATTTGTATCTTCTTTCTTTTCATTTAGTTTCTTTTGTTCCATTTTTAAAAATGTTTTCCATTCCTTCCCTTTGTGTAGTTTATTTCCTTTCCCCTTGCTGCCTCGTGTTTTAAGAGAGTATTTCCTTTTAAACTCACTTCCATAATGCTACAGTATAAAATGTCTTTGAAAGAAACAGGAAATTTATTTCAAGGGTAAAAAGATGCATTTTCCCTGAGATCAAATTTTGAATACAGTGGTGCTTAAAACTGTTCCTCACGTACATCTTATTAATCTTACATAACTTTCAAAACCTTAATTATTTGTCATACAATGCAAGATTGTGATTCTATTCAATGAATTTATTCGATAAGTCTCATTAAATGTTGCTCTTGTTTCCAGTCCTACCCAAAAGTCTTATACCAGAATGTGGGTCAATATGTTAGCAGAAAAACACTGTCAAGAATTCAACGCTGAATACAAACTGAGAGGACATTTATTAACAGCAGTTTGTGTAGTTCTAAAAATACGATTTAAATAGTGACAGGACACTTGTGAGAGCAATATATTCCTTATCCATCACACCTGCTTGTGTAACACCTGTACAGAGACAGAGGCTGTTGATGTTTGCTGTATTGTTAAATATTGCCATCTGCTGGACCAATGATGTCACAGGCGGCTAAAAAGGCACAAATGAAAATTACCCCATGATTAACTCACCCTCAAGCCATACTAGGTGATTTCCTTCTTTCAGATGAAAGTTATATTAAAAAATATCCTGGCTCTCCCAAGCTTTATAATGGCAGTGAATGGGTGTTATTTTTCAACAGTTCAAAAGAAGTCCAATAAAGCACATCCCTCCATAATAAAAAGTGACTCACATGGCTCCGGGGGTGAATAAATAGCTCAGTTTCATCAACTTTGATTTTCATAGGTCAGGAGTTTCATCAATATTTCTTCTATAATCCCTAAAAAGATATAAAACAGACACAAATGAGACAATTATAGACATATACGAAGAATATATCTATAGCTAGAATCGCTTAGAATTAAATGAGAAATATTCATCCTGAAATATATGAATTTTGTAGATGTTGGTAGACCTACCTTGGCAAAGTTTTGAGTTCTTCTGTAACTCTCTGACAAACACTGGTGATGTTAATGGTGTATTTTTCTTAGTAAGCAAAAATGTTCAGATGATCTTCATCTCTTGTCGTAACCAAGGGCAAACAAGTGAGATTTTATTTGTGATTCTTCTTTAATATGGGTTCTGTTCCTCTGTTATTAGCCGCTGAGTCTGTAAGGAAGGGATGTGAGACTTATGGTGACTGGTCCATCCACACTTTCACCTGCAGTGAGGATGAAAGCTAATGAAGAGGATGAAGTGAGATGAGGAGCTCCAGCAGAGGTACAGCTCTAATTCCTTCTGTTCTAATTGGCCCAGTTCTTTCTGTGAGAAACCTTCAGGCCAAGATGTAAAATAATGAGAAGAGGGCGAGCATTTTTTTTCCAAGTCTTTTTTTAAAGAATTTGTATGGGTAATTTACTTAAACAGTTGTAAAGGTTTGTCCAAAGAGCAGAATTATTCAACATGCCAGTTCCATATTCAACTTTTTAAAAATTAACTATGCAAAGAACAATAATTAATTGGTATATATAGCGTTAGCATTTAAATATTAAAAGGTCTGTAAAAGCAAAAGAAAATGCATGAGGAATGTAAAACTGTGAAACATTTTTTTGCGACATATACAATTTATTTCTGTTTTTGACATTTTCTTCTGCTTTTTACATAATGATGGAGTCTTTGACATCTTTGGGTAGGGGTGTAACGTATTCTTATAAGAAGTCAAAACCTTACAAATAAAAATAGATATCATCTTGACCCGATCTGATAAAGTTTCAGCACAAGCTGCATACTGGTGAAAAGAAATATAATTCACAAGCACAAAATTAACATCTGCATGTATGTAATACGGTGCATCCCTGAATTGTTCTTATCAAATGATTCATTAGTGTGACTGTGATATAGGTACATGTAAGAATATCAATGTTTTCTGCATGTCATGTCTGGCTATGTTCACACTTAACTCTGGGCTCATTTTTTACTATATTCACATCACCATCACAGGTTCCACATTTTTAACTCTGTAAAATTATTAGACATTTTTATGATAAAATGTGCAGCTGAAACACACTGTAGCCAACGTACATTTCAGGCTGGTGCCAACTGATATTTTTTGTGCTAATTTACCCATAATACAGCATGTGCCTATCATCTGTATCTGTCATTGAGCATATTTGCCTAACTCTCTTTCTAGGATTTTTAGATCACCCAAATGTGAAATTTCTATCATCATTCACTCACCCTCTTGTTGACTTCCTTTTACTTTTCATGATGCTTTTTTCCATTCAATGAAAGGGGATGAGGACAAGAAGCAGTCAAGCTTCCCAAATTGATAAAACAGAACCATAAAAGTACCATCAAAATCTTAATGAACCGTGTTTGAATTTCTTGGAATGTGAATGATATTAAAGATTTATGATTTATTTTTGATGCTGTCTGTGAAAAACAACTTGTTTTTTGGCACAATACCACATGGCTTCAGAAGACTTTGGAAGATGATTTGTATGATGCTATATTGTCATCTTTGGAGCTTCATAGCTCCTCACTACCATTCACTTATGTAAAACGGAAAATGAAAAAAAAAATGGCTAAATCTCTGTTTTTGTGTTCCATGGCAGGAAGAAACTCGTACAAGTTTGGAAAGACATGAGCTTGAATAAATGATGACAGAATTTCCATTTTTGGCTGAACTAATCCTTTAAAATGATAAATCACTTTGAATTAGAATTTCCAGTGAAACCTCCTAAAGGGACATTGTTTAGGTTCAAAGCAACTATGCAAACACTTGCTAGTGGTTTTGCTCCACAAAGATCAGTTTGCCATGTCATTAAAAGAGGGCAAAGCATCAGTTCACAGCAATATTTTGGCCATTTTCCAGTTCTTGACCCAAGCACCAAAATAAAGTCTAGATTCAGAAGTTGCATTTGGCAGCTGTATCTCTATAAGAGAAACTGGACAGGGTTCAAATCCCCTGTGCTCTTTTCATCCGTCTCAAAAAGTTTCGCTTCTCCTCAAGCAGTTCCTGGATGCGCTTATTCCGTGTTTTCTCACGCAGAAACACACGTCCTCTCCTGGGGATGATGTTATTCACAGGAAACTCATTGTCCAATGGGATTATTTGATATGGTATATCAATAACGTTGCTCTCACTCACTTCTTCCACTTTATTTGGCCATCCACTTGTCTTCTCTGTGCCAGATGCTGTTGTACTGGACAGTGGTGTACTGGAAGTTGTAGATACAGAAGTTGGTACCAGGGGAGCAGGTTCTTCAGTGGTTGTTAGCACCTCTGATATAGATGTCACTGGGATGCTGACATCCATATTGACTGAGGTTGTCAATTCCCTTTCATTCACACCATTCACTGTTGTTGACTGCAATATCGCACTGCTGTCTACATCTGGTGCACCACTACTCCCGTCAAACTCTTTAAACTGGACGGTAATGCCATTATTCAGATCACTGAAAATTACTGGGAAAACAGTGCTAACAGGTAATTCGGTGCTGTTTGCCACATCATCTGCAGGTGCAGATGTGATCCTTGTTGCTGCAGAAACAGTGCTAACGGGTAATTCGGTGCTGTTTGCCACATCTGTAGGTGCAGATGTGATCCTTGTAGCTGCAGAAACAGTGCTAACAGGTAATTCGGTCACGTCATTTCCAGGTGCAGATGTGATCCTTGTAGCTGCAGAAACAGTGCTAACAGGTAATTCGGTCACGTCATTTCCAGGTGCAGATGTGGTCCTTGTTGCTGCAGAAACAGTGCTAACAGGTAATTCGGTGTTGTTTTCCACATCTGCAAGTGCAGATGTGATCCTTGTTGCTGCAGAAACAGTGCTAACAGGTAATTCGGTGCTGTTTGCCACATCATCTGCAGGTGCAGATGTGATCCTTGTTGCTGCAGAAACAGTGCTAACAGGTAATTCGGTCACGTCCGCAGGAGCAGATGTGATCCTACTTGGTGTAGTAATGGCAAAGGATGTGCTCTGTTCTGGAGTAGCTGGCTTATAGATAGGAGTTGCAGTATATGGATAAAAGGGTGACATTGCTAAAATGGTATATAACCAAGGTGTGCTCACAGATGTGGCCCTTTTCCCTTCTGTGGTCGGCAAAAAGGCTGCTGTGGAGGTCCACACGGTGGTGGACTCTGTGCGTGTGGGACTTTGGGTTGTGGTGGATCGTCCGTTGGTGGTGATTTTCGTTTTGGATGGTGGCTTACTTGTGGTCACAGTGGTCTTTGTGATATTGCCAACCTTGCAGGACTTGCAGCACATGCGCTGGAAGCCCGGCAGAGAGCAATACTGCTGCAGCACCTCCATGCGACAGAATGCAGAACGGTCACCATGACAACGTTCTGCAACACAAGAGAGGGACCTGATAAGACATATGTATGAACATTGAAATCAAATATATGATTTAACATCACCGCAACAAGCTAAATACATTTGTTTACGTGATCAAAACTAAATTTAAAGGTCAGATCAAGTAGAAAAAGCTTCTTAAGGTAACAATCACATTACCATTTTTTACAATCTATGAAGAGGAGTTTAATGAGGATATGTACAGCTAACTAGAAACGTGTCTTCTAAGCCTTTCATGCTTTTCACAAGTTTGAGTAAGAAATAAGCAGAAATGGAAAAATATATAAATTAAAGAGAAGCATTAGTTGAAGCAAAGGAAGAAACAGAGTTATGAACTGACCATTAAGCAAGTCTGCAAAGACAGGCATATAGATGCATACTAGAGGAGTAAACATGTTAGGATGAGTTGGTTAACATGCAGTTTTCTTTTATAATAATAATTAATTAATAAAATAATCTTCCTTGTGTGAGGTGGTTATTTATGGACTATAAATGTGGTTATTTGTGTCCTTCTGAATATGGATTATATTTATTTATATAATCTTTAGCTAAAACATTTTGCAAGATCCTCCAAAAATTGGTGATTGTCAAAGGGATTTTCAGTGGCTAACAGCTGAGAGTAGGGTATATATCTGCATATATCAATATGATGCAGATATATACAAAAAAAATTAAAAACAAATTAATGACAGCTTAGGAGACCTTCACAAAATTGCAAAAACAACTGTTTTACACAAGTTTAACAGAAAATGTGTTAACATTTAAAACAAATTGTTCATTGCACAACAAAAACCCATTATTATGTGAATACATGGCAAACATCAGTGTTTTTGCTTTACCCTGATTCACAGGGTAAATAAGGATTACAGTAATCCTTATTATTGTAGCAAAACTGAAACAATAATAAAACAGCTCTGCAAAATAACCTGCAATTCTACCACAGATGGTGAAAGAGAAACAGACAGAAAGCAGAGCGACAACACAGGCAGGAAAAAGCCATTTGATTTTTTTTCTCTCCATTTTTATAACACGTTTTTTATTCCTAATTTTGCAGTTGATCATGACAGAAACTGAAACTATGAAATGCACTCCCACCCCCATTTAAACATACAGATAGAGTTGTCTTCTTCAGAAAAATAAATAATCAACTGTATTGAAAGGTACAGGTTCACAGTAACTTTGGTTAAACACTTCATTACTTTGAGAACAATTGATCCATTGGTAATTCAGATGAACAGGTAAATAAATAAATAAATAGGTCATTGGTTAAATAAAATACAGGATTTCCATGATGATGTAAAAACTGGCATGGCACATACAAGTGTCATATATTAAACATTTACAAAACATTAATAAAGTTTCCCTGATAAATCAAAGTGCATATAGACGCAGTGCACGTAAGTCCATCTGAAAGTTCCCCAGACATTTTTCCCCACAACAGCCAGCCAAGACGCAGTTAGGCCAGTGAAGTAACATGACAGTTACTCATAGTATATAATATTAGCATTTTTTTCTTATATGTAAGGAGATAACAGTCATAAATGTTATTAAATACAGTAAACACCAATGTTTATTTACAGTATCTCACTGCAAGGTCTGGCTTTTCCTAGTGTTTTCTCCACGGCTTTGAGCATGAAAATTCGGATAGCTCGCTACATAGTCACAACAGAAATGTGTTTCACAATACAATGACACGTCTGAAGTGATAAAGAGATGCCGAGTGTAGGTTTCCACTAAAACGCTCTCCGTATCCAATGAGTTAGCCACTGTTTTCGGATGTGTGATGATTGGTTGATCGGTTGGCTCTATTTCAGGTTTTGTTTGAAGCTGCCTCTGGTTTCTGTGCGCTAAGCCATCAGTTTCACAGATAAATGCCGATACATTCAAACGTAGTGTAAGGCATTGTTCTTACGCTCTTCTTTGGCCGGCCCCCCCACTCCCCACTCCCCCCTTGGATGTGGATGAAAGTTCATGAGGTATATTTATGTGTCATCTTTTGTATGGCCACTGGTAACTGTCGTTAAAAATGCATGCTGGCAGACGCGTATCGGAAACCCTCGCACATACGAAGGCATGATGAAAACGCATGTCACTCATCACCACGTGGAGATATTTAATGTGCATGAATCTCTCTCGTTCAGGATGAATCCGATAAAATGAAACCACTTCTCTTGAAAATAAATAAATAAATAAAATGGAGAGGCAACTGGCTGAGCGAGTCCTGCATAATATAGGTCTTCCCCTTCCCCCGAAACACTTAACTTCTGTTATTAAATAGCTATAGTTCTGTATTTATGTAAAATCAATAAAAAAATACACATAACAGTCAAGAATTAAAGCGATCAATAGCAGTCAAAATGTTAGGCTAATAAGCTACAGCTTATTCATGGTAAAACAAATTATTAATATTTCATATTATTGGTACCCATATAGATTTATATTCATATATAAATACAAATATATTTATATGTTTGTTTAAAGTCTGCAAGCACAAATAAGCTGCATTTATTGAATTTGTTAACAGTCGAAGAGAGGATGGAGGATGAGGTGGTTATGGCATTCGAACATGTGTAATAAAGCGACCCTGTTTAGCAAGTTCCACCTCATGTTCACCATCGGCCACCAACACGTACGATGGCGGTTCAACAGTACGTCCCATGTTAACATCTTAACGTGTTTGTTTTTGTTCCAACAGTTTTCCAGAATGAACTAGGATGTGGAATGAGCACTTAGCAAAGATTTCCTCATTGTGACAAGTTCACATTCACAATAAAGCTTAGGTTTTTTTTGTCATTTTTTTATCTTTTAGCCACTTTTCATGTTTATTTTTTCCCCTTCACACCTGCAGCTCAGGCGGTGCCTCTGTAAAACGGCGTCCGCCTTGAGAGCGTGAGCCATATGGAAACAGCTTGCAGAGGGCAGTGATTCAAACAAACGCGTCGCCCCTGCGGAAAGCTCAGCGCAATCATTAGCTCCGCAAACTGCCCGTCCAATCACAAAGCCCCTCCTTTAACGAACATCCCCCGAATTTTTTACATGTTTTGTTTTGTCAACAATTTCTTACTGGCCAGCGTTCACAACACAGAGCTCCACAAAGGAGAGAGAGAGATAGAGCGAGAGAGAGAGAGAAACAGAGAAACCTCCCCCTATCGGAACGCCCCATAAAAGAGGACCACCACCCAGGAAAAAGAAGCGTGCAAGCCTCGGAAGAGGGAGGCAGTCAGGGGAGTTTGCCTTGTAAAGCCAGGCAGAGAGACAGAGGGAAAGTCCAGCTGAGAGAGGTGAGACAGCGCAGCGCCACAACGTGGCTGGAGAGAGACGCTTTACTTGACATCCTCTGCACGGGGTATTTGGGGTCGTGACGCGACAACCACTGTATCAGGAAGTTGCCGTGCTTGTTGAAGTCGGAAGCGCTCCCTGTTGCATGTGGAAGAGGGATTGGGAAGGAGAAAGCCCAGGAGACAAGAGAATGCGAGAGAAAGAAAGAAAAATCATCTATATTAGTGTGTTCATTCGTGTTAAGAATTAGTCTGTTATTTCTGCAAAAACTAGTAGGCTACAGATAATTCAACTTTCATTAATAACATTAATAAGCATGCTAGACAGATCATTAGCATGTGTACATTCAAATAATCCCAATTCACCATACTTCATATATGAATACTTGGCTTCATATATTTTGGTCTTCATCAACATGAAGATATCACGACTTCTGATTAGCGCTTGGAAGATGACATAGAAAGATGGCATAGAAAGCTAGCATTGCATATTATTGTTTATTATTTATTAATCTAGTTAATGTTAGAAAGTTCTAGTTCATTGTTGGGGTCAGGGTGAGGGTGTTTTTTTTTAAGAATTTAACACCTTTATTCAGCAGAATGCATTAAATTGATCAAAACTGGCAGTTAAGACACTTATGATGCTACAAAAAATAGCCTACTGAATAAATATTAAGCAGCACAACTGTTGTCAACAACCTTCATCAAACAAGAAATGTTTCATGAGCACCAAATCAGCATATTGGAATGATTTCTGAAGAATCATGTGACACTGAAGACTGAAGTAATGGCTGCTGAAAATTCTGATGCATCACATGAATAAATTACATTTAAATTTCAATATATTCAAATAGAAAATTTATTTTAAATTGTAATAAAACAACATTACTGTTTTTATTGTACTTTTGATCAATTAAATGCAGCTTGGGTGAGCTTCTTTCCAAAACATTTAAAAATCTTATATCTAATACATGATGTAAAATATTGTTCAATCATGTTAGATAATGTACACATCCTTATTTTAAAGTGTAACCAGTTATATACACCCTCATCTTAGAGAGATCCATTATGCATTACTTTTAACCCTTTCCCACCAACCATCTGACTCCATTTTTGGTATGTTACGGCCACTTTTAACAATCCAACCAATTCTCAATGGCTCTCAAGTCCTGCCCTATATTTTTTCTACTCTTAATATCTTGCTACAACCAGAAATATATCAATTAAAAATAGGCTGCAAACAGCACTTCATGTTGACTTAAATTTTGAATGTACTGATCTGTTAGACATTTCGGGTTGTTATTTCCGACTTAAAGAAAGATTCTGAAAATGGAAGCACATAATCAAATACGCACTTGGGCAGGGATCCATTCTGCAGGGTCTCAATGCAGCAGGTTTGGAGTCCAGACAGAGTCCAATGGTGTTGTCACGAGTATGACAAAGCACCTGCCTCTCCTGCGTACATTACCACATGTCACTGAGCACTAAACAGCACACACACAAAACAAATATTCCATTATTTCATGGTAAAGAAACCCACGCTCAGAACTGTACTGTAAGAGGTCTTACCTTTGACCAGGGGCCAGATCCAATCAGCAGGCCAAGGTTGCGATTGCAGTATCTGCGGGACTCTGGGCGCTCATCACGGCGAACGGCTGCGAGGATTGAACGTAGCCGTCGCCCAGAGTTGGACGCAGGTACGGAGAGTGTAGAGTTCCCGTCTTCCACAAGGACTTAATGCATTGCCTCCCACTAGCCAGCCACCCAGCTAAACAATAGAAACACCACGTCAAGTTAAACAGGTGTTTTACCAAAGCGGCATGTGTGATGCAAGTACACAGCAGCACAGGGACTACTGGAGACAGACATAGTGCGGAAAGGAAGGCCACAAAATGTAGTGCTAGGAAGTTTTGCGTCACAAGTTTTTTGTATAATGGTTTTAAATCTAATAAAACTCCATATATATATATATATTATATATATATATTATATTATATATATAATATTATATATTTTATAAGGTAACAAAAGACATTATTAAATGTCATTGTAATGTTTAAGATTGTAATGTTTTAATAAAAAAGTAAAAATAAACAATCACTCGGTGTGTCTTGCCCCCAAAACTGTAAATGTGAATTAAAAATAATAATAATTTCCTTCTAACTCATTTGGCACACACACACTCACATGGGCTGAGCACACTCTCTCAAGTAACAGTCTCTAAACAGGGGCGGAGGCTGCTTGATTTTCTCACAGAATCTGCGATGGACCATCCTCATCTCTGCATTCTTACGGCAGCCATAACGCGTCATCTGAATACCTATCCATAAGAAGGTAGTGAATGAAATCCTCATGATCATGAATAGAGAAATACAAATAAATACAATAATCGAGAATAATGTTGTCAGAGCTCAATCAAGTTCAATCAAGCACTTCCACTTCTTTAGTCCTAAAGTAATGCCCACTTTGTGTTTTATAGACTCTTTACTAAGTATTACCCCCAATTTGAGTCACTTTTAAGAGCTTGATAATATGGTGGACAGCAACAGTTGCTGAGGCAAGATTGTTTTAAGGCAGGACTTAGCAAATGATCAGTCATGGTAGAAACTTGGCTGCCTCTTAAACTACTCTCAAATAAATGATTGTGGTTACAGTGAACTACCTCCTCCACAGGTCTTGGAACAGGGTGTCCATCTTTTCACCACCCAGGAATATGGCACCGCATTATCAGGAACCATGTTATTCTCATTGGTACCATCACACAGTCTGTCATTGTCAGTGATGTATTTGATTGACACCTTCACCTTGGCTGATCCATGCATTCGGATCTAGTAAACAATTATACAATTAAAGACAACCAATTAAGACAAGTTGTGTATCCACTAATGTGTGTGTGCGTGGATTCCTACAGGAGATTACCATGACAACCATGTCGCTTTTCAAGGGTCCGCTGGTTTGAATGGTGTCCTTGTTGTTTTTATTTTCATACTCCCATTCCAGACCTTTAATCATGAACGTGTCTCTGGGTTTAGTCTCCATGGGGCGTTGAGAAAGAAATCACTGACGTTTCTATCCTAAGATTTGGCAAAAAAAAAAAAAAAAGGAGAGAGAGAGAGCGCCATCACAGACAGGAATGATCTGTGAATCAAAACTACAGGAAGATCAGGCTTACTACAATGTGCGAGTCCATTAAGTTCTGAATGAGAGCTGTCTCGCCCCCTGGGACTCCAGCCTTTATGACACCTACACCAAACATTTGAATCACTATTAATTTACTAATAACATAAAAATGTGAGTTCGAACAAGAAACCAGCTTTGAAAATTCTAATACTTTAAATGCCTGTCATTTAGTCCTGCCCTTACTTTTATGTTATAGTATTTGAGCGAGAACTGCTGTTTTGATTTGTTTGTTAACTGGGGACTAGCCGAGTAAGTATTCCGATTGGATCATGCAGTCTATAGTAGCCTCGTTGAACTCAGTACTCTGTGTTTTGAAACATTGAAAAATGTAAACATGGAAACAGATCTGCCATAACAAAACGAGTTGTTTACTGACAAATCACAGACTAATGGCAACGTTTGATACAAGCTTCACAAAGAGGGTTTCGAAAGCAGCAATAATTGTCACTACTTTTCAGTATTAAATTAATAGTATTTGAAACCAACATTTGCTTCATGTAATTTTTTCACTGATCTTGCAAGTTGCACTGTTATGGGATTTTCTTTGCCAAGAATTTGTCTGAAAGAAGGTATCTTATGAGGCTTATAATTATGCCTATGTTTGGAAGAGCCATTGTGTCTGGACTGGGCCTGTGATGCCTTAAAATGCTGCCTCCACTAGGTTTTGGGTTCCAGCACACATGAAGAGCCTTCATGTGTGCTGCGGATGCGCACCTTTCTTCTCTACAAAGGTGAAGTTAAACTTGTGAGTCTTGCACTTGGTTCCATCTCCCCCGCAGACGCCACACTTATCTTCCTGTAGAGCTGATCCAACCACATTATCACAGCCCACTTTCTGAAGGGAGAGAGACATTATGAGCAACAGGCCACTAAACACAAACCTTTACAAACGGTACACACAGCTATTCACCTCACAGTCTCCGGCCACACACACACTGTAGGGATCTTTGTAGGAACAGCGTGTTCCAGGTTCCACCGGAGTCTGCATGTTGACTACAGCTCGCGTTTCTTTGGATTGACAGTACAGTTTGCAGCGTTGCTTAGCTATGGAAAACAAGACAAGAGAGATCCCTGAGTGATGGACTGAGATCAAATGCACATTTATAAGGATTTAAATGATCTTGAATTCAAAGAAAAATATACAAACTCTAATTCTAAGAAAAAAAATTAAGTAAAATAAAATAAATGTTGATCATATACCATTTAAATTTCCAAAAATATTCCACATCTAATACATATTTGTCCAACAGAGGATAGTTAGATAACATTACTCCATGGTTTGTACAAAAAAAGGTCTCTTGATAGTCTTTACATGGTCTATAAAAGCATTGTACATTATATCATCCCAGTTTCCCAGCTAATCCAAAAACTGGACGCTTCTGTTCCAGAAGTACATTCTAATAAGTCCAGTTCAATTTTTCATAAAGACCAAAATTATCTACGAACACTGTGATGCCTGTTGAATGTCCCAGTTATTTAAAAGCATTTAATTTCATTCCGTGTGGAAAAAGTTGTAGCGTCTCGACCAATCTGACACACTAATTTTTATTTGATTTAACAAATCAATTATTCATTAGATTAACAAATCGTCACAGTCCCCTCATTCAATAGACTGGATGCCAGGGCTTCGCTTGAACACCATCCCCACCTTGATCACCATGACAACTAAACATGATATCACTGGTTTTATGGCCTAAAGGAATGTAGGGGAGAAACTCCCTCATTTTCCTCATAAGAAAGACACATATTGCCCAGAGAAATGGACTGTTCTCTAATTAATTCATAGGAAAACCTTTCTTTGATTGAATACCCATATCCTTTGGTCATTGTGTATACCATTACTGTCTTGTATATTGTCTGTTGTAGTGTATGCTGTTTTATTCATGTTATCATAGACCACTAGTTAATATAACCTCACCTATTTCATGTCTAGTATCTATGAATTCGCCTTCTTATGATCGAAACAAGCGAGTATATTATATGCTGATACCTATGCAACATATTTATGTTCTAAGAATCTTTACTAGTTTGTGCATCAACACTCAAGTGAATTACATATGCAAAATACCATGTTTACAGACAAAGAGTCATAAAAATCCACAGTATTTCCAACCTCCCGCTTGGAATTTCAGCCTTCCTCATTGGACGAACCCATCATGAGAGGCGTGAATCTCTGCAGGCTTAAAAGGCCACACTCCATGTGACCCGCCCATGTCGGTGGTTCAGGGAGATGCTAAAATGAAGATGTGAGAAACGCTCCAGGATACCAAAGCTCGTGCCAGGCTCCGGCCTAGTCCTTTTCATTCATCAAGTGATTCTGACTCAAACTAGCTCTTTCTCATCAACCAAATTCAGCAAGATCTTGAGCCTTAAGATTGCATCAGGAATCTATTTCAGACATACGCAAGTATAAACTTAGTCTTATTAATTGATATATTAAGTATCAGTTACTCCTTTTTACAAGGTTTGTTTGAACTAGAATCTGACGTTTTCCCTCAGGTTTAGATCTGCTGAATATGCAAAATGGTTCCAGAAATGTCATTCCTTATGTCTCTTTCTTTAGTGCTAAACTTTAACCCTTTCCTATACCAACTGTATGTGTGTGTGTGTGTATGTGTATGTTAGACCGGCTTAATGTGTTTATGTAGTATGTTAGACTAGTTTAAGTGTTTATGTAGTTAATAAAACCTTACTTGTATCACACTTGACGTGTTCATTGTTTACTCATAACCGGAGTCAATAATCATGCAGATTTACGTTACAAACTTATAGAATTGTACAGTAAGAAAGTTATTTCCATTAACCAGGAAATTAACGTTCTTAGAAATGACAAGACAGTTGACCCTGAGAGGTCAACTAAATATCTACAGTGGATCTAAAATATTAATAATTAATCATAATTAGTTATGGTTAATTATTCATATTTCCCATGAGCTGATTCGCTACAGATTGGTGGAGAGAATGCGGGCGTGATAAAACGAAAGTTATGAGTTTAAACACTGGCAACTTAAAAGTGTGTGCTTGATAGCCCAGGTTAAAATAGGACGTGACTTCAGATGCCCTGTTGTGTCCCTATTTGCTGGCTTGTTGAGATGCAGATAGAGTGGGGGTTTGAATTGGTACCGCTATTATAATTGTGAGAGTCTTTATGTATTTCATGCTTAATAGTATCAGGGTAAGGTTAATCTGATTTTAGCAAAGAAACCCTAATTTCAGTATTAAAGCATAAATCTGTCTTGACAAAGCGTAAGTCTGAATCTCAGCTCAGCGGCATGTCCAAACTGTACCATAATGTAATATGCTTTAGTGAAGAAATCACAAAATTGCAGTATTGTTTAAATTGTTTCTTTGAAGAAGAAATCTCAGTACAGTTATACCAAGGTAGATGTGAGCGCTGCTCCCCTTTCTACAGCATAAAGGCCTTATAGTTTATAATTAGATTGAAGCAATTCATCTACACTTTGACTGTATATATATAAGCCGAGCAACCTGGTGGTCATTACTGTGTTTCACTCGCTGAGTGAAATTAAAGGTGTAATACTGTACTTTAGTACTCATATGTGAGGCAAACATAACTACATATATGTTTAAACCGGTTTTAACTTACAGTAAACCGTTTTGTAATTCTTTAAACAAGTGCAAGAAGTTTATTGTTGCATTAGAGAAGCACTCACCGAAGTGCTAATGTAATGCAACAAGTCTTGAAGGCTGAAAGCACCACGTTCTAAAACTATGACTGTTTAACATAGACAGACATTAAACTGCGTTAATTACAATGGCATGCATTGGTTACCGTGACAACAAATTGTCACAGGAAGTGCTAACGTCACATAGCACAACACGCCATGTTTGTAAACAAACCATTTGAAGCAGCTAAGCTAACACGACTTAGCATAGTTTCATTTTAGGCTAAGCTACCAAATAGCTTTAACAATTAGGGGTAAACACTCTTTAATTGAAGCTTTTAAAAACAGCATGTGTGTATGCAGTGTGAAGCAATTTGAATTTAAACTAATCCCTCGTTCGGCTTTTTCCATTTCTCTTCCTTCTTTTTCTTCTTTTTCTATGTTTCTCAATCTTCAATTCGTCTCAGCGAATTTAACTATCTAGATGTATCCTTCCTGAATGCTATTGCTTAGTTACTAGTTAATTAAATCTAAATTTAATTACATTTTAACTGTCTATCTAGAGATGAATCATTAAGTTATTGGGTGTTTTTAGTGGCACAGTGAATAACGCGCTACGGAGGGCGGGGCACACACATGGCATGGCACAGCATGGGAGCTGAACACGCAGCAACTGTGACCAGACATGGTGTGTTGCCCAACACAAATCAGTTAATCACGAGTGCTACTGATTGTTCCTAATATCAGATTGATTACCCTGTTTTAATAATAGAAGTCAGCTAATTTTAAATCCATTTACATGTTATGCCCCCTTGATGTTCTCTCTGAACCTCAAAAGGAACCAGAGACATTTCTATTTTTGATTTGTTTATTTTCAAAAAATAATAAGCATAATCTGAATAGAAATGCTCTCCTTTTCCTTCTGCTTTTCCCTTTTCTCCTTCATACCTCAGAGATTAAGCTTGTTTGGGGAACCGTCAGCAAATTCTGAGTGATAATTTGACAATAATTTGACAGTAGTCTTAAATCATCAATCAAAATCCTGTTTACGTCCTTTTCAGCAAAACATATGCTGACCCAAAACTATTTTAGCATTCACACTCTGTTTTGATCTTGTAGTAGTCTCTAGCCCTTACTCTCAACACCAGTGTGTCAAAACGTTGCAGATGCTCAGACTAACTGCCCAGAATGCAGAACAGAGAGGGCTGGCCAGGCGTCGTGAGGAACACCCCCTTTACCCAGGCCCGACGACCACCTACTGAGCCGAAAGCGGCTGGACGCGGAGAGGGGTGTGCCTCAGACTCAGGACTCGGGCGAGAGTTATGGCTACAAAAAGCTCACAAAGGTCATCATCTTCCTGGCCCACAAACTCATGGGTCTGAAACAGGAGGTAAATTATCTCAAGCAACAGATCACAGCGGTAGCCCACAAGGACCCCAGCAAAATGGAGTTACAGGAGGAAATCAATAGATTTAAAAAGGCTCTGACAGCTGCTGAACAGCAAGAGCACCTGGAAAAGGTAGCCAGAAAGGACCTGGAAAGGAAACATCCCACACAAAATTACTATTAAAGCAGCAAATTCTGAACTCTTAGACAAAGTCACCAGAACTGAGACTCTGATCCAGCAGCTGAACAACACTCAAGACAAACTTGACATGGTCCAAAGAGAACTCAGGTACTCTTATAGGCTGCAAAAGGAAACACAGTGGGAGAAACACCCTACTCCTGCATCCTCACTCAGCAGTGCAAAACTCCCTCAGGTGCACGAAGCTACGAAAGGGGGAGCCAGCACTTTCTGCTTAACAACTCAGCAGACAGACCCATAATACCTCCAGCAACCACAGAGAGGAGGGGGTCCCTTCCAAGCATCCCTGCA
This sequence comes from Sinocyclocheilus anophthalmus, assembly GCA_018155175.1. Taxonomy (NCBI): domain Eukaryota; kingdom Metazoa; phylum Chordata; class Actinopteri; order Cypriniformes; family Cyprinidae; genus Sinocyclocheilus; species Sinocyclocheilus anophthalmus. The sequence goes on along the minus strand of JADLZN010003671.1, from coordinate 6,648 downwards.
GCAGCGCATGATGCGACCCCCAGAAACTTTGACAAGCTAACCAGAAAACAATAGATTCCTACTTTATGCAGTACGAGCAGTAAATTAGAACGGTGGAGTCGTTTTAAACAATGCTTGCAAGCAGACCCAATAATCAACCTTACGTGTCTGTTTCATAAGTTAGTAACTTCTTCTCCATGAGCATACCAGTTCCTGATCAAAACCAGAAAAAAATTATAGTTTGAATGCGCCTTCCAACAAGCAGTAAGAAGTTTTCAGTGCTACAATGTGTTTAAACTGTACGATAAGAAACTAACCTGATTTTAACAAAGAAATCCTAATTTCTGTTGTTAGTAGAGCACAAGTCTATTTTCAGACGACGAAATCTCAGGATTAGCAGCACATATAAATGGTACCAGAATAAATCGGACTGATTTTGGGCGAAGAAATCCCCTTCTTCAGTACTGTGTAGGTGATCTGAGCGATGCTCCTCATTTCACTGATTAAGGCCTTATTATGTGTTATGTATCATTGTATTCATATCGACCCACTCATGTGAAACATTTACGTAACTCTTATACATGCGCGCACCAGGTTCTGAATATAATCAGATAAAACTATAGCTTGAAGGTGCCTTCCCACAGGTATTAGAAAGTAAGTTTTGTTTGTTTTTTTTCCAGTGCTATAATGTTTTTAAATCTTACGATAAGAAACTAACCTGATTTTAGTGAAGAAATCCTAATCTCTGTTGTTAGGGGAGCATAAGTCTATTTTCTGACGACGCAATCTCAAATTAGCAGCTCATATAAATGGTACCAAAATAAATCAGTCTGATTTTGGGCGAAGAAATCCCCATCTTCAGTACTGTGTAGGTGATCTGAGCTATACTCCTCATTTCACTAATTTAAGGCCTTTTTATGTGTTACGTATCATTGTATTTCACCCCCCCCCCCCTATTATGACTCGCTCATTTGAAACTTTTACGTAAAATTAATGGTGTTATTCTAGCGGAGCTAACTACGAATCCACCATTGCCTATGAAGTGAATGTGCTGTTTTGATTAAAGAATGAATTTGTATGGGACATGCATGAGATTCCCATGCATGCTCACAGCAGTGCACGTCTGCTCCACCTGCACCTGTTGTGAACTTGCATTGGTCTCCTAGCAACACATGACCCCGGAAATGTGAGCAGACTCTTCCGGTTAATCTGACAACAGCATTCACTTCACAGACCTGTGTGTCAACAAAGAATTGCGTGTAACTAACGCTAACTCTTAAGCTAAGCCCTTTACCTCAACTGCTAGCTGTTAGCATCTGACTAACACTTAGATAGGCGTGTAAAGTGTAACTTTCTAACCACACCTCTCTCTCCCTCTCTCTCTATCCCCGTCACCCCTGGTATCACTTCCTGTTGATGCCATCACACATACTGGGTTTTACTTGTGTTATTTTTTATTTTTTTGTTTTGACTTTATTCAACCTTTTTTTTATTTTTTTATTTTATTGCATTTATTTACATTTGTTAGCACAAATGTACCAATTCAGCGAAACTGATTTGTATTAAATTTGGATTAATTAAATCAAATTATTTTATTTTTATTTTATTCCATTTTCTTTATTTTTATTTGGTTTATTACTTTCCCCTGTACTTTCCTTACAGTCTTAGACCCTTTTTTTTTTTTTTTTTTTTTTTGTTGTGTTTTATTTTTACCTTTTTTTATTTTTTTTACCATCACCATCGTCGCTTTTGGTTTGGATTACAGTAGTTCTAGCAACTGTCTTTTCCTTAACGAGTTATACAGGTTATTTGTAGCATAATCCCTGTTTCCTCTCTATTTCTCACGCCTCAGTGCCAGGCCTAATAAGTTGAAGGGCAGCTACCATTGCAACACAATGTAGGATAACATAAAACTAGAAACAATTCCCACTGTTTCTTTTTCTTGTGACGAGGTATTTGGTGGGTCCCTGCTAGTTTAGCTAACAGCTTAACCCTAGGGTTATGAAGTCTATTGCAGCATCACCCAAAAGTGACACCTGCTTAGCCATATCTCTTAGAAAACAACTAAAATAGGTAAAATTTTTTTTTTTTTTTTTTTTTTTTTTGAGTTCATCTTATTTTATTTCAGTTTCGGCATAGTGACCAAACCCGTGAACCATCATTAGTATAGCCCGGTCATCAGCTGACCCCTGCTTACGGCACCCTCAACAAAGTTACTCAAACTCTCACTTTGTGTTCACGAACACAAAAACATAACACCCTACCTCACTAGCTGCCTCCCACCAGCTAGTAATACCTTACACGGCCTACACAGCCGTTACCCTTAGAGATAGTTCACCCTCGTTTTTTCTTTATACGTACCTGCATTTGCCTTGTGTCTCTCTCTCTGGTGTTCCCACAAGTGCGCCAGTATGTCGCAGACATTCCACAGGCATCCAGCCCTGCCAGCTCACCAGGAACACCTGGAAACTTAGCAGAGCACGGTAATGGACATCCTTCAGCTCAAAGCAGCCAACGACCTGCCATGGCAAAGAAAGGAACAGCGAGACTGCGACATAAGCGAACACTTGACCAGCATCATCCTCTCCTCAGCCCACACCCTCAATGGCCTCAGACAGGAGGTAAATTAGCTGAAACTGCAAGTCACAGAATTCAGCAGAGAACTGACACCTGCTCAACGAAAGAAAGCACACAATGGATGCAAAGAACCCCACAGAATTGTGCGACAGAAGGAAATCACAAGTCTTCACAGAGGCTCTAACAGCTGCTAAACACCAGGCGCCGCTGGAAAAAGCCATCACACAGGACTTGAAAAGAGAACTGTTTCACACAAAATCACTCTTAAAACAACATATGTGGAACTAAATGAGAGAGACACCACATCTTAGGCCTTACAAGGCCACCTGCATACAGACAGAGCTGAGGTCCAAACCCTGACTCAGCAAATAAAGAGGAACTTGACATGGTCCAGAAAGAATTTAAACAGTCCTACCGAATGCGCATAGACTTAAGCAAAAGACAGAACATCACGTCGCCAGCAGTGCAAGACCTCCACGCCTGTGCACAGCTACGAAAGGGGGGAAAGGGAGCCAAAGCCTTCTGCTTGACACTTCACAAGTCAGCTCCCTGAAAACCTCTGCAGCTGCAACAAAAAAAAAAAAAAAAAATTTTCAGGCGAACCGAAGCAACGCAACGAGGTGAATTCAGTGTCACAAATGAACTGAAATATGCTTGCAGACCACAAGGCGAACAGATAGGGAAAACACGAAACAGAACTTCCCCTGACTAGCAGCCCCAGACCCCCTCAGCCAAGAGTCCGAACCTGCGAGGTGGGGGGGGGGCGAGAGCCACTGTTCACAAGTCACCAATCAGCAGCCACAAGGGGGTGGGACAAGGACCTTTCCAGAGGATCACTGCAGAAACACACACCGTGTGACCCCACAGACCACAACGAGCTGGCCAGAGACAACACATCTGGCAACCTAAATACTCTCAGACCCAGAGTCTGAACACGGACTGATCGCTGCCCCAGACACCAAGCAGGGCCGGCGTGAAACTCCCCATGCTTACTACCACAGACTTTGACAAACTTACTCCAAAGCTCACAATTACCCTGGGATGGCGGAGGACACCAGCAGCAAGAAGTCATCTAGGCATTAGGGCCTGCCGCACAATGCCTAATCAACAGCTGCGTAACCTGACACAGAAGGCCTTTAACAAGCAGCAAGGCCTCCACTAAAGGTGTTTGTCAAACCCCACTGAGTCTGAACTTCACAACTCAGAATCCAAAGCGGGCACCAGAAGGCACCAGCATTGCCACAATGCAAAACCCTTCCACAGAAAGCCCCTAGCCAGAAGAGGACAGAGCCATCACCATGGCAACAGACCCAGGTCCCAGACCAACCACTGGGAAAAGGCGTCCTCATCCTGCAAACACCACGGTATGTCCAACAGCAGTCCACCACAACATCCCCCTCCACACAACGGAGGCTACACAAGAACAGCTGGACACGCCTACCTCTGGGTCACAGGAGCTGCTGACACTCGCAAAAGAGCTCCTTGAACAAAACTCAACTAAGGAGTATTGAGAAGGACAAACCTCTGACTCCTTGCCTGCTGCATCACAGCATCAGGCCCCTCCAAGGGAGGAGCATCCCTTGAACCCGGTCGACACCCCAGAAGCAGCCAGACAACGTTGGATTGAGCAGCGGGCCCACATGCCCAACAGCGAAAGCTCTACAAACACAACTCAGCAAGATCAAGTCGGTGCCGCCACAAGAGCCAAGCGAAACCGCAAACATCAGATTTCTAGTGACATTCGGCAAAACAGAGGGCTAACAACCACCTGCCGCTCTCCTGCCATCATCACTAGGTCAGTCTGAACCTCTCTGCACACTACAAAATCTCCATAAAAATTACCTGCAATCCCTGGAACCACCAGCACTCTCACCAGTGAGAGTCTAACCAGGCTGTCCCACATCACGGGTACCACAAATAGCCTACTGGCTAACAGCATCAACAAAAACATCATACCCGGACTAACTCACTTCAGGATGAAAGGTGACACAGCCTCGACACCTGCTGCATAAGCTCGAGGACCCACACCTTGCTAAAGCCTACATCACCACAGCACACCACCACACAGCATCCAACACGGCACCAACAGCCAAAACCACCACTGGCTCCCAGCCGTGAGTGCCAGGTGTGTGTTCGATTGTTCTGCACCTTGACATCGCTCGTTGTTGTCTATTCTACGGACAACAACGCTCGAAAGGGGGGAAATATGTAGCGTCTCGACCAATCTGACACACTAATTTTTATTTGATTTAACAAATCACTTATTCATTAGATTAACAAATCGTCACCATCCCCTCACTTCGATGAGCCAGGGCTTCGGCTGCTTGAACAACCATCCCCACCTTGAATCCCATGGCCAATACTCATGATACACTGGTTTTATGCCCTAAACGGAATGTAGGGGGAGACAGAGCTCGCATTGAGATGGGCGACGTTTTAACGCACGCAGGGCGGCAGAGCGGCCAAAGGAGAGACGACGTCACGGCCGGTCAGCAGACCGACTCACCAGAACGACGGAAGCGCGTCACGCCGGGACTCACCCGCCGCGTGGGATATACGCGCGCTCAGCGGTCAGTTCATAGGACCCCAGATTGTGTGTTGTTTCGTGCTTAGCATGACCACTCACACCAAGTGATGTACTTTTTTGTTTTTTTTTTTCACGAAGTATTATTGTACTATTACTGTTCTTGTATATTGTCTGTTGTTGTGTATGCTGTTTTATGCATGTTATGTTAGACCACTAGTTAATATAACCTCACCGATTTCATGTCTAGTATCTATGAATTCCCTTCTTATGATCGAAACAAGTGTGTATATTATATGTTGATACCTATGCAACATACTGATGTTCTAAGAATCGGTACTAATTCGTGCCTCAACACTCCAGCGAATTACATATGCAAAATACCAGGCTTACAGACAAAGAGTCATAAAAATCCCCAGTATTTCCAACCTCCCGCTTGGGATTTCAGCCTTCCTCATTGGACGAACCCATCTTGAGAGGCGTGAATCTCTGCAGGCTTTAAAAGGCCACACTCCATGTGACCCGCCCAGGTCGGTGGTTCAGGGAGATGCTAAAATGAAGATGTGAGAAACGCTCCAGGATACCAAAGCTCGTGCCAGGCTACGGCCTAGTCCTTTTCATTCATCAAGATTTGATAAACTAGCATTTTCTCATCAAACAACTTCAGCAAGATCTTGGGCCTTAAGATTGCATAAGGAATCTTTTTCAGACATACGCAAGTATCAAACTTAGTCGATTTAATTGATGCATTAAGTATCAGTTACACCTTTTTACAAGGTTTGTTTGAACTAAGAATCTGACGTTTTCCCTCAGGTTTTAGATCTGCTGAATATGCAAAATGGTTACATAAATGTCATTCCTTATGTCTCTTTCTTAGTGCTAAACGTAACCCTTTCTATAACAACTTATGTGTGTGTGGGTGTGGGGGTCTGTTAGACGGCTTAATGTTTTATGTAGTATGTTGACTAGTTAAGTGTTTATGTAGTTAATAAAACCTTACTTGTATCCCACTTGACGTGTTCATTGTTTGCTCATAACTGGAGTAATTTAATCATGCAGATTTATGCTACAAGTTTTTGTAGAATTGTACAGTAAGAAAGTTATTTCCTTTAACCAGGAAATTAACGTTCTTAGAATTGACAAGACGGTTGACCCTGAGTGGTCAGCTAAATATCTACAGTGGATCTAAAATATTAATAATTAACCATAAGTAGTGATGGTAAATTACCCATGTACCCATGAGCTGATTCGTACAAAGTACAAGTAAACCAGTACTTTAGTCACACCAAAAAAGCAAACCCACACAAATCAAATCAAGACCAACAGAGTACATTTCTCTAGAGAGTAAAATGTAAAAAAAACATTATGTAAAAATGATTATCTCATCAGATCTAATGTATCCAAGCCCATTTTGTGAACCACAAACATTCTTTTCTGGAGTATTCTGCAGTTCAGTCGTAATTGACATGACAGTAAAAAAAAAAGGCCCAAAAAGGCTCTTTATATGAGAATTACTTTGGATGTGCCTGTGTTGATCGTAAGACTAAGGCAGATATCCACAGTGCTAA
>JADLZN010003670.1:2500-131543 GCA_018155175.1 Sinocyclocheilus anophthalmus | reverse complement strand
ATTTTAAAATGTAATTAATTCCTATAATGTCAGGCTGAATTTTCAGCATCATTACTCCAGTCTTCGGAGTCACGTGATCCTTCAGAAAACAGTATAATATGTGATTTAACTTCTGTTTTTTTTCAAGATTTTTTTGATGAACAGAAAGCTAAAAAGGATAGCATTTATTTGATTTTTTTAACAATAATGTCTTCACTATCACTTTTGATCGATTTAAGGCATCCTTGCTGAATAAAAACATTCATTTCTCACACTATGAAGAAAAAACCACACTTATTACATATTATTGTTTGTGCTCTTTCAGCCTTAACTACCTGAAAGTTTAGTAAAATATGATCTCACTGATTTAAAAAAAACAAAAAAATTGTAAGAACATTTCAATAACCGCTCTCGTTTAATAACATGACCTCATTACTATATGACATTATTCTTCTGCTTTTCGCAAATCAAGAGTCAAAACTCAAATCGATAGCATGGCACCAGGGAGATTAAATTAAGCATGGCACAAACTGATTAGCTCATTTCATTTCTTTTCAGAAACTCTGCCAGCTACCTGGAAAACTCGCTCAGCATTCCTCCCCTCTTGACCAAACCATGGACTCACATGTGTTCGGGCTCACAGCTGTTCTTACGAATCTATCTGTGGTGAAAAAAAAGCACTAATCGCTGCAAGTGAGCTAATTTTTGATGAAACATGATGAAGTGTTGCCTTAAGTATTAATAAAGTGTAGGTAAGTCGTGCACATTAATCACTGTCTCTGTGCAATGGTGTTCCTCAAGGGTCCGTCCTCGGAATCTCTGAATTTGTCCGATTCTCTAACGGGTCCTGATGAAACGCAGACTGTATTACACGCACACATGCAAATTAATAAATAAAATAAAAATGTAAAGTGAGGACTCTAAAGCCCACCAATACTTTATCATGGTCACGGTGGCCGTCAGACAACGGGCTCCTCGGGAGTCCACCTCACCGCCGGCCAATAAAGAAAGCCGACATGGTGCAGATTACCAAATGATGCTCCAGCATACATAATGGAGATCATGGAACATCTCAAATGCACAGTTTCTCTCTGCACACTAATTAAATCAATGGAGAGACCTGGTAGAGAGAGAGAGAGCTTGGTTGGTGAAATAATGAAGCGCTTTAAAAATGATCTGTGCTACTGTGGGGCCCGCCAGCCCAGACAGACTTGAGTCGAGGAGGGATATGCAATATGCAACCAAATAGGTGAGGTATATTAATCTTGGCATGCCTCTGAGCTCCAGCTAAATGAGATGGGCCCTGCGCAACTGCCTCAAATTTATTTATTTTTTTACACCACCCTTTTTTTCCATATAATGGTGTCCGTAGTCCTCATTGATTTAATGTTTAAAGCTCCCTTCCTCCCTGTACCTGGTTTGGAATTACAATGGAGTCTGACAAAGCAAACTGATGAAACTCTGTATTTTCACAAGAGGCATCAGCATGAAGCATGGAGATGGATACCCATGCAAATACATATTCCTTACAGCCGCGTGGCATCTCTGCGCACCGCCTGAGTGGAAACGAACACATGTTGGATACAGACGGCCAAGTTTACTGTCATAAGAGTCATCTACAAGCTTTAGGATTACATCAAACCTCGATTTCTGCTGTCTTTTGTCAAGAAAGCCGTGTTTAATGAGCAAGGATTCTTTTTTCGGGCAGCTTCCATTATTATTTCTTCATGCAAAGCGGTGATTGAACATGACCGGGTTTGTAAAGATTACTTGAGCTTTAAAAGCAAAGAACATCTTTGATGTGAACAGTATTTCTAACTTTCTCACAACGTCGCCGAGTATTGTTTAGCGTTTATCTCTCATCTAGTGATAGCCACTTTACGGAGCCATTCCAAGTTTCTGAATCTAGTATAGCCTTGCTCTTAGTCTGTTTACCCGTGTCTTGATCCTAGACTGTTATCTCGTCCTGTCTGATCTCTGCCTGCCCTGTAGCTTATAGCCTGTCTTGGATTAACCCTTTGCCTTGCTGTTTCGACTGTGTTTGCACCTCACCTGGGCTATTGCTCATTTGGGATCTCCCCATTGCCTAGTCCTCAGGATAGTTCACCAGAGATCGACCACGCCCGTTTATTGGACTACTCTAGATTTACTCATCAGTAGAGGTCTAAACATTTCATCCATTGTTATTAAGGACGTAGCACTATCTGATCACTTCTGTATTTTCTTTGATATGTTGATCTCTGTTACCACTGAATCTAGAGCGGTCTCAGTCAGAAAGAGATGCATTAACGAAAACACTCGTGTGCTATTTATGGAGGCTATATCTCTAACACCAATCATTTCTGCAGACTCTATTGATCTTCTCCTTGATTCCTTTAACTCAAAAGTTAAGAATGTTATTGATGACATTGCTCCTTTGAAAGTCAGCAGGAAGACTGGCAGACAGAAATCAGCTTGGAGAAAATCAACAGCAGTTCAGAGTATGAAAAGACAATGCAGAAAGCTGAGCGGATGTGGCGGAAGACGAAACTTGAAATACACTATAGCATATATAAAGACAGCCTTCGTACTTTCAATGTGGAACTAGGCAAAGCTATACAGTCATTCTTCTCAAACCTTATAAACAGTAACTTAAACAACACTCGCACTCTTTTTGCTACTGTGGAGAGACTGACAAAAACCCCCCAAGTCAGATTGCAGTGAAATGCTCTCCGACAGCAAATACAATGAGTTTACTTCCTTCTTTTCTGAGAAGATCAATAAAATCAGAAAGGTGATTATCACATCCTCAAGTTATGCAGAGGTCAGACAGATTCGACCACAATATCAAAAAGAAGAAACTATGTCTGCTTTTGAAGAAATTGATAGCAAAAGTTTGGAATTGAATAGTACAGAACCTTAAATCGTCAACATGCTATCTTGACACACTTCCCACAATTTTTTTCAAAAGGGTGCTTAACTGTTAGGAAGCAGATCTCTTAGAAGTGGTGAACGCTTCACTTCTTTATGGGACTTTTCCAGATTCCCTGAAAACTGCAGTTGTTAAACCCCTTCTGAAAAAGAGCAATCTTGATAACACCATATTGAGCAACTATAGACCAATATCAAATCTTCCTTTTATAGGAAAGATTATTGAAAAGGTAGTCTTTAATCAGCTGAACAAATACTTAAACTCAAATGGATACCTGGACAATTTCAATCTGGTTTCCGACCGCATCACAGCACAGAGACAGCATTCATAAAGATAATAAATGATATTCCCTTAAACTATGATTCTGGCAAAATATCAGTGCTGGAACTACTAGATCTCAGTGCTGCGTTTGACACTGTCGATCATAACATACTACTAGAGAGACTGGAAAACTGGTTCGGGCTTTCTGGGATGGTTAATCAAATGGTTCAGGTCATACTTAGAAGGGAGAGGTTATTATGTGAGTATAGGAGAGCATAAGTCTAAGTGGACGTCCATGACATGCGGAGTCCCACAAGGCTCAATTCTTGCACCGCTCTAGTTTAATCTGTATATGCTCCCACTAAGTCAAAAAATGAGAAAGAACCAAATCGCCTATCAAAGCTATGCAGATGATACCCAGATTTAACTAGCCTTATCACCAAATATCTACAGCCCCATTGACTCCCTCTGCCAAAATGCATTTATGAAATGAACAGTTGGATGTGTCAAAACTTTCTTCAGTTAAACAAGGAAAAAAAAAAAAACTGAAGTCATGGCATTTGGAAAAAAAGATGAAGTTCTCAAGGTGAATGCAAACCTTGACTCTAGGGGTCTAACAACTAAAAATCAAGTCAGGAATCTTGGTGTGATTCTGGAGACAGACCTTAGTTTCAGTAGTCATGTCAAAGCAGTAACTAAATCAGCATACTATCATCTCAAAAACATTGCAAGGATTAGAGGTTTTGTTTCCAGTCAAGACTTGGAGAAACTTGTTCATGCCTTTATCAACAGCAGGGTGGACTATTGTAATGGTCTCCTCACCGGCCTTCCCAAGAAGACCAATAGACAGCTGCAGCTCATCCAGAACGCTGCTGCCAGAATTCTGACCAGAACCAGAAAATCTGAGCATATCACACCAGTCCTGAGGTCCTTACACTGGTTCCAGTTATATTTAGGATTGATTTTAAAATACTTTTACTAGTTTATAAATCACTCAATGGCCTAGGACCTAAATACATAGCAGATATGTTCACTGAATATAAACCTAACAGACCACTCAGATCATTAGGATCGAGTCAGTTAGAAATACCACGGGTTCACACAAAACAAGGGGAATGTGCTTCTAGTTTATGCCAACCGCAGCTGGAATCAGCTTCCAGAAGAGATCAGATGTGCTAAAAAATTAGTCACATTTAAATGCAGACTCAAAACTCATCTGTTTAGCTGTGCATTATTGAATGCGCACTGTGCGGATGTCCGAACTGATTGCACTTTATTATATGTATAATCGTTTTCTTAATTCATTTTAAACCTCTTAAATCAATTTTTTTAAATCATTTTCAAAGTTTTTAATTCCTTGTTTATGTTGTGATTATTGTTTTTATTTTATGTAAAGCACTTTGAATTACCATTGTGTATGAAATGTGCTATACAAATAAACTTGCCTTGCCTTGCCTTACTCTTGTGTCTTGCCCTCAATATAATGTTACCTGTTTGCCATTGTTTGACCCATGCCTGTTTTATGACCACGTCTCTGTCTAATAAAAGCCTGCAGATGGAACCGGCACTTCTACCACATCTCGTTGCCGGGTAACAGAATTTGGGGGTAGAGGTTGTAAGAATGATTCCTCCTGATTGTCTTCAGAAAGGTTTTGATGGCATTTTCTTTTCATCTTACCTAAAATTACTACCTTAAAGCAGGGTTTTAAGCTTAGCGCTGTTCCTCTAGCACAGACATCACAGAGAGTTATTGATGTATGCAAGATGTCTTTTAGCTCATCTGCAATACCGTGTAAGAATGTTCTATCAGATGTCAAAATAAGACGTTATAAAATGTCTGTAATGATGGTTATATAAGAATGTATGTGCAACTGCATCTTAAAGACGTCTATAGATGTTTGTCACATCATGAGCTTTCCAAATGAAATGATCTTTAACTAGATATCTTGCAGACATACAGTATAGGGCTATCGGGTTGGGTTATCAGCGGTAACCAAGGAAAAGCTATATTGAGCCAGAAGCCTTTACGAAAAAACAATGCTTTATGCAGCTGTACAGTAAGCGCACCTGCTGTCGAGAGGAATTTGCATTTTTCGCTTATTTTCACAAAGCATAAGTTAGACCACTCTGTTTGTTTTAAATCTTGTAATTGTACAGTCTAATAAAAAAAAATATGCTATGCTACAGGTTTTCTAGGCATTGTTGGTTGTGACTGTGATTGAAATGCAGTGGTTGCCTCTAATTTCATACAGATTTTTTTGTTGTTTTTTAAGCCCAGTTAAACCTGTAATAGAGCAAATAAACAGCTTGTTCATGTACTCTTTCATTCTTTCTTGTCTCTTCCTTAAAGAAAAAAAATCAGCAATCGGTATCAGAATCAGCCCATTTGCTGATAATCGGAATCGTCCATGAAAAATCATGATCAGGGCATCTCTAGTTTTTGTAGATAGCCTACTGGTTAGTTTCCTCAAACAGTCATAACTTTGACTGACTACTAACAGCAAGTCAAGGGCGAGTGAGTACACTGGTCCACTTAAACTGTACACACACACATAAACACAGTGTTAGTGTGTATCTGGTATTCCCTGTTATGGGGTCCAAATGTGTGTGTGTGTGTGTGTGGTTTATATATCCTGGTGGGGACTTAAACCTACACACAGACTCATGGGGACTCGTGTCACGGTGGGGACATAAATTGTGGTCCCCACGGGTACAAAAGCTTATAAATCATACAGAATTAAATTTTTTGAAAATCTAAAAATGCAGAAAGTTTCCTGTGAGGGTAGTTAGGGGTTTTTTTTTTTTTTTTGTAGGGTTCGGTAGTGCATAGAATAGACGGTTGACTTACAGTATAAAAACCATTACGCCTATGGGATGTCCCCACTTTTCACAAAAACAAACCTGTGTGTATTGTGAACGACAGTGTATGGGTGCTGTCCGACTGGACCAATTCTGATCGGTAGGCCGCTTGGACGAAAAAAATGCCAGGGCTAATTTTTTGTCCCAGTCTAGCCCTGCCAAGACCATAAGTGACAGGCCCTTTGTTTAACTGAAAAGAACAGGCTCATTAAAATCATTCATTTGGAAATTGGGGCTGAGTAGTTTTGATTGACTAAAAATAAGTAATTTGTTCATGAATCGCTTGCGCCATCTGTGTTACACTTTAGATTCAGTAGAGATGCTGCGGTGTCACTGATAATGTACACAGGATCAAACTATGTCAGAGTATTTTAATGTGGTGTTCCGTCTGTATTGGGAATAGTAAATTAAAATGTATCCGGTTTGTTGTTTATGTGGTTCTGTGCTTTGTGCTGTATATTTTTCTTTCCACTTGAAAGAATAAGACACACACACACACAAACACTTTTAATGAGGAGTCAGCAAAGCCAAAGCCAATCAACAGCAAAACAAAAACAGGCTCCTGAACCTAAATGAAATGAGAGAGACGAGACTGTTGATGAAAAACACATTTATTGATGCAGGAATGCATGGATGAATGGACAGATGGAGGAACACACAGATGAATACAAGGCTGAAAGGACAGACATATGAGGCAAAAAGATTGCTGGACAAATGTATGTGTGGATGGATGAATTGCCTTGACATTTCTGCATCTCTGAAGGAGGGGCTGTCCCTGCCCGGCCCTGAAGTCAAACACTAATGCTATCAGAGGGCCGCTGACTCAGTGCATGATGTCTGCCATGATATTCCAGACAGAGCAGACGGAGGAGGATGTTTACTGACAGATGATTACTGCTATTAACTCATTCTGCCAGTCAATGCAATAAAAAAATAAAAAAACACTGGATACAGCACAGGCTAGCACAGAGCCTAATTTGGTTAATTAAAATGTACAAGGCACATTTGGACCTGTGGACTTCTGTAATCATTTACTCACCCACATGTAGTTCCAAACCCATCTTTTGGCATATACAGTAAGAGGGCATTATAAATAAGTTTCACTAATCCAAACATACAAAAAATAACACTACCTTCCAGTGTTCTAATGTTAGGAATGTGGCTGTTTATTTTCAACTATGTGAATATCTCAGTAGATATCATTTGTTATTTGCAATATTTGTTTGTTTAGTACATTTCACTTTGGATTATTTGGTAAACCAGTTGCAATTCGGGTTACAAAAGACTTTTACAGAAAGATATGGACCAGACAGTAATGCCACAACACATAACTGGGTTAATTCTAATGCTAATCATTGCTTTTTGTAAGGATTCAAGTAGAGTCAAAATAGTTTATTGCTGTTTGTGCCTCAGTAAATTAAACTATTGACTAAACAGTCAACTCTGTTCCTCTTAGTAGCATGAAAATATTATTTCAATTATGATTAAATTGTATACAAATAGTGATCAAAGAAGGCCCCCTCCCATTTATAACTGCTGCAGCTGTCAATCACTTCAGTTCAGCACAAATGTATCAATAATTGAGTTCTGCTCTCTCACTAAAACTCTCGTTTTCAGTGATGCTGTCTACACTGCACAATGAATCGTATTTACATTGTGTTTGCACTATGTTAGTTAGAATGAAATAATTTATGAGAGTACAGAAATCAAGTTGCAGTGTCAAGGTCATTGCATTCACACACTCAAACAGACATGAATGTGATCATCTACAATGCTCAGTCCTGCAACCTTTTGTGCAATGGGAGATCTAAATAAAATACTCTTGCTAATCAAAACTTTTCACAATTAGTTAACTTAACAGCTGTAATAGTAAAAACTTAGTAAACTTTTAAAAGAGTTACATATGTAATACTTATTTCATATGCAAAAAATGTTACCCAGTAGCAGGTGTTACTAACCCTACTAATATTATAAATGCACCTCAGGAAACAGATCATCATCCCTTTAAAATGTAATCATATTATTATTATATTTTATTTATTTATTTATTTTATTGAAAGTTGGACTGTGACCAACAAAGCAAAAACTGTTTTAAAAAAACAGTATCAGAATATCACAATATCAACCACTTGGCTGGGGATTTAAAAAGTGAACGTGTGAAGCAAACACTCAGGCCTATTTTTTTTTAATACAAAGTTGTGTGATTTGTAGTAAATATAATTTTAGTGTATTTCTTATTGAAATGTAATCATGCTGAACATCATTCTTTTACTTTCCTTTTTGCTGTCTCCATCCCTCTCGCAGCCAGAACATAAGCAGCTGACTGTCAGATGTGTGAAACTGTCCCTTAGCTCTTAGATTTATGTTGGGCCTGCCCCCATGCACTCATTGGTAATGGAAACGAGTTAGGCATTAACTGCAGGCATCTCTATGGCTAGTCCCATGCAAGAGTTGCTGTCTCTGCAGAAAAGAGCCCCCTCCTTCTTGTTTCCCCTCCATTCCTCTCTCTCTCTCTTCAGTTAATTACTATAATGGTTCAGCTGTCCTTCTGGGGATGCTGAAAGGTCAGGGTTTGGCCCAAAAGAAAGTGAGAGGGAGAGGGCTAGTAAGACATGGTTAGTGGCAAACAGTGGCACTAACATCCTGAAGACATGTTCATTAAGAGAGGACCTTAAACAAGTGATATTTAAAAAAATGCCTTGTGTTTTTTCTTTTTTCTTGTCCATGCAATCATGTCAAATGAGTCAAAGGTTGTGTTGAACCCCACTGAATTTCCAAATATTCTTTCCAAATATTACCCCTCATTACACATGTAAATGTCAGTATGTACACATTTTCTCTCTCCCTCAGGCATGTGTATACATGTAGACCTGTGTTCTCTCCACTCAGCCATTCTGAAGTGATTACTGTACTGACTGCATTTATTACGGGGTCGCTTCCTCAGCCTCTTTTTAATGATCACTTCAAATCTGCAGAAGAGCCAGGCTCCACTAGATGATTAATTGTGACCAGCATATTTCCTTTATTCTCACATATTGTAAACATTCCTTTTAATGAATTTGATATTGAAAAACATTTATGTTTAACAGATGGCTCACTCAGTCAAGTGTTCGATATGCTTACAGAATCATGCATATTTGACATCATGAATGATTTGGTGTCTTTTTTCAAATACAGGCCTATTCTCTTTTAATTCCTGTTTGAGAGGTAATTGATGTCTGTCTATTTCATTTTGGTGTTTTGAAGGAACAAACAATGATTCCTAACAGCTGCCTGTGTATGTAGCTTAAAGAGAGGGACTATACATCTGTGTTGTGTTTTCTTGTTTTTTTTTATTCATTTATACTGATATAATTATGAATAATGGTATAAGACAAAATTCTGCTGGCTAGAGAGTTGGCCAGAGAGTCTGGCCAGACTAACCAAATATTTTCTGTGAGTATCTCGTAAAGAGACTATCCATTATTCCTGGCATGGAGATTCAATCTAACATTTTTGGCATAGTTGGCAGGATGTTGGCACCATCTAACAAGAGTGAATATATGGACCTTAACAGGATAGTCCACAAAAAAACAGTATTTCTTTGATTTTTACTTGAATTTCTTCGGTGGAACTCAAAAGAAGATATTTTGAGAATTGTCTTGTATGTTTTTTTTTCTCCATACAATGGGAAGTCAAAGGTCTCTAAAACTGTTTCTTAATCAACGTTCTTCAAAATATACTTAGTCCACAGAATAATTCAAGTAGTCATACAGGTTATGAACAACATAAGGATGAGAAAATTAGGACAGAATTTAAATTTTTTGGTGAACTGTCCATTTAACATTGAACAAACCCTGTGTTGCTATGCAGTTGCTAAGCTGTTCTGGGCAATTGCTCGATGGTTGCTCAAGTCAAAATAGCCCACCTCTTTATGACATTCTGAATCATACTTACATGACGGGGCATATAGAGAGTAAAAATGTGGTAATTTGTAAAAAAAAAACAGATAGAAGTGCAATACAGACGAATATGAAGGGAAATTGAAGTATGGAGTAAGAGAGAGAGGCTCAAGGGGCTTGTGGGGAGGATGAGAGACACGAGAGCATGAGTGCGCAAGACTTAGTCTCATTACTGGAGCGACCCCAGACTCCCACAGCAAATCACATTTATGAAGTCGAGCAGACTGACGAGCAAAAGCATGCACACACATACAGACGTTACCATAACACAACATATTAAATGACAGCGTGCACACACAATATTAAAACAGGATGATACACACCATTTGTAATGGGTTTGTTTATGTGAGGGAAGACCCTTGTCTTGTTTGTTTTTTTCTAATCGCTGACTGAGAAACTGCATCATGCTAACCGTAAACCATAAAAACAATCTACACTCAAATAATCTGACCCAAAACCACCTTGCTTACACGTGATGGTTTTTTTTATTGCCCCTATGTCTGTGTGCGCAGCACGATTTATTTATATATTTCTTTCTTCCTTGAGCAGACACACTGACCTTTATGCGGCTCCGGCAGGGTAGACGACTACAGGGTCACGCACAGATCTCAAGAGCCATGAGCAGTGAATACAAGATGTGCAGCAGGGCATTAACTTGTGTGTGTGTTTGTGCTTAGGAATGAGTGGAGTTTCCACACTAACACCTAGACAATTACTTTTTGTTCCTGGTCCTTTATTTCTCTGGGTCACACATACCCCAAATAACTTTATGGGCAAACACTTTTTCATCATCACTGTCAACCTGTTTAAAAATGTCCATAAAAAATTATGACATGAAATGCAAAGCAACCTTTCAAATTTATTTTGGACATTTTTTCCAGATGTTTGGGTGTGGAGAAAAACGAAGTAGAAGAGAGAGGGAGACTGGACCGTAAAGGACCAAATAGAACGCTGCCCACCAGGCTATTTGAAATTACTGTTATTTTATATTTTATATGAAACAGAGATATTTTTAATGAACATATATGAAGTTGCAGGCCATTGGTCTCTGAAGCCAATATAGCTCTTTGGAGCCTCTGAAGCCGATAGGACACAACTTTATGAGGGAAAATGTGCACCATTTGAATGTATACTCAATTCCAATTGCCACGGTACGGTCACATTTGAGAAATGTTGGTGAAATTCAGCAGGCAAAAGGTTCATTGTGTACGGTCAATAGTGAAGCAATGCATTTCCATTCATGCAAAAGTTACTTTCAAACCAAACAGATTTATTTTGATCAATGCTGAATCCATGAGATCAACTTGAACCTGCTTGAAATCCACGAGGGGAAATCTTTAAATGGTACACAAAATTCTTGATCTGGATTTTGCTCACAAAAATGTGACTTACAGGTTCTTCTATTGTGCCCTGTGTCTCACAAGGGATGATGTTTCTTATAACAGTGCTCTGTCTGAAACAAAGTGAACACAGTCATTGCAAAGAAAAAACACAGATATCCGCACTTGTTATAATAGATATAGATATATATATATATATATATACTATCTATATATATAGATGATATATATACAAAAATTGCCAAATCAATAAGAAGTAATTTTATAAATAAATTTGATTTATAATTAAACAAGCATGCTATGTGGAAGGTATACATGAAATAGATGTAGCGCCCCCTACCTTTCTGAAGTAGAATTTTGTAAGGAGCAGCACCAGGTTCAGAAACTAAATGCCTTGTGATGTTGAATTAAGGCCCCCTCTCTGACTACACTGTACCCTTTTTTCCCTTGCTAGGTTTGTTGTCTGAATAAAGATCTGTTTAACCTACTTTTGTATCTGAGTCCTACTTCAATAAGATGTATCCCCAAATATAATAATACTCACAAACAAATAAAGTACGAATTTAACAAATAAAGATGAGTAATTTAATGAAATAGTAATTTGAAATGATAATGAAAATTAAACAAAATACTTAGATGCTCAAATTAGAGGAATTACTGAGTTACAATATACCTGAAACCATGTATCACCCAACAACTTTTACATGTATGGCAGTACACACGGTTTAGCAAATGACACAGTAAATATTTGGTTAGTTTCAACTATAAAAGAATCCTTAAATGAGCAAATAACTCAAACTTAACTCTGCAGAAAATATCCTCTAAGCAACCAGTGTATCAACAGAATTAAACAGTAATAGCAGTGGGCCCACGCAATCACACACACACAACAGTACTCACACCCCCCCATTGCAGGCCTGTGTCGTGGCTAGATTGCGGTGAGGCCTTGAAAACTTAAACTGGCCGCTTCACTCAAGTGAGCAAACAAACAAAGAAAAGACAGTTCCTTTGTCCTTTTGTCGATTGCGATCCGTGCGAGCACTTAATAATATGATCCTCCTGAGAAGCAAAGATCGTCCCCCATTGCCGGAGGAACACCCAACGCTTCCAGTGGCTGACCATCGCTCTGTCCCTCGTAGCCAGAAGACTCGCTCGCCTTTCGGATTTCAAAAGCGCTTTTCGCGGTCTCCGGTGTCCCACGAAGAAACGTCCCATGACAGAACACAAACAGCAGTGAATGTGTGAAACAGTTTCAACATGCACCTCAGTATATGCAATGAAATGTGTGAAACAGTTTCAACACGCACCTCAGTATATGCAATGAAATGTGTGAGCTATCTCGATTAAAGGCAGCAATGTCTCGACTAACTCAGTATAAGTCCAAGAAACTCAATGTTAACCCATACTTTGAGCTAACTGTATCTTAACAGTCCAATAACATCTCGGTTACGTATGTAACCTTGGTTCCCTGAATAGGGAACGAGATGCTGCGATGACGTCATCTCTATGGGAACATCTCCCATGTGACGAATGTCTGAAGCCCTTATACCATCACGCCAATTTATTGGCCAATAGCACTTAGCAATGCCCCGAGCATACGTCACGTATGCTCATATATGTGTGCTGTGCACTATTTCATCAGATTTTACACTATGACGAAGGAAGCGCTATTGAAGGTATGGAACGGCCAGCATCGCAGTATCTCGTTCCCTATTCAGGAAACCAAGGTTACATACATAACCAAGATGTTCACTTCAATGCTGCGATAACATCTTCGCTATGGGAATGCTATACCATCACGCCTGACGTACCTAAGATAGCTAGAAGACCGAGGAAAGAGTCTACTCAAGCGGAAGAGACCCGGGACCCGTCCAGACAAGTAGAACTTGATGAAAGTGCTAGGAGAGGACTTACCTGCCACAGCACAAATATCTTCCAACGAAGAGCCCTTTAAAAAGAGCCTGAGAAGAAGCCATTGCTCTCGTAGAATTAGCACGCACCTCTAGAGGCGCAGTCACACCACGCGCCTCATAGGCTAGAGGTATAGTCACTATCTGACCCCGCATAGCAGGGGAGAAAGCCTTCAACCACTTGCTGAAAGCGAAACGGAGTTGAAGCAGCCTTAGGATTAACTAGGCCTAGGAAGCAGTAAGACTTAACCAGCCTCGGGGCAAAGTCCATACAAGAGGAGCTGACAGAGCCTGCAAATCCTCAGTCCTCTAAGAGAGTATAGGTTTACCAAAAAACTGCTTAAGGTTTCAAAATTATCTGACAGACTTAAACGGCTCAAACGGATGGCCTGCCAGGCCTTCCAACCAAAAAATATGTCCCAAAAAGGAATATGTGCTGGGCGGAAGGGCCTAAGCCGTCTTGTCCCTGCATGAAACAGGAAACCAGAGGGTGACATCCAGCTGAAACACCTCTATGGGTAATGCTCAGCAGATATGGCAGCCACATAAACCTGTGGCAGGTTCCTACAGGGTAATGGACTGGATCCAGATTGTGTCCACTTAAGGGCATACAGCGTCTCGTGGAGGGAGCCGTAGAATTAAGAATAGCGTCGGTAATCTCTGCCAAGAGACCTGAACACGTTACAACTCCGCTCAGGGGTCACACCCATTAGTTCCAAAAATCCCGATGGGGATGTCCAAATCATGCCCCTAGCCTGAGTCAGCAGGTCGTGTCTGAGGGGAACCTCCCAAGTGGGCCGGCTAACAGACTGACCAATTCTGAGAACCACGTACGAGTGGGCCAAAACGGCACTACCAACAACAGAAGTTCCCTCTGACCAACCTTACTCTGAACAGAATCATTTAATGATAAACAAACAATAGAATAAAATAAATGTTTTATCCCTATTACTCATTATATTTTATATAGGTTTACATAGAGACTAAAGATAGAATTTTCACACACTTTTTTGATCTTTTCGGTTTTCATTTTGACAGCATATGGTTTGCCCCGCCCCCATCTAGTTGTATCCATATACAGAAAAAAATTATTTTGTCAACAGATACAGCTACATATAAAAGTGTCTTTGCTCCATAGGCTGATTTAGAAGAAATGCATTTATTGAGTTCAAAGAAATGTACTTCTGCTATAGCCAATATTTAATTCTACACAGCGGAATATGATGAATATATGATGATTTCTCAGGAAATAACATTAGCTGTCATGATTTATGAAAGAAAATGTCAGGAAGTAAACAAGTGAAACACTCCATCATCGATTTAATTAGTCTGGAAAGACAGGCACCGACATGTTCTGGAGAGAAGGTGTTACACCTGGGCCAAATTAGCATTTTGATACAAAACAGAACACACATACGCACAGCCGTGCACACTAAACACTTTTTGAACACTTCGACAAAGGCAACTGTGAGAAGACATCCCTTGTGAGAAAAACTGAGGAAATTGATGGGCCTGTGTCCTAAACTCTTCTGTGTGTGTGTGTGTGTGTGTCTCATATCTCTGGCTGTTGAGAAGGGTGTTAGCCCCTAGCACCACTCTGGGAAATAACAGTATGTCTGGGCAGTCGAGGCATGAATTCCTCATAGACATTAACACGATTCTCCTACCCTGCTGTTTTTCTTTTCCTCACAGCTCAGAACGTCTGAAAGCTCTATAGGCGACAACAGACTTGTCGCTTTGTCTAAACAGATAAGATGGTATCAAATCAATATGGATTATTTTTCCTCACTGGAATGTAATTGAGACATGCCTTCAATTCAATGGCCCCTTAACATGACAGTTGGTGATTTGAATTGGTAGAATCTTTTCTTTTTTATGAATGAATGAATGAACGAACAAATTAATGACTTTGGGTATGATTTAATATGCATCTCTTTCACCTTCAGAGTGTTGTATGTAAATTAATTAACTCTAAAGTTGAGGATACACAGCGTGATTTTTGTCCAATTTTGAACTGATTTCTGAGACGTACGACTATTCTTTTTCTTAATTTTTTAGTCGGCCTAAATTTACATAAAACTGCAATTTGGTGGAGCAATAGTGAACAGCAGAGGAAGAATCCAGAACTGTATCTCTTGTCTCTATACTTTTACATCTGGTGTTGTTTCATAAACACAACAATGAATAAAAAATTGGAATGGCTGTATGAAATCATGTAAATAATATTTAAATTGGAAACAGAAAGTTGTGCAGTGCTGCCCTTGTACACTACTGTATTTTTGTTTTCCATAAGCACCATTGTCAGAGAGTGAATTAGCGTTTTTATTCAGCCTCCTGTTGTTGTTGTTTTTTTTGTTTTTTTTCACGTAGTTCTGAACAGACAAATGCAAAACATTTGTATTTTATTGAAGAGACCATTGGGCCATTCACACAGAACACATATTTGCATTTAAAATGCAGGGCATAGACATGCAAGGTCTAGAGACGTGTTTTTTTAAATCTTGCAATTATTTTAATTATAATGCCACATTTTTAGAACATTGTATCATGCGCAAAAGACACAAGCACAGCAGTCAAACATGTCTATCTAGTGCATGTTTACATAGAAAACATATTGGTTACGTATGTAACCCTCGTTCCCTGAAGGAGGGAATGGAGACTTCAGGTCTATGACTGACGAATTGGAATCTCACTTAGAGAGACCAATCTACTTCGAGTGTAAACTAAATGAGCCAATGCACATTGGCATGCGATGTTTGCATCCAGCTACCGCTGATCGCAGCGTGAGTATAATTCGGCAGCGGGTGCAATGCATACTCAGGTTTTCGCTGAGGAGCTGAGCCGGTGACCCGGCCACTCAGCAATGGTACAGCAGCTATGGCGAAGGGACGTGACGTCTCCATTTCCTCCTTCAGGGAACGAGGGTTACATACATAACCGAGACGTTCCCTTTCAGTCAGTCACTCTCGACGTCACGTCACTGACCGATGAATTGGGATCTCTACCAAAGCACCATGGATGCTGCCCTTTCCAGTGTTATGTGCGAGCCTCCTGCACCCCCTCCCTTTTTGGTGTAGGCCGGGGCTCGCAACAAGAAGACCAGTCACTGTTGTCGTAGCACTACCCACTCAGTGAGATTGGATAACACTGTGAGAATGTACCCGTTCCACTTGGAACAGGAACGTTGCGGAAGCCCCACCCTTCCCGAAGGAGGTTTCGGAAGCAAACACACATATAAACATCCGTTTAGGTGCATATGGAAAATTAGAGGTGATTGTAACCCTCTTGGAAAAGGCAGAAAGTCTGCCAGGGAAACATGGACTCTGAGCTATACCATGGAATTTACACATATGGGAACCACTTAGGTATTTACATATGGAAACCGGCACTCTACCGGTTCTCACGGATTCATCGAATGAGGGCCTGGCGCCGGACATTCCGCCACATCTGGCTGCCGAGGGGATGGTGGAGCTTGACAGGGTCTACAATACGAACTCTCTGAGCTGTTTTAGAAAGCTAACACTAAACCGGGGCCTCTCAGTGTTTCTACCTATTTTAGGTGAGAACACAGGAGGATACCGGCTCTACACGAAGGCTATAGAATCTAGCGAACGTGTTGGGGGTCGCCCAGCCTGCAGCTCTACAAATATCTGTCAGCAAGGTGCCACAAGCCAGCGCCCAGGAGGATGCAACACTTCTAGTAGAGTGAGCTTGCAACCTGAGCGGGCAGGGCACACCCTGTGCCTGATAAGTCAGGGTGATGGCATCCACTATCCAGTGGGCCATCCTCTGCTTAGAGACGGTATTCCCCTTCTGTCGGCATCTGAAACAGACAAAGAGCTGATCTGAGCTCCTGAAGCTTTGTGTCCGGTCCACGCACCATCATAAGGCGCAGACGGGGCAGAGCAAAGCTAGGGCTGGGTCTGCCTACTCTGGAGGCAGCGCTTGCAGGTTCACCACCTGATCCATACGAGATAGTGGGAACATTGGGCACATAGCCGGGCCGGGGCCTCAGGATTACTTGGGAGTCGTCGCCACCAAACTCTAGGCACGATTTCGTCAAACCAGAAACTGCGTGCAGTCCATACCCTCCTGGAGGGAGCCAGTGCAAGCGAGCAGAGTCTTCATTGATAGAAACTTCAGCTCAACTGACTGCAAAGGCTCAAATGGGCCCTGCTGTAGTGCGTTGAGCACTAGAGATAGGTCCGAAGAGGGTATAGAGGGGGGCCGGGGAGGATTTAACCTACCCCACAAGGACCTGACGATCAAGTCTGCTTCCCTACCGACTTCCCTTCCACAGGGTCATGGTTAGCAGCAATTGTGGCAACACAGACTTTAAGGGTGGAGGGAGACAGCCTTCGCTCCAACCCCTGCTGCAAAAGGAAAGAACGACTCTGATCGGGCATCTCTGGGGGTCTTCTCAGCGAGAAGAACACCACTCAACAAACAGGTTCCACTTCAAGGCATAAGTGTGTCTCGTAGACGGTGCTCTCGCTGAAGTGATGGTGTCAACTACCTCCTTGGGTAGGTCACCTAGAACCATCCAGGGACCAGACATGAAGTTTCCAGAGGTCTGGACACGGGTACCACAGGATGCCCTGTCTCTGAGTCTTAGAGGAGTCCACCAGGGAGGGTTGTCACGAGAAGAATTAGTTCCGGGAACCGGTCCGAGTGGGCAAGTAAGGCTCCACAAGTAGGATCTTGTTGCTTCATCCTCATGATCTTGCCAGGTTGTTGACATGAAGGCTCACTGGTGGAAACGCATACTTGCACAGGTCCCGTTGCCAGATGTTTGCCAGTACGTCCATGCCAAGTGTTCCCTCGGTCAAGGAGAAAAACAACTGGCAGTGAGATGTCTCTGGAGAGACAAACAGGTCTACCTGAGCGGATCCAAAATAGCTCCAAATCTGCTGGACTGGACTGTCAGCGGGAATGGCGTGCAGGTTGTGCCGAACCGGAATGTGAACGGCACGAAGCTACCTTAGATGCTTCTGACTCCAGAGGTGGTGGTGGTGGGCGAGTTGCGACATGCGACGGAAGAGTAGACCACCTTGTCGGTTGATGTATGCAACGGTTGTAGTGCTGTCCGTGCTGACCAGCAAGTGCCCTCTGAGAAGGTTTAAGGCAAGGCGTACGGCTAACCACTCTAGGCAGTTGTCATGCCAGTGCAGTTGGGGGCCCGTTCAAACCCCCGACACTGCATGCCTATTGTACGTGGCTCGTCAGCCGGTGGTAGAGGCATTCGTATAAACCACAGCAGGCCTGGAGACCTATTCTTGGGGCACACCTGCCCGTAGAAATGCAAGGTCTGACCACAGGGTCAAGGTTTGTTGGCAGGCCGGTGTGACTTTGACCTGGTGAGTGCCGCGTTGCCACGCCCACCTCGGGACTCAGCCATGGAGCCAGTGTTGAAGCAGCCTCGGCAGCGTGACTGCCGCTGCAGCTGCCATATGCAGCTCAACACCGACTGATCACGTTCCTGCATGAGGCGTGCCGTCTGTTCGACCGAATCCAACTCCATATCGAGAAAAGAGATCCTCTGCGTCGGGGAGAGTTTGCTCTTTTCCCAGTTGACCGAAAGGCCCAACAGTCTGAGGTGCGAGAGCACCAAGTTCCTGTGTTCGCACAACTGATCCTGAGACTGAGAAGTGTGAGTCAGTCGTCGAGGTAGTTGAGAATGCGAATGCCCTGCTTTCTCAGGGGGACAAGAGCTGCCCTGCAACTTCCGTGAAGACATGGGGCTACAGGATCTTGTACTGAAATGCTCATCCTTCGAACGCGAACTGCAGGAAAGGTATGTGGTGTGGAAGGATCTGTAGCGTCTGGACCAATCAAAACACCAATCTAATTTTTTAGATATATTAACAAACCTGTAACACCCCTCAGTTTAACAAGCCATATGAGACACTTGGACCCTTCCCCCGAAAGGCGTAAAACAAACAGGAAGCCGAAGGCCCCTTGGTTACATGGCAAACCCTGACACCAGATACATTTGACCTAATGGCAGTGGGAAACACATTCTCACTACAATTTCCATAGGGAACCACAGTGAACAGTAAAAAATTGACTCTTCGATAATTATTAATAGGGGAAAATGTCTTTGAAGAACACCATGATCCTTCAGCTCATTGTGTTAGGTATTGTATCGTGTATGTTGTCTTTGATATTTGTATACTGTTTTATGCAGGCTTATAAACACTCACTCCTGTCAGCTTACATTTATATATAACCCTACCATGTTTAGTATGAATTCGTATTCGGTTTATCTAATTGAGAGTGTATATTGTATGGTTATACCTATGCAACATATTAGTGTTCTAAGACTCTTTACTAGTTGTGCATCAACACCCCAAGCGAATTACATTTGCAAGTTAACATGCCCTCACACAAAGGGTCGTAAAAACCTCCAGCAATTGCAACCTCCCGCTTGGAATTTCTGCCTTTATCATTGGACAAACCCACATTGAGAGGCGTGACTCTTCCGAGACCTTAAAATCCCCGCTCCAGGGACCCGCCCAGGTTTCGGTGGTTCTGTTAGGTTCTGAGAAGATGTGAGCTCCAATGCTCCAGGACACCCTAAGTTTGTGCCAGGCTTCGGCCTTGTCTTTTCCATTCATCAAGATTCTCTGACTTAAAACTTTTTTTTTTTCATCAACCAACTTCAGCAAAGGTCATTGGGACTTTCAGATTGCATCAAGCCTCTCTTTCAAACAGACGAGACGTGCAAGTATCAAACTAAGTCTTATTAATTGATACATTAGGTACCATTTGCACCTTTTTACAAAGGTGTGTTTGAACTAAGAATCTGATGTTTCCCTCAGGTGTAAATCTGCTGAATATGCAAATGGTTCAATAACTTCATGTTTTTGTTTCTCTTCTCTTTAAAGGGTTAAGTTTTAACCCTTTACTATACAAACTGTGTGTTTTCTTGGGGATGTGGTGGGTTAGACAGTTATGTTTATGTGTGTATGTTAGACCAGTTTTTGTGTTTATGTAGTATGTTGGACTAGTTGAAGTGTTTATGTAGTTAATAAAACCTAACTTGTATCACACTTGACGTGTTCATAGTTTACTCATAACCGGAGTCAATAATAATGCAGATTTACGTTACAAGCTTATAGAATTGTCCAGTAAGAAAGTTATTTCCCTTAACCAGGAATTAAAACATCTTAGAATTGACAAGACAGTTGACCTTGAGAGGTCAAGTAAATATCTACAGTGGCTCTAAATATTTATAATTAATTATAACGAGTTATGATTAATTATTCATATTTCCCACGAGCTGATTCGTTACAATAAAAAAATTCGCTTCTGCATGAGCATCTTGAACGGTAGCTTGGGTAGCTTGTGAGGTCCAGATTCAAGACACGCAGGTCCAGGATTGGTCGTAACCCACCGCCTTTATTGGGTACAATGAAGTAAGGGCTGTAAAACCACGTCTTCATATCGGCTGGAGGGAACGGCTCTGTTGTGTCCTTCGTCAGTAGGTCTGTGATCTCTGCACGCAAGTCAGGGGCATCTGCAGCCTTCACTGAAGTGAAATGGATGCCTCTAAACTTGGGAGGACACCGGGTGAACTGAATCCCAAAGCCGAGTCTGATGGTTTGAAGAAGCCAGCGAGACGGACTGGGAAGCGCTAGCCAGGCTCCCAGATACTGTACAAGTGGCACCAATGGAACCACCGATGTACCCGCAGTGGGGTAGCGAAGAGAAATGCAGGGACCCATCCCGGGCGTCTCGTGGCCGGTCCAAAGCGCGGTCTGAGTGTGTGCAACACTTACCTGCGTTACACTGCTGCTCACTGGCGAGAGAGGAAGGTGAGTGTGCAATAAGGTACGGGCCCATGTCACATCCCGTCCCATTCTGGGGACCAAGAGATAGAAGAAATTGCTCTTTGTGAGGTTTTGGATACAACTGACCATGAAGTCAGGGGAGGAAAAATGAAATAAAATATTCTCTGCACGGCCCTCCCCAGGGGAGGGAGCTGGTGCATTCACCATCTCCCGAACGCAGCTTCTCCATCTCTGGTTGCACAGTCTAAGGGCCTTTGCTCTTCCGCTTCCTGCGTTTTGGCGGGGGCCTGGACGGTTGGGGCGGCCTGCACCTGACAGACAGGCTCCACGGTACTGTTTGGCTGGAGGTTTCTGCATCTGCTGCGCAGGAGCGAGGGCAGAGCACGGGGGGCCGACCTTGGCGACGAGCAGGACTGCGGCGCTGCCGCCAACGGCGGGGGAGGAGCAGCTGCACGCTGGGGAAGGCTGTGATGGTGGCCTCGGTCTTCTTCTGGTGGCGAGAGAACGCTGTGTGAAATCTGTCGATCTCCATCATGTCAGACAGACAACAGCCAGAGATGGTGCTCTGGACCACCATAAGTGGAATTCGCACAACCCCAGAGACCGCACAGTGACCTTCGTCGCATGTAGCGCAAGGTCAGTAGCGGTGTGGAGTTCTTTGAAAGCTTCCGGGTCATGACCAGCCTTGTGCAGATTCTTCAGTGCCTTGGCCTGACGAACCTGCAATAATGCCATGGCGGGTAAGACAGAGGCAGCTCCTCCGCAGGCCCCATAAGCACTGCCGATCAGGGATGATGAATACCTACAGACCCGGGAGGGGAGCGAGGTGGTGGACACATTAGGACACAATTGCATCGCAACCGACCGCTCCATCGGTGGGATCTCCGTATACCCCCGTGCTGCCCCACCGTCGAGGGTGGTGAGAGCGACCGGAGCGGTTTTTGGCAGTGAAAGGTGCCGTCCACAACCCAGCGATCTCATCACCTCCAGAAAGAAAGGCACCGGGGTGGGGCCCTGAGAACCAGCGCGAGCCACCCCGAGAAACCAATCGTCCAGCCTAGAGGTTTCGGGACACAGTGGAGGCTTCCACACGAGCCCAACCCTCTCGGCGGCACGGGCAAGCATAGCCATAATTTCCGGGTCCGTATCCAGCACCGCTGGCCGCCCAGAGGGCGGCAACGCTGGATTTTTCATCCTCTCCAAAAAAGTCCTCCCTGGGCTCGCCACTAAGATGCCCTCCCGAGGATTGACATCCGATCGTCAGTGGGAGCACCGAAGGATACAAGTGGTACCCCATGGGAGGGTCCAGCCTGTTCCTTGGGCAGCTCCACTGGCTGCAGTGACCATCACACGGCGCCAGGTAACAACCACATCCAGAAACACATGGGTGGAAAGGTATCTTTAAAAAGACGTCCACCCGTGAATGCTCTTTTAGAATTGCTCTTTTAATGTGCTGAAGCACACAGGGGAAATGGCCGCCTGCAACACAAACAGGGGGTAGTGCAGCCTGATGTGTGCAACCCACTTGACACGGCAACCACCTCCGCTGAAGCCCCGTCCACCAACACGAAAAGCTCTCCAAGAGTGCACTGAACTCGTTCAGTCTTCTCTCAGTACAGTAGAAGTCAAGAGCAGAACAGTATAACTGCTCGGCTCCGAAGTGAAAAGCTGAGTATGTGATGCAGCCACTGCCTAATATACTCGCGCTGCAATCAGCGGCTCGTTTAGTTTACACTCTAAGTAGATTGGTCTCTCTAAGTGCGGTTCCCAATTTGTCGGTCACCGACGTGATGTCGAGAATGACCGACTGAAAGGGAACCCCAGTTCACCATCCACTGCATGCTACTCTGAAGCTGTTTACAAACCAGTATACTGACTGTCGTTCATATTGTAATGTTTTTTGTGTATCTTTAAGCTGTTTGAGCTGTTTGTCTTCTTAAACTGAACAAGTTGACAATCTAATTAAAAGGCTTGACTTGAAACCCAGTTTTATTTATCAGAACTTTTTTGCAAGCTCTAATAATTAAGAAGTTTCCAGATCTGACAGTTCATCAGAGTTGTTGTTGTTGTTCTTAGTGAGTTACTGGTCAAAATAGTTTGGTACTGTTTAAAGTGTGTGTGTGTGTGTGTTTGCAAGCATACATGTGGCCTTTATCAATAATGCAGAACTAGAGAGAGCTGGCTGTTTACAGGAAATGAGTTCTGTGCACAGTAGGACTTTCTTCTGTGACATTTACAGGCGTAAATGCCCTGGCCACCCATGCCCTGGCCACCCACCAGCCCAACGAGTGGCTCTAATGACACCCCCAAAGGCCACGCGCACTCAGGATATGCAACAAACACCGTTTAGATGGGAAAACTTGTGGTAGTGTAATGTGTGCATGTGGGTGCACACAGGTTATTTGTTCCGTTCTTATGTTTGATTGCGTCTGATGTTAAAAACCTTTAAAAATATAAAGTATGTGTTTAATATTTCATTAGTTGCAATTCTCACCTCACCCACTCTTCTCTGAGCCCCTTTTGTTGCCCCCCTTCTGTGTCTCCACAGTGGTATCTCCTGACGTCTGACACACGTCTCTTCCCTTGACATCTGAGCTCCTCATTAATGTTACTGGGGAAAAAATTGGAACAAGGAAAAATGGTCGAATTAAATTATGCAAAATCTACTGTTAGACACAAAAAGAGAGAGAGAGAAGGGCTGATGAATAAAGAGACAGAGAGAAAAAAACAGGGAGATTGAAAATCTGGGTTGAAAGAAACTTCTCTCTCTCATATCTCACTCTATGTTGTTCCGGTCTTGATTCATAATTTAACTCCAGTTATTAAGAGTCCCATCTAAGATATTGATGAAGAATGTGCACCAGAATTATACTTTTTGAGAACTTCAACTCCGTAAAAATCTCTAGAAGGCGTTGTGTGATTATCTATTCATTCATTAACTCTGTGTGGTTTGCTGCATTTCAAAATAAATTCTAATTTTAAAAATCCTAATTAATTAACAATACATAGTAACAATAAACATAGTAAACAATACACAGTAAACAATAAATAGTCCTATCTGAGACACCATTCACCAAAAAGGCATCAACAGATTGTCCACAATGAATCCAAAACAGTTTACTTAAATTTGTGAAGTTTTTTTTTTCCAGTTTAGATAAAAATAATGTCATAAAGATTCATGTCATTGTTCATGCTTTTTTTTTTTAGGATTTTTTTTTCATTTGGTTCTGCTGACATCAAGTGGATACAGATTGACATTACAAAAGCACATCATCCAGTGACAGAGTGTAATTTTGTACTTTAAATTTTATCTTAAATTTATCTTTAAAAACTTTTTTATATTAATCACCATGTCACATATTTTCTTTCTTTCTTTCTTTCTTTCTTTCTTTCTTTCTACCCCAAACTTTTGAATGGTAGTTCATCAAAGTTTCACAAAAACATTAAGCAGCAAAATTGTTTTTAACATTGATTTCAACAAGAAAAGTTACTTGAGCACCAAATCAGCATATTATAATGATTTCTGAAGGATCGTGCAATGGCCTACTGAAGACTGGAGTATGGCTGCTGAAAAATTAGTTTTGCCACCACATGGATACATTTTATTTTAAAACAAAAATGTTAAATTTTAAATTGTAATAATATTTCAATATTACTTTATTTTACTGTACTTAGTAATTAAAAATCATTAAAAAATCGGAATAGTTCCAAACTTATGTCACACTGTATCTAATATATATACACACATTCAGCCACGGAGCCTTAACTTTTTTCTTCAGTTGCAGTGATTACTTCATATATATATTTACTTGGTGGATATTTGTATTTGAAGCGTGCATTCAGGTAAGAACGATCTTTCCTCTTTAAACTATGGCGAGCACTAGTAAGGCATTTAAGAAGTGTGTGGATCCGTGTCCTCGTTATTTGACTTAGGGTCTTGTTGGGTGAAGAGCACGTTGGTTCGATGCATTCGAGGGGACAAACTTGCGTGCAGTGTGCGAGCTTTTTCCAATGAAAAAGCTCCGCTCTTGTTTGTCTCTTTTTTCGAGGAAAGAGGGGAAGCCATCTGCTTCCTGCGATTCAGGACCCGCCGCTGTTGAGGCACGGAGGAAAATGAGCTTGTGGGGATCGCAGGTGGACCTGGCTGATGAGTTGAGAGAGGGTCTTTCCCATTTGCGCTCGTCAGTTAT
The DNA here is from genome assembly GCA_018155175.1 of Sinocyclocheilus anophthalmus. Taxonomy (NCBI): domain Eukaryota; kingdom Metazoa; phylum Chordata; class Actinopteri; order Cypriniformes; family Cyprinidae; genus Sinocyclocheilus; species Sinocyclocheilus anophthalmus. The sequence continues at coordinate 106,359 of JADLZN010003670.1, read as the reverse complement.
GGACGAGAGTGAGCTGCTGGATGACGATGTTATTTCTCTTACATCATCTGATCCAGTGCTAGTGCTTTGCTGGCTCCAAGCCAGGAACAACAGGAGATGTTGGATGAGGACGAAGAGGTTGTGACTGAGTCCTCTCATTCCTCCTGCCCTGCGTACGCTGAGTTGCTTGAGGTTATGGAACGCGCCACGGCGAGGCTTGACTTGCCATGGAAGGGGGTTAAGAAAGTCGATGAGCGTTATCTTTCTGATCATCGCCCTCTAGCTCAAGTGAGCCTTCCATTTCTTCCTGATCTCCATGTGGAGATCGAGAAGGCTTGGAAAAATCCATTCTCATCTCGCATTCATAGATTCTAGCATACTAGTTATTCCAACATTGAGGGGATGTGTGAGAATGGTTATGAAAAGATGCCCCTTGTTGAAGAGACGCTAGCCAGCTATCTCTCTGTGGGTGAGACATCTTCTCTTAAGGCTCCCTCCCTGCCATCCAAACCCCTCAAGATACATCTCGTTTGAATGGCAGGGCGTACACAGCAGCAGGTCAGGCTGCAGCTTCTTTGCACACCATGGCGGTGCTTCAAGCTTATCAGAATGAACACGCACGTCACTTCCTGTTTGTTGCTGCCATTTGTTTTGAGTTTGAGCTCTGTCAAGTTAAATCTTTATCGTCTATTTTTTATCTTAAAATCAATTTTATACACCATCATTTTCGTTTCTGTAACGTGTGAATATATCCCCTATCGTATTCTACAACAAAAACAATCAGGGCGCCTTGTTATCACTAGTTCTATTTAGATTTCCCGAGTCCGCTATTAGCAAATAGCCCGCTAGCATCGCCAGCGTGGATGCCGCTAATCTCGCTTACATTGCTAATACTCTATTCACACACATTACCATTGTTTTAATCATTGTTACTTTTTTTAATGGCGGATGTGTGTCTACCTTGGAGTGCAGGTGAGGACACGTCAAGCGGCAGTCGGTTCAACCGAGCGGAGGCCGAGGAGAAGCAAGATCTGCGACCTGTGGGAGATGCGACCAGTTGATGCGGTGTGAGCGCCGTGCTGGAATCATCCCAGGCGGACACTAACAAGTACAGGTAAGTATACAGTGCGATGCTAACTCTCCAACCACCTCTAATAAGGTGTGTTTTTATGCACAGGCCGGTGCACCCCAGACTGATCTTCCCAGTGTCTTTTAATATGGAAACGGGACAACCAGGACCCTGGGTGCCAGCCGCAGCAGAAGTTGCCGAGGAAAGGCCCGGGCGCGACTCTCCCCCTATGCTGCTCCGGGCTTCGCAGATCATCCACCCGGAACTGCTTTCGATCCCATACGCGAGACGGAACGTGCGCTGTGATCATTGGAGAATCAATGTCACGCACGTCGTGCGATGTTAGCTGAAGGAACGTTCCATCACTGTTCCCGGTGCTAGTGTTCTCGATGTGCTCGTTTTGCGGCAGGATACCAGGATCTGAAGGGCGACGAGCGCACGGACGAATGAAAACCAAGCTGCAGACAGAGACACGAGAGGGACTTCAGGAGCCTGATTCGAGACGGTGCGCCGCACAATGCGCCCGCGAGACGATCATCGGGTCAGGGACCGCTTCCCACGTACGAGAGGACACGAAAGATTCAGGAGGCTTTTGCTTTAAATGAAGAGTATGTCATATGTAAAACAGAAACTGCTCTTGTTAATAATTGATCTTTTCTTTTTGGGAGCGTCCCTAGGCTTTTCACGTGATGGCCTCCACCCCAGCAGATCGGAGCTGGAACTCATGGGGGGTCGGACAAAATCTCCAGGACGCTTCGCTCCATATAACTAGTAATTCTCAAATAACTGCCCTGATGACTTGTTTTCTACTCGCTTAAATGATAGAAGTACTTGCGCGGTACAATCTATAAAGACTGTGTCTGTTCCCGAATAGTGAGGTCAAAATATAAATTTAATGCAGGATCTAGAAAAATCTGATCGTGATTAAACCAGAAAAATTTAAAATAAAAGAACAAAAAACATTTTTAAAGTTTGGGCTCCTAAACATTAGATCTCACCCAAAGCAGTTATTGTAAATTAAATGATCACAGATAATCGTTCTGAATTACTCTGCTTGACTGAAACCTGGCTAAAAACTAATGATTATATTGGTCTAAATGAGTATACTCCACCAAGCTACTGTTATAAGCATGAGTCCCGTCAGAATGGTCGTGGCGATGGTGTTACAGCAATATATAGTGATATTCTCAATGTTAATCAGAAGACAGGATACATGTTTAACTCATTCGAAATACTAATGCTTAATGTTACACTGTCAGATATGCAAAAGAAATCTATCGTATCACTTGCTCTAGCTACTGTGTAAAGACCACCAGTGCCGTATACAGATTTCCCAAAAGAATTTGCAGATTTCCTCTCAGAACTATTGGCTACTGTTGATAAAGCACTAATTGTCTGAGATTTTAATATTCACCTTGATAATACAAATGATGCATTAGGACTTGCGTTACTGACCTAATAAACTCTTTCGGAGTCAAGCAAAACGTCACCGGGCCCACTCATCGTTTTTAATCATACGCTAGATTTAATTAAATCGCATGGAATTGATCTTACTGATATAGACATCGTACCTCAAAGTGATGATGTTACTGACCATTTCTTGGTATCGTGCATGCTGCGTATTACTAATACTAACTATATGGCTACTCGTTATCGTCCGGGCAGAACTATTTTCCAGCCACCAAAGACAGATTCACAAAAAACCTGCATGATTTATCTCAACTGCTCTGTGTACAAATAAGTACACATGAACTAGACGAAAAAACTAGCAACATGGGCACTATCTTCTAATGCATTAGAAGCTGTTGCCCCCATCAAATTGAAAAAGGTTAGAGAAAAACGTACTGCGCCATGGTACAACAGTAATACCCATTCTCTCAAGAAAAAAACTCAAATAGTCTTGAGCGCAAATGGAGAAAAAAAACTTTTTTTTTAAAGCTTTTAGAATTGCGTGGAAAAACAGTAAGTCCAGCTATAGACAGGCTCTAAAAGATGCCAGGGCCGAGCATATCCACAAACTCATAGGAAATAACCAAAACAATCCTAGGTTTTATTTAGCACAGTGGCTAGATTAAAAAATAACCAGACGCCACCCGATCTAAAAATTCCCTCACAGTTTAATAGTAATGACTTAATGAATTTCTTCACTGATAAAATAGATACCATCAGAAATACAATAACAAATTGTAGATTCTACAGCATATAATACTTCACCTTTATTCATCGCACCAAAAGATAAACTGCAATGATTTACAATTATAGGACAGGAAGAGTTAAATAAACTTAATCACTGCATCTAAACCAACAACATGCCAGTTAGATCCTGTACCCACTAAATTACTGAAAGAGTTGTTACCTGTAGCAGAAAAAAACACTTCTCAATATTATTAATTTGTCGTTGTCTTTAGGTCACTTTCCAAAACTATTCAAGCTGGCGGTTATTAAGCATCTTATTAAGAAACCACAACTAGATCATAGTGAACTGGCAAATTACAGACCCATCTCAAATCTTCCTTTTATGTCTAAAATTTTAGAAAAAGTTGTGTCTGCTCAATTGTGCTCCTTCCTGCAAAAAAATGATCTCTACAAAGAATTTCAGTCAGGTTTCAGGCCTCATCATAGCACAGAAAATGCACTTGTTAAAATTACAAATGACTAGCTTCTTGCGTCAGACCAAGGCTGTATCTAATTGCTAGTTTTACTTGATCTTAGTGCTGCGTTGAACACTATCGATCATGACATACTCCTAGATAGATTACAAAACTATACGGGTATTCAAAGGCAGGCTTTAAGATGATTTAGATCCAACCTGTCCAATCGCTACCACTTTCTTTATTTAAATGGGGAGTCATCTCAATTATCAACAGTAAAATATGGAGTGCCACAAGGATCTGTCCTAGGTCCTCTGCTAGTTTCGATATACATGTTGCCACTTGGTAATATAATTAGAAAATACGGGATTAGTTTCCACTGTTNAGGTCCTCTGCTATTTTCGATTTACATGTTTCCCCTTGGTAATATTATTGGAAAATATGGTATTAGTTTCCACTGTTATGCTGATAATACTCAATTATGTATCTCAACAAGACCAGATGAAATTTCTAAATTTTCTAAGCTAACAGAGTGTGTTAATTTTAAAGATTGGATGACCAATAATTTTCTATTATTAAATTTGGATAAGACAGAGATATTACATATTGGACCAAAAGACAGTACACAGAATCTCTTGGATTACAATTTGCAACTAGACGGATGTACGGTTACTTCCTCTACAGTCAAAAATCTGGGTGTTATATTAGATAGCAACTTGTCTTTTGAAAATAATATTTCCCATGTTACAAAAACAGCATTCTTCCATCTTAGAAACATTGCCAAGATACGAAACATGATACCTGTTTCTGATACAGAAAAGCTAGTTCATGCATTCATGACCCCTAGACTGGACTATTGTAATGCACTGCTAACTGGTTGTCCTGCATCTTCAATAAACAAAATACAGGTAGTCCAAAATGCAGCGGCTAAAGTCCTTACCAGGTCAAGAAAATACGATCATATTACTCCAATTTTACAGTCTCCGCACTGGCTACCTATTAAGTTCTGTATCAATTACAAAATATTACTACATGCCTATAAGGCCCTTAATGGGTTAGCTCCTGCGTACCTAACTAGTCTTCTACCACACTATAATCCATCACGATCCCTAAGGTCACAAAACTCTGGACTATTGGTAGTACATAGCAAAGTCCACTAAAGGAGGTAGAAATTCTTCGCATTTGGCTCCCAAACTCTGGAATAGCCTTCCTGATAACGTTCGGGGTTCAAACACACTCTCTCTGTTTAAATTTAGATTAAAGACACATCTCTTTGGCCAAGCATTCAAATAATGCATCTCATAATCTTGTACTGCAGTTATATCTGATCAAATGCACATTATTATTCTTTAGCTTGGGTTAAACAAATAAATGTTGCTTGGTTGGAACAGCAGCTACCCTAATTATGTCTCTATTTGTTTCTCTGTTTTTGCCACGGGATTGACATCCTGTGGTAACTAGGATTTACACAAGCGTCAGTCTGGATCCAGAACACCTGAGAAGAGATGATGCCAACCCCTCAGAGGACCTCAGATGATGCCAACCCTGAAACAACATACAGAACTACCACATTTTGCTATAAGTTTGATTGCATCATATAATAATTGTTGTTAATAGTGTTCATCGTCTGTCTGATTACGTCTTTAATTGATTTTTCCGTACATTTCTGCCATATGTACATTAACTGACAGTCACCACTGATAAGCTACCACTAAATATTGTAGAAACTTAATTTACTGTAAAGCTGCTTTGCAATGATTTGTATCGTGAAAAGCGCTGTACAAATAAACTTGAATTGAATTGAATTGAATTTCAAGTGCCAAGATAAACACTAGAACACAAAACTGAGATCTCTCCAACAGCTGCAAATTGACCTGCTGCACCATTATTCTGCCAACTCTTAATGTGTTTTGTTTATACTAATGGTGTTTTGTGAAATTTCTACTTTGTCCAGGCACTTTCCATATTCATTCATATACTTTGTCCAAACTCATTCACTGCAAGGTATATTTCATATAGTTTGCTATATGAGAAAATACCCAGCATGAATAAGTGTTTTGGTCGCAGCTTGAATTAATATTACCTACTTTATATGTTACATGCGTTGAATGAAAAATGACTGCCAGTACTTGGAATTACTTCCAGTATTTCTGTTTTTCATGGATTAATTGATTGATTCAGTCATTTAAGATGCAATGAAACAAAAGTTGTTATTAAACTAATGTTGTTATTAAATAAAAGTTGTGATTAAATAAATGTTGTTAAATAAAAGTTGCAATAGAGTTGTGAAGTGAAAGTTGCGTTTAAACAAATGTTATTAAACGAAAATTGTGATGAAGTTGCAATGAAACGAAAGCTGTGATGAAACAAAAGTTGCGATTAAACAAATGTTAATAAATTTGTTATTGTTGCGATGAAACGAAAGTTGTGATTAAATAAATGTTATTAAATGAAAACTGCAATGAAATGAATGTTGTGATTAACTATTAAATGGAACATTATTACATTATCTTCGTTTTTAATTATTTATAAATTTTTTATTTTTTTTTCTATTCTATCTACTTGTTTTTTTTGTGTGTGGGTGTGTGTGGTGTGTGTGTGTTTATGTGTGTGTGTAATATATATATATAGATATCTATATATATTATATATATAATATATTGTACACACACACCTTGATAGTGACTGCGTTAGGCTAACCGAGACTTGTCAGTTGCTCTTTTGTTTGTTTTGACTGCTTTTATTGTCCTTATTTGTATGTTGCTTTGGATAAAAGCGTCTGCTAAATGACTAAATGTAAATGTAAATGAAAGATGAAGTTGCAATGAAATGAAAGTTTGAAATGAAAGCTATCTTTTTCATTGTGATGTACATCCAAACGTAGCGGATTATTAAAAAAAATAAAATAAAGGGCTGGACTTGGTTCTATCAGTTGTTGATTGAATGAAAGTAAGCAGTCGATTGTAAGAAAGGGGCAGGGTTTATGCAATCTAAATGATTGGAGAAGTTTGGCATACGTTACCAGAGAAAAGATGGTTGCTATGGTGTTCAGAGTGGTTTTTAGGGCTTTGCTATGTGGTCAAAGGTATGGCGCGTGGTTGCAGTAAGCGTTGCTAAGTTACTGAGGTGTTTTGGGTGGTTGCTAGACCACAAAATACAGCAAATTTTGAAGAAAAGTGCTTTTTATGCCCAGAATGACGTAGTTAAGCATCTACCAGCAGCCAAACCATAAACACACATGAAGATAGAGGAAGCAAATGAAAACCAATCAAAGGGTGTGAAATGCATCTTGAAATAATTATGGAGGAGCCAAAAAGGATGCCTAATTTTCCAAAAACATTCCCGACAGCGGTGTTGCACCACATCTGAGCACAGATCTTACCTGGGTCCAATTAAACAAGTACGGCTTGAGTAGTAGAGAGCTGCTGTATCAGGGGTGAAAGACCCCCAGGCACACGACTGGACACGATCCAAGAACCTTCACGTCTAGTGATCTCAGTTCTGATATCCACCAACCCTCAGGGCAGGAACTGATCGGGGCGTGAGGCTGTCCCATTTTAACTCCGTAAGGTGTGGAAATTTCGACATACCACTGAGACATGCGCTGCGTCTGCACATGGCTACTTCCAAGCTGTATAGTAGGTGAAAAGAGTAGTATATCCAAATCCATATTAATCGAAAAGTACCCTTGGCCTACTACTTTGCAAAAAATTCTGGAGGCCCGCATTTGATGGACACTAAAATGTCATAACTGGACCTTCCGGTGAAACTACTTCTCTCTGGTAACATGCTGAACTTCTCCAAGCATAAACCCCGCCCCTTTGTTACAATTGGACTGCAAACTTGCATTCAGGGGGCATTTACAAACTTTCTTTATGCATTTTGTTTGTTCATTAACACGATAATGGCGATTTGGTGGACTTAAACGCAAACTTTTGAAAATGGGTTTCAAAGTGCAAGTTGTTGAAAACGATTCCCTTATTGTCCCTATGTAAACATCAAAAATGTGAATTTACGAAAGTTGTGACGTAATGCACATGTATTATGTGTTCAGTCTATAGGTATGTGCGCAGGCGTGTATTGTTTCATTACAAAGTAACATCGCCAACTACTGGCCTGGCATGAAAAATGCAGCTTTTTTAATTGTTTTCCATGTGAACGGGGTCATTTTTTTGACAACATTGCGTCTCTATGTGCAACCTTTTAAAAACACAAAGGAAAACCTTCCGTTTTTAGTGCATTGTTGTCACATAAATTGTTGTCATATTAAAAGTCGCTTTGGATAAAAGCGTCTGCTAAATAACTAAATGTAAATGTAAATATAAATGCGCTCTCAGAACTGCCTCCATCCAATCAACAACCGGAGGATTGAACCCTATGTCGGGCGCTGCATTTTTCCCCCATTTCGTCATAACTTTAACATGAAAATATTTGCCGTCATGTTTTTTGTTTGTTTCAAAACACCTACGTTTTGCAATCCAGTCAATTCCTGATGGATAAAAAAAATAAAATTCCACCCTACATATTCAAACAAAGTTGAACATCATAAAATGATTTGCAGATGTTCTTTTATGTGAATTCTAAAAACATTATTTTGGATAATCTGCCTCCTTGTAATTTAAAAATACTGTCGGATCAATACAGAAGTTGCAGCATTATCTGGGGCAGTGGATTCATTTTGAAGTCTAACCAGGAAGCGTGATAGAAGGGTATTTTATTATTATAATTTTTTTCCAAATCCCAAATAACACATGAGCCATATTGCACAAACAGGTAGGGAACTGACAAAAAAATCAAGTATTATACCACAGAGATAAATGATTCATTCCTCGCAGTAAGGCTGTGAATGATGAGGCTGTTACAGCCGGCGAGTAGAATGCATCTATTGCTGGTTGTAGTCTGGTATTTATTAGAGCAGGCATGCCTACCTGGGGCCATTTGATACAAGTTAATATGTTCTCTGTGTTGGCCATACATTTGAGGGTAATTTAAAGAGAAAAAAAGAAAGAAGCGAAACAACCTTAAAAAGACAAAAAGATAACAAACCTTTGTTTCCTCAAGTAAGTCATGCAGTGAACTTTTAACGCACCTGTACACATATATCACATCCCTGGGAGACAGGAAGTGCTGCCATATCACTCGTTACCAATTCAGTCTCCAGGCCAGATGTTAGAGGCCTCTGCTCAGTCGAATTGCAATGTCTTCCATGGGATCATCATGTCTTCTGTTCCAATTTCTTTTCCTGTTCATAGCCTTTTCCCATTATAGGTTTATACAGCAACAAACTGTCGCAATATATAAATAAATAAAGGAATATACTCACTGAATAATAAAAACAATAATAATACATCTTGTCTAGCTGGCTAATACAGATCAAATTTAGTCAAAACTAGGATAATAACTTGTTAAAGAATCATTTGGAATATGAAATCATGCATAAATTAGTAATATGTTTTTACACCATAATGCACAGATATTAATTTTTGTTTATTATTATATATTATGCTTATTATATTATTAGTATTAGTATATTGTTGTCTTATTTATGTGGTTAATTTTCGGAAAGAAAAATAAGTAAAGTAATTTTGGTGATTAAAAAGTAAAGTCAATATAGATTTTTTTCTTTTTTAAATCATAACTAAGTAAATGTGGTGATAAATAAAATTAAATAAATTAATGACATAATAATAAAACAACAAGAACATTTGATGCTTGTGAAGTCTGGGTAGCTAGTTAGACGGTGCAATCATTAATAATGAGTAATATTTTTTGACACCAGACTTTTCTATATTTGGTATAGATAGTAGTATTATTATTATTATAAGACTAATTCTAGTTATTTATTTGTTTAGTGTTTTTATTATTATTATTTATTTTTTTAACAAAGATTTTGATAAATAAAATAAACTAAAATAATAAAAAGTGGCCAGTGAAAAGGATTTGGCAGGGCAACAATGAATTATATTAATATATTTAAACAAATATAAAATTATAAAATTTCCAGTTTCCTAAATGTGTTGAAAAAATGACCAGTTCCTCCAGTCGGGCAGAAGTGTTGTTTAGGTTAGCAGGAAAGTGAGCAGTTGCTTTACCCTGAGGGTCTTCCAGGGGCCGAGACGGTGACTGATAAGAACCGTTAGGGTGAGTTTAACCCCCACCATCAGGACTGCCCTGGGTCAACACATCCTGAGTGATGAACCCTTCTCACAAACCATGATGGATCACTGACCCCAAACCAGTGGAAGGCATCCACCTAAATCAGGAAGTTACATTAACAAGTGACTGATGAGATCAACATGATAAACCTTGTAAATGCTGGATTCTGAAGTCACCTTTTCCTTGTAAATTTCAGGAGGAAGCTTGAAAGTTTGCACAAATTTGGATTTTATGCACTAACACAAGATGTAAAAAGCCCCAAGATAGATTTTATTGTTATGTCTACCACGCAATAGCTATCTGTCTGGTGTACTTCCTGTTAGCTGTAGCTGAGTAGGCTATCCTGGGGCAAAGCAGGTAAAAATGACTCTGGTAATGTGAGTCATAGGCTCAAAACTTGCTGTCTAAAACTTAGTGAGCAGCCTGGCTGTCTACTGCAGCTCCCTTGTAAGGCAACAAACAGAATGAAATTCCAAATAAAGTAAGATTTTAATTTAATTTAATTTTGTCTAGATTATCCAGACATTTATTTAGATATTTTTGTTGAGTTTTGTTAGGATTCCGATATTTGTTTTGTTTGTAATATCCAGAGAGTTGTTTTGTTTTGTCTGGATTATCCAGACATTTATTTGGTATGGTATTGTTTGGTTGGATTATCCAGACATTTGTTTTGTCTGTATTTGCAGATAATTGTTTTGCATGGATTATCCAGATATATATTTTTGTCTGACTTGTCCAGAATTTTTATTTTTTATTTTTTCAACTCTCTACAATGCGAGTAGATCACTCGCATATGCATGTAAATCTTCACTCTGGGCGATGTGATCAGTGCTATTTTTCAATTAAGCTCAATGGATGCGCAGCGCACCTGTATTTTGACGCACCGTAAACTCTAGTGCAACGGCGCATGAGTATCCAGACTATCCAGGATTATCCAGACATTTGTATTATTACAGATTATCCAGACATTTGTTGTGTTTGGTATTGTTTTGTCTGGATTAAACAAACATTTGTTTTGGTTGGTTGGATTATCCAAACATTTGTTTGGTTTTGTTTTGTTTGTATTTGCAGAGAATTGTTTTGCATGGATTATCCAGATATTAATTTTTGTCTGTCTTATCCAGATTTTTTTTTTTTTTTTTTGATTGATTGATTGATTGATTGATTGTCTGGGCTATCCATATATTTGTTTTGTTTTGTCAGGGTTTTTTCCAGACATTTTTCTTTTTTTGGTTTTGATTTGATTTGTCTAGATTACACGGACATTTGTTTTGTTAGATTTTTGTGTTGTTTGGCTGGATCCAGACATTTGTTTTGTTCTGTTTTGACTAGATTTGACGGAAATAGGCATTACCATGTGTCTGTGTAATATGCAAACCATCAATTTAGCTGAATTACCAGCAAAAACATTTATTGTGAATACATGTAAAATCATTAACATTATGCTGCAGTGCCAAAACACTGCCTCAAAATTCATTCAGTCATTAGCTTGTAGGTAAGAATAAATAATAGCCTACACATTAGTTACCAACACTGGATAAAACAGCCATTATAAATCAAACTGTATGTATTGATCATTTTCAGGACTGAAATACATATGTTTATTTAAAACTAACTTGTTGCTTGCCTTGTCCACCACTGGATTGCTTTTTATTTTTCTTTCTTTCTTTATTTATTACTGCACATCCTCAGATTGCCCTCAGTGTTAAAGATACATGTGATTTCACAAAAAAAAGGAAGTCATCTACATTGTACCTTCTGTTTGGATCACACCTATAATACCTTGCTGTTAAAAATAATGCATGCTGCCTAGGTTATGAAACGCAGCCATCCTGCCTTAGACACGTGAGAGGAGTGTTGATCTGCAAAACTGATGTGCGTTTCCTTCTATTCATCACTCATCCCCGTTCATCATCGTCAGCGTATTCTGTTTGGGTGCAAAACAGAGTCTCCAGACCTCGAAGACGTTGAGATATTGCATTCAAAACAACTTTGATGTCTGTACGGTGTTGGCTGTACCGCAATCCATCCATTACAGAGCACACAGCATGTATAGGCATGTTAGAATCGGCGATCTCTCGGTCTTGTCTTTCTCCGAGTGATCCAGGAGGGGTTTGAGAAGAAGAGATAAGGTGAGACAGGATAAGATCAATGCTGGAGGAATGCAAAGTATCCTGCTGTGCACCAGCTTACACCTGGAGGCACAACACATTCCGAGACTATCGTAAAGCACTTATCTGAGAGGGTTTCTCGTCATGCTGCCTCATCTGCTGATTAATCTGATCATGTGACGCACACACTGACGACCGTCCAGCTTGGGTTTATGGGTGGACCTTCAAGTTTTTCTCTAAAATTCATATGTTGTGTACCAATCAAATCGATCAAATTCATATGAAAATAGTTGCGTTGTCTCATGATACCATCATATAGGTTAGGGGTGGACCTTAAAGGGATAGTTCACCCAAAAATGAAAATTATCACATGATTTACTCACGCTCAAGTCTTCCTAGGTGTGTATGATTTTATTCTTTCAGACGAATCCAATCGGAGTTATATTAAAAAAGGTATGTCTATCAGCTTATGGACGGTCGAGATTTTGAAGTCCACAAAAGTGCGTCCATCCATCATAAAAAGTGCCCCACACGACTCTAGGGGGTTCTGAAGCGAACTGATGCATTTCTGTAAGAAAAATATCCATATTTAAAACTTTATTTAAAACTGTTGTATGGATTTCGATATAAATTGTACGGATTTCGATATAAGCCAAGAAGAGACTGGTTAGCGGAAGTTAGCGGAAGCTAGAGATTATGGTTTATAAAGTTTTAAATATGGATATGTCTTAAACAAATGCATCGCTTCACGTCAGAAGTCCATTTTTAACCCTCCAGAGCTTTTATGATGAATGGAGGCACTCATTTTGCCTGCAATAATCTCAAACCAACCATTCACTGCTATTATAAAGTTTGGAAGAGCCAGGACATTGTTTAATATAACTCCAATTGTATTTGTCTGAACGAAGAAAGTTATATACACGTAGGATGGCTTAAGGGTGAGTAAATCATGTGGTAATTTTCATTTTTGGGTGAACTATCCCTTTATTTATTTATTTAATTGTATGTTTTCATATTTTACAAACTGATACGAAATCACCCACTCATAAAATAGTTACATGCCATTTGATTACTAGGGTATTGTGGGTGGTTGCTAGGGTATGCTGGGTGGTTACCAGGCCAGGGTAGTTTGTTGAATGGTTACCATTGTGTTGTTAGGGTAATATAGGTGATTGGTAGGAGTGTTTGTTAGGGCATTACTAATGTGGTTGCTAACATGTTTTGGATGGTTGCCAGGGCATTGCTATGTGGTCGTTAGTGTGTTCATTAAGGTGGTTTCTACAGTAGGGTGTTCTGAGAGGTTGCATAGCTTTCCTGAACAAGCTGTAAAGTTTAAGACTTAAGATGTGCAAATTTGCATGATCAACTGAACCAGATGCAAAATCTGCATTGGGAAATCTTCCAATCTCAAATTCCCAATCACATATTTAAATGATTGGATTTCACCTACAAATATTTGCTGAAGAGTGGTAAACGTGACAGCACCTTTGCAGTTAGGGCTAAGTATGAGCAATAGCAACAGTGATGCTTGTCTGAGTAAACACCGCTTATGAACTTTCTACAGGAAGCTCTCCGTTTCCACCATGTTGTACGGCTTGAGAAACATGCTTTTTGTGTAGTTGCACAAATGTATGTGTGTGAGTGTGCATCCTTGTTTATCTGGATATTTCTGAAAGTCATTGGACTAGATTTTTGTGTGGCATATGATAAATCAGCAGAAAAACTCCAGACTTACACTGAAGCAGGAACCCAAGTCATATCAAACCAGTCTCACGCAAAAACGTAACTATTTTACAAGGTGGTGATTAGGGTTGCAAAAGGCCAGAAAATATCCAGTACATTTCCAGAAAGCCCTGGAAAGTTTCTGGAAATGGACTAGAAATTGCCCACTCCTTTGCAACCCTAGTGGTGATTTTGTATGTATTTGTGCGATTTGAATCAAATAAAGTATGTTTTTTTTTTTTACATAAGCATGAAGGCCCACCCCTAATACTGTCTCTAAATATAATGTCATAGGGAAATAAGCAGATCATACAATTGCGACTGTCAAAATTCTTATGAATAAATAATAAAAATGAATTAACGAGACTCATTTTCATTCTCTTTTTTTCTATTGACAACCATACTGTCACGCTACATGCTGGAATGAGAAGAATAGCACATGAAGAATTCATGATGAAGAGTTATCTTACAATTATTTAATATAAATCTACAGGTAATGATGAAGGGAATATGCACACACGAAGGGTAACCACATGCGGAAGAGGAGCTAATGACTAATTAACAAGACACAGGCGAAAGGAGGTTAACTAATAAAGACACAACAAGGACAGGAACGACCAAATATTGGCACATGAGGGAGAAAACACAACCAAACGTCCAATACTGTGACAGTTCACCCCCCCTACCGGAAGGCGCGACCTCGCCTCACAGAGACAAGGGGGGGAGGGGGGGACTTAGGAGGAGGACAAAGGAGTAGATGTGGGATGGTGACAGGGGATGGTAAAGGACTGGCAGACAAGACAGGTGGAGGTTCCAGCAGAGGACAGACTCCCGGGAGGAGGACGATGACCAACAGAGTCCAGGGTGGTGATGACGGAGGGAGGAAGGCTGCGGTCGAGCTGGAGCGGCTGATGACTGAGGTGGAATTGGAGGGAGGGAGGTGCCTGATAAAGCCGGAGGGACGGAGGGACGAGGCGCAGCCGGAGGAGTCAGTGGACTGACAGGCCACGGCGGAGAGGAGGGAGCTAGGAGCCATGGTGGAGCCGCTGTGTAGATGGGCCGAGGCAGAGTCCGGGACTCAGAGGCTGGAGGCAGAGACAAGGGATCCTCACGCCGAGGCAGAGCTGGAGACTGGAAGGCCCAAGGCGAATCAGAGCAGCAGGATGGCGCTGACCAAGGGTGAGCAGAGGGGCTGACAGGAACCAGCGGTGGCAGAGCAGAAGCATCAGGGATGACAGAAAAAGGGAGGAAAGTGTTAGGTTTTTTTTTTTTTTTTGAGGGTTTGGGTTTTTGTCAGAAGGCAAAGAACAGCACCAGAAGCGCCAGCGATAGGGGAACGACCTCCATGGTCATTTCAGGGCTGGCAGATTGTTCAACCCCCCCCCCCCCCCCCCCCCGGACAGACTGATAGTTCAGGGCAGACAGACAGTTCAGACGAAGGCGGAAGAAGAGGGGGCATGTCTGCATATATATCTATATCATTGTCCACTGAGCTCAGCTCACCCTCAGCCATGGTGCAGTGGGCAGATCTTCCCTCCACGCTCTCACTGGCAACGGCATTCTCCCTCGTGGTGGGCGAGCACTGTAGCGGATTCGGCACTAGTCTGGACGTAACATAAGGTCTGGCTGATGGTGAACGGCCAGTTGTTGCACACCAGCACCCACTCCACAAAGGCGGCAAAAGAATCCTAAGGTCCACCTCTGGACAACCGCGCTCTGCACTCATCGTAGAGGCTCGTCAGGAAGAATGTGCAGAGGCTGCTGTCCGGGAAGCTGGAGTGGTTGGCGATTTCCACGAAGATCGCAGAGTGGACCTCAAGAGGCATCCTCTTCTGCTCCAACAGAAGGAGGAGGTAATTGGGATGATCCATAACAAAAAAAAAAAACTGACAAAAACGGAAACAAAACGGAGAGAAGGGGCGCCGCTTACTTATTTTCTAGTGTTCGGTTATTCTGTCATGCTACGTGCTGGAATGAGGACTAGAGCGCACAATGAAGAAAGTTATCTTACAGTTCTTTAATATAAATCCACAGGTAATAATGAAGGGAATATCCACACATGAAGGGTAACCACATGCAATAACCGACAGCTCAGAGAACTAAAGGAAGGGAATTTATACAAACGGAAGTGGAGCTAATGACTAATTAACAAGACACAGGTGAAAGGAGGTAAACTAATAAAGACACAACGAGGACAGGAACAGGAACGACCCAATGTGCATATGAGGGAGAAAACACAACCAAATGTTCAATACTGTGACACATACTTAGGGTTAAACATCTGAAAGTACAGATTTACTTTTTGTCTGTTGGACGATAAAACCAGCGTAAAATGTTCACAGACATACAATGACAGGGTGGCGACTCTTCATATATGGTGTTCTCAGTCATCCCTAGGCACCAAGACTGTAGGGTTACGGGAAATCGTAGAAAATGTTGTTTGCGCTACACATGAAAAATCTTTCACTGACGGTGTACATTAGAAAATGACTGTGTTCTTTCCCTAAATTGGGCGTTGCAAGAGTTCAAAAGAGGTTACATTTAATTCTTAAAGATCAACAAAAGTATCTGGCAGAGCATTATGATTTGATTCCTTCTCTCTCTCTCATTATCATCGTCGATGTTGATCTTTCCATGACTCCATGTTCCATGTTTCACTGCAGTGAGTGTGTCTTGGAAGCATCGCCCTGGTTTCATGTTCAAAGTCCTCCATTGCTCATATTCACAGTGTTGAAGGAGCCGTGTTGGCTGTAGATGAACGACCGGGGATCATCTGCTATATGTATTATGGTCTTTGAGGTATGTTGATTTTGCACACATAAAACACATGAAAGCTTCCAGACTGACTAACCTGTTTTCATACAATACAATAAGTCCCAGAATTAATATCTCTAAGGGGCCGTTCATAAAGGATGCATTCGTGCTCGTTTTAATTGTTGGTCTATAGACATGTTCTGCACTGCAAAAAAAATTACAAATGTGTTTACATTGAAATTTTTTTTAATTAATGTTTTAATTGGTGTTTTTTTTCTCTCTCTTTTTTTTACTTCTTGTCCAGTAAAAGCATCTACCATTTTTAACTGTCCCAATTTGGTCATGCCAACTTTAAATATTGTTTTGATATTTGTGTCCCCACGTTAGGCGCCACTTCTGTCATGGAAATCACAAGGTTTACCTTTCATGTTGACTAGACTCTCAATTAAATTTTTCAGGTTTTTCACCAGGACAAAAAAAAACAAAAAAAAAAAAACAAGCTGAAATGCCACACTATTTTGCACATGAAAAAAACAACTATTTAGACACACGAGCTGTGGATGTCATTGGTGAAATTTCCATTTGTAAGAATAGCGAGAGTGCGATAAAAGATCAGGGCGATTCACGGGGAGATAGATCGGAAAATGAGCCTGAATTGTCGAGTGGATGAGAGCAAACAATCATTTTCTCTGTTAGCCTTTGAAACCAATTGAAAAGAGAAAAATGTTTTCAGCTGGGCTTTATGGAGATTGTCTAAGGTACCATGTTTCAAAGCCGACGCTTTTGGAAAGTGCGGTGGGAGACAAACAAACATTTGCTCGAAAGAGCTTATCATGATGATCATATCAGCGATGATTGATCACTGTTTATTTTTAATTCTGCATTAAAACTTATAGTTAGTGTTTTGAAATCTATAATTTGACTCAACATCCTTTTACTTGCAGGGCATAATGATATCCCATTTTATGCTTCTCATAAATGAACCATTTGTCTCACAGTTTGTGTATTTTCTTTTCTGTACAATAATAGTTTAGGAGCCAGTTTCGGCTCTGAGTGAGTGTCTCTGCACAGTAATTGAATCAAGCTTTATTTTCCAGGAATTTAATCAAGTGATTATCTCCAGCAAAAAGGAAAGAACATCAATCCCAACAATGAATACATTATTTTTTTAAAGTTTAAAGAATAAAGTTGCGGCTTTGTTTGGCTGATGGACCCTCAAGAAATCACCTTTGACCTGGGATTGAAATGTTTTGTTCACTCCTCTCCATGTAAACCTACAAGATTAAACAGACATTTTGGATGAACTCAATGAATACTGTTTGTGACGGTTCTCAAACCCACTGCCAGCTGCTGCTTCTAAATATCTGTCCGTTTCCGTCCAAAGAGAACCCGTATGAATCGTCATTTGATTAAGTTTTAATAGTTTAAGTTTGGTGTGTTTATTTGTTTAACCCCTGTCTCAGCTCATCGTGACGTATAAGTCTCCGGATTCAACCACAGCGCATGTTCATGTGCCTTTAATTATTTTCTACTCCTCTAATCATTCCCATAATCACACATTTATAACTTAGAGATTGGCAGTGTTGTAGACTCCCACACAAGGGAGGTAGAGAAATCTTTTAGGACACTGTGCGCTCGGAAGCTCCCATAAGATTTAGATCTAACTGAACTTGCTGTTTGTCATGAAATTTTCTAATACAAAAGTTCCCACATCTTTTCAAGAACGACTTTTGTCATTGTTCAGGATTACGGGACTGCAATTTTTTTTTTTTTTTAAAGAAATGGTACCTACAAAGGCAGTATTTAGCAGATAGCTGAGCGTGACCAGAAAACTTTATATACAAATCTATATAACTAAATATGATTAACCTTCATGACCAGATTTACAAAATATTCTTAAAAAATATTGTTTTCTAACTTAAAAATAAATAATATGCTGTATTTCCAAAAACATTTATTAAGAACTTTTTTTAATTTTAAAAATCACCATCATAAATAACCCAAGTTAAACAAGAATCAATGAAAGACAAAGCGTAATTCAGGCTGCTCCATCTTAATTTATTTATTTATTTATTTTTTAATTTAACTATTTAAAAATCTTAAAAGTTCTTAAGTGACTATCACTATAAATGCTTTCAATTATGTGTAGCTTGTAGTCGGAGAAGTTACAGTTTCAAAGTATCTTCCCCAACACTGTTTTGCAGTAATTACAGTCATTAAATTAGCTTTGCCCCAAAACATGCAAATAGGTTTGTGTAAAATGTCAAATTTGTCATCATACCAGAAATACTGACTCTGTAAACTGCTGTCATGCCGGCAGCATTTACACACTCTAGCATCTCGGCTGTTTAGCGATGGCGAGATCTGCTTTAGTGGTTAGCTAGATTAGCGTCTAACCTCAAACTAGCACACGTGAGGATGTAACCCACAAGTGTTTTATGAACTGCTTACAGGTATACAGACTCATTTCATGTTCTGAATTTATTACTGGATTAGAGCGCAAACACGAGTAAACAAGCTCATAAAGGCTCAAATGAGGAATAATTTAGTGTTGTTTGTGATGGTTTCAACATGTTATAGCTACATTGATTGAGTTGGCTTCCAGGCATAGACATAATGTGTGCGGCTTCTAATTAAAATCATATACCGAAAATCAAGAATTAGTGAGACTGAAATATTCTGTTCTAGTCTGTTCTGTTGTGTTATATTCTACTCTACTCTATTCTGTTATTTAATTTTACATTAGATGTCTGTGAAATTGATTTGAGCCATATTGTCAGAAACTTTCCAAAACTGGTAAAAAAAAATGTATAAAATCTATTAAAAAACAAAAAAACAAACAAAAAAACTTTTCCATTACAATACAAGTCATAAACATAGCTTCTATTGAAAATTCCTCCAGAATTATATTTGAGACTTTGAACTTTGAGACTTTGAATTATATTATGTGTTGTGTTAATGATAAGAACAAGAAAATTTGATTTTTCAAGCAAAGTTTTGTTTAAATGCTTGATATGACATTAATCTTTGACATTATAAATCAATCAATCTAAAACCTGGTAAAGTGATATAACAAATAAAATCATCTACTATAGCATAAATAAAATTAAATGTATGATTCATAAGTTGCTTGCAAACAAAATTCAAATTTTGCATAGTTTTTAGTTTATGAAAATACCCTAAATCGCTCCAGAACCATATAATTTGAATTGGTTACAATAATTATTATTAATTATATATAACATAATATTTTAGTTTATTAAGCACAAATATTATTGTTTAAATTAAAATATAATTATTTTAGCTTTCTTAAAATCATAAGGTTTTTTTTTTGTTTTGTTTTTTTCATTATCGCGTATATTAGACATTCGGTTTTAAGCTAGATATGTATAAAATAGTTTTCTGACACTACAAATCTAAATAAAAAAAATGGCAAAAATGTACTGTAATATAAATAGAACAAAATGTATGTAACTCATATCTTGCTTGCAAAAAAAAAAAAATGATTATGTCAGAATACACATCTACTTCTGAGTAGCCGTCAATGGTGAAAGTTATTTTTTGCGGCCAGATGGTGTAGTTCCCACATCCACCAGCAGGGTTTACTGCATTATGCTAATTAACCTAACCTTGACTAATTGGTTTTGCTAATTTTTGCCATATTGCAAACTTCAGTCGAACACCCCCTATCCTGCCAAACTGAGATCCCTTGGCCCCGACACTCAAAATGATTGACGGGCAGAGCCTATTTCTAAATGACTACTTTTCTGATTGGCTAAAAAGAACATGCTGCTCCCCTGATGCTTTTTTGTGTTTACAGAGCCTTGGGCTGTCACAGATACAGCTGTGATTCCTCACAACAGTTATTTCAGTCATATCTGTCAGGTAATACAGACATTTTGTGCTCGTTAAAAAAGTTGCTTACAGCACCTTTAACATAATCCATATTTGCTTTGACAAAACTCGGACGCGCATCAATATGGAGGTACCTGACATAACCAGAAAACACAACCACATGTCTGTAATTATAGCGAATTCATAAACCTTCCCTCAAACTCAGATGTGCCAAGACATGCAAGTCTACAGTTCTCACGCTAGACTATGACACTAATTAATTCAATATTGCAACTGCGAGATTAAAGTCTTTTTTGCGTGCGGCTGCAGTGTGGAAGGCGTTGCTTTGATCTGCATATCTGTCCACTCGTATTGACTCTAGCACAGACTTAATGAATATTTTGCTTCAGTTGTGCTGTCATCTATCAGCACCAAATGACAAAACAACCAGCCACAGGATAAACTAGTTTACCGCACCTCTCACCTCATCTCGCCTGAATCGGCATTGTTAGTCCTCTTCAGCTTATTCATCGTGATTGTAGTACTTTCTGCTTTGTGCTGTTTTTTGCAGGTGGGAGGCTGGAGGAAGAGTACAGGTGAGGAAATCATCAAACCCTGCAGTAAAAGGAGGGAAATGCAAAAAATCATGCTAAAATAAGGTATTAATTGTATTGATAGATTTGGCAAAGGATTTAAATGTAAAAAAAAAAATGTTTTCCAAGTGTAAAAAAAAATTAAATAAATTAGTTTTGGTTTGGTTAATATTTCTAATATTATAAAATATACACTACCGGTCATAAGTTTGGAAATAGTTTATTTTTTTTTTTGAAAAAAAAAAAAAAAATGCTGTGGTCCACGACCATTCAAAAGTTTGGTGGTGGAAACTTTTCAGCATATTAAATTGATCAAAGTGACAGTAAAGATATTTATAATATTGCAACAGATTTCTACTTCAAATAAATGCTGGTCTTTTGAACGTTCTATTCATCAAAGAATCGTATCAAATCATATAGGAACAATAAGATCACAGTAAAAAAAAAATATTACGTATTTCAACACTGATTATATATATAATATAGATATAATCAGTGTTGATGGAAATTATGTTTTTTTTTTTGGAAATTATATATTGTATTTTGACAATAGAACTAAACCATAGTCTACTTATTATCTAATATATATTATTATAATATAATATATATTATTATGTGTGTGGTGTGTGTGTGTGTGTGGGTCGTGTGTGTGTGGTTGAAATCAATCAGTATATTCAATTCAATTTATCATTCATTCAGTCCAATAATATTGTGTTTTTTCAAGGGTTGTACCATTTGACAATCTGAACTAACCTTGCATTTTCATTAAAAAGCTCCAAATTTATTATTATTTATATCATGTATTTATTTATTTACTTATTTGTGTTATGCTTTTAATCAGGAATTTTTTTTTTTAAGTTGTACCACTTGACATTTTGAACTAAGCTTGCATTTTAATTTTAAAAAGATCCAAATATATAATGAGAATCACTGAACTTCACATACAGTTATATGGTATTGTAGGGGCCCTTTCTGTGAAATCAAGTAATGTGTTATGGTTTTCTTCACAAATTGACAACAAAATAGCTTCCTGTAAGTTGGTTATAACACACTGACATGTTTTAGTTTTGTAAAAAAAAAATCATTATCTTCATCACTAAAAAAAACACTTGCAATTTCACATATAAAACACTTTTTAATTTATTTCAGTTTAGATTTTTAGTCCATTACAAGCTCACTGAAGCTGTCCAGACTCAAAGCAAAGTCAAATGAAGAACACTCACTGTAGCATCTGTCAAAACAAAAATGGATTTTATAATAATGTATTCAGTCTAATTGCATAATTGTCCTGCTTGCAATGTCACAAAAGTGTAAAGATTCATTATAAATACATAATAGCATGCAGAATTACTTGAGACACAAAACTCTGGTGTAATCCAAACAATAGTCTAGTTTTGAAAACTCATATCTCAGAGTTCTTTAGGATTCCATTATAAGTTCTGCTCAAGTGAGATTCAGGAGTGAAGCAACTCTTTTCTGAAATACTGCATTGTTTCTAAAATATCTTTAGTTTTAATTTGCATTATCTGCTCCTCTCTAGTGAAGAACAATGCCTAAAGCTGTGCACTAAATCTTTCAAGTGAATCTGGATCTATGACTAAGACGTTTGGGAGAAAAACAACACTGAGGCAGGAAACTATCTTCTGTGAATAACTCACCCAGGAAACAATGACACAATTACACCGACCACGCATATAAAATTAAACTGACGCCTCTAGTCTTCTTAATCTCTCACTAATGTGGGATCTTTGTAGGTATTCTCATACTAAACTTTGAGTCGAGTGCTTGCTCCAGCGTTAATGATGTAAGTGTTCTCGAAAAGCTAAAAATGGTACCAGTCTAAAGCTTGTTCCTCACTTGATGACATAAGATCAATTCTCACCACAGTCTTTGTCTTATATTCGGGCACTAAGTATTTTTTTTTCTCAGGATGACACAGGAATGGATGATGCTGTCTGTTGCAAGTATATGCTGCATGCTGGGGCAAAACGATGGTCTGTCCTTGTGAAAAAGTTAAGTTTTACAAAAAAAATGGAGCAGTTTTTATACAAAATATCGGAGGTATGAATTCCGCAATAGCTGTAAACTGCAACATAGCATTAATTTGCATATTTGCAGGTCTTATAGTACTGTCCAACTTTTCTTTCTTTCTTTCTTTCTTTCTCTTATTTTGATGTGTAATGTTTGGTATCTCTAAAATTGGGAGAAAAGTTCTATTTGAATGAGTGGTAGCTTTTTTTTTTTTTACACCTTAAAACATTTTTATTTTAATTTCTCATTGTTTCATTATTTTCAAAACATATTTTGTAAGGATTAGTTATTATTATTTCTGGACCATGAATATTATTGCATTTACCAGTGTTATTTTAGTATCATTTATATACTATTATAGTTATTGAATATTTTGAATTAGATTTTATTTTCATTTTCTGATTTCACTTAAATTTGAATTAAAGTTTGATAATTAAAAAAGTTGTAATTTTTATTTAGTGTTTTTTAATACCATTTGACAAAAAAGGTACTAGGTTACAAATGATAATAATAATATGATAATAATAATAATAAGAATTTAATCTCCTTTTTAATTGCAATTGTCAGATATTTAAAAAATTTTTACTTTAAGCCTCACAAAAATATTAAGTTACCAATTTAGGTAATACTTTATTTTTAAGGTCCAATTCCCACTATTAACTATGACTTTTAAGCATAGTACCTAGCATATTGGCTGTTTATTAGTATTTATAAAGCACATATTAATGCTTTATTATGCTTGACTATATTTTAGATCCCTTAATCCAACCCATACCTAAACTTAACACAGCATAGTGACCACAGGGACAAGACCAGGAACCAGTTTAGTCCTCTGCACAATGTGACATTGCTGCAGCCTTGAATTGAACTGCTGGTTTCTGGTCAGAGGAGAACTGGCCTCCCGACTGAGCCTGGTTTCTCCCAAGGTTTTTTCTCCATTCTGTCACCGATGGAATTTTGGTTCCTTGCCGCTGTCGCCTATGGCTTGCTTAGTAGGGGACACTTAATATTCAGCGATATCGTTGACTTGATTGCAAAGATACTGAAATGAGCTGGATGTTGACATCACTGAATTCAATGGTGAACTGCCTTTAACTGAAAATTGAATGTTTACTATGGTCAAGTTGCATTATTGACACACTATTTTTCCTAATTAATGCTGTTAAGTTGCTTTGACACAATCTGTATTGTTAAAGCGCTATATAAATAAAGGTGATTTGACTTGACTTAACAACTACCTTACTAACTATCAATTAGTAAGGTAATTGTACCTAATTGTACCTAATTTGCTGCTTAGTCAACTGATGCTTTGTCATGGGATGCGTATTTCTAGATTTCCCAGTCTTTGGAAGTTCTCATGAATGGATACTGAATGTTCCAAGTTAATGAAATAATAAAGGATTTTTGGAAGCTGAAAGTCTGTCTTTTTCCCTAACAAGATTAACAGGGCATCTCCACACCTGCTTAGACGTAACCTTGACTTGGGTTATTCTCGACTTTTTCATGAGTTCAATAGCCAAAACATTTCATTATGTGCTTTTATGTCAAATATAACTGCTTTTACACATTGTATTATAGTAAGACGCTTTGGATAAATACATCTGCTAAATGCATAAATGTGAACATAATTATTTTATCATGTTATTTTATTTGATTTATTAATAAATGGCAAATTCTTAGCAACTCAGAGAAAACAATTTAAACAAATTTAAAAAAAATTTTTGCAGTTCTGTAGAGATTCTAGCTGTCAAATTAAGCACACATTCCTGCCTCAAATATGTAAATGAAAACAGCTGTTGTTCTTTCTGTGTACATTTCTCAGACACGGACAATTAATCACTCTTAAGCAGCGCATCGGTCTTCAAAGGTGCGTTCCTCACCTTATCTTTTCACTTTAATGACCTGCAGCGTGTCAAAAAGTCTGCTGGCACAGCTGTCAAACCGGATCATCTCTATGACTGATTGATTGATGTGCTAGAAATAAGAGACGGATATAACAAGGTCTTTGTTTTTTGGGGTCTAGAAGAAGTCATCTTCTTTCCATCTTTTTCACAGTTCCGAAACAACCTCCCAAACACAAGTCCATTAATGAAAAAGGTTGTTGGAAAACTACTTGACAGATGCTGACCAGAAGGTGTCTGGTATGTTTTGAGTTTATCTCCTTGTTTAAAATTGATAACCCCATCCAGTCTTCTCCGAGCCAAATAAGGAGGGATATTGAGTGTCCTATCATTCAAGGGAGGAGGTCTTAAGTATTGCCAAAGACAAGGTTCATTCCTATTAGAAGCTGTTTGGCTTGGCTCTGTTTTAAGTCAGTCAAGCCAACAAGTACATCTGCGCACTGCACCTCCCCGTACCTGTCGAAAACATCGCACACTATCAATTAGAGAGTCGTCACAAATTGTGACGTTTGAAAAGGGAGCTGTCTTAAATTCTGCACATCGAATACAAATTTGAAGATGAATAAACTCTTGAAAGTCAGATTTTATCTACGGTAATGGAATTTGATATTTGTGTTCATACTTTTTAACTCTGCAGACCAGCGTTGGGGAAGCTGTTATGAGCCTACAGTTTGTTAAACTGCATGCTTCTCATAATTTAAAGTTAAAGTACAGTGGAATATAATGCATAGGTCAAATTTGTGAAAGGTTGCACGGAGTTTATCTTTTCCTCGATGGCAAATAAATCAAAATGCCCCTTACAAGAGTAATTTATGTGTCCCTGCTGGCGAATAAAGCGATGTTCCCTTTTGCATCCGTAACATTACCAGCTGGAGTTGCCTTCTTTGGAAGAAATGGTTCCAGAACAACATCAAGTATTAATCACACCATGTCCTTTCCTTGACACCATTCCAAATGCCTTGTTCACTTAGCACATAACACTCAGTTGCAACGCCGATCCATCCATCCTTTTGAGAGGAAAGTAATCTGACTTCTGTTTGTATAGCATTTGATGGGGTCTAAGCAAAAGCAGCCTGGCATTTTATGTACGCTTTTCCACCTAAACAAGGATGAAAAGCAATTTATACTGCAAAAGCTAAACTATGCCCATAATGTCTGCACATTTTCCTACTCAGAGAAAGGTTACCTTGTAAAGAGGTACAGCTATACAGCCATGAGAATGACTGCGTCCTTTCAAGTGATGACAGATAGCTATCTAGTACTCCAAAAGATAGAGACGGAACAATTTACATGTTGTGTTTGGAAGAGGCTTCTGTCATTGGAATACCAAGTGCATTATTCATTCACGGCACCAATAATAATATGGCAGGCTCCACATTCCAGGTTGCGATCTGAACGAAACCGCTAATCTGAGTTTCACAAAGAACTTTTATTTTCTGGCTGTTTAGATCATTATCATGTACTGGGGCTTGAAACTCAGTGTGAAATGCTGTTTGCAACCCATTTTACTTCAGTAATCTAATTTAATCGTATCCATCGGATGGTGAAAAGTGGTTGGAGGTGATGATTTTATGTTGACTTTAAGCACAGAGCTTCAAGAAAACCATGAAATCTAACACAACCATAAACTCTCCAATGTTCTTGCAAAAGTTTGGGGATAGGTAACAGGATTTTTGGAGGGAAACTGAGTTTAGTTCATATTAATATATAAAGCTTCAAAACTGAGTTTTTTGTTTGTTTGTTAAAAATGAACAAAAATAAATTATTATTAAATTATTTCACTCAGAAATTGTTGGTAATTTTAACAAAGTAAAAAATGGTAAGTAACACTTGACATTTTCTTTTTTGTCCTTGTAAACCATATTCCAATAAATCTTTGTTTTATTCCATAAAATAATAATAATAATAAAAAATATAAAACGTTCAAAAATGATTCACAATCGTAAGCTTGTAATAAAGATCTATATATTGAGCTGGCGGGTTTTCGCGCGCAACGTCAGTTTCACATGATTCCTCTTTGCGTCGTTATGTCACGTTCTAAACAACGCACATATGAGCTGTGATGGCGTTAGTTAGTTCTAATAGCTTATATTAAGTCAATGAATTGTTCAAAAGGCAACCATCTGAGGAACCATCTGATGTTAAAACAAATAAATCTCATTCAGAGAAGAACTTGCGAGCACAAGGGGGAATATAGCGTCAACAAGAGATGTCCGCGTTTTCTTGTTCAACTGGTAAGAAATCTGCCGATATTTATGTCAGCGTTATGCCTATTGTAACGTTCTTTATTTCAAAACGATCAAAACAACAGTGGAAGACACTTAACAGCTCCAGTGACATTATTTACAATTTTTTGGCTTCTTGGCGATAACATTCGATGCACGCCTCAAACTATAATATTCATCCGCGCTGAAGATCTGAACCGAACCCCAACGCACATCATTACCAAAACAATGTTCCTCCGCGAGTAACTTGCAGTTTTACGTCTCCACCAGTAGAGGGTTTTCGTCGATTTTTGAAATTGTTACCCCTTCATTTTTCTTTCTAATGACTGGTTGGAAGTCATGAGATTCATAACGATTGACAATGAGAAATAAAGACCAAAATAAAATAAATAAATATATAAAGGTAAAATAGAGTTTATATATTTACTCTAATAGTACATAGAAAAAAATACACTACCAACTTAATACAAAAGTAAATATTTTTAGATAGTATTTTTAATAATTTGCTTTACCCTTAATTAATAATTGGCTTTTATTAATATGAAAGCCAATTATTAATTTTTTGGAAATAAACAGTACATTTCAATGTGATGCTTAATATTTTCTTGAACAGTATGAATAGGTCTTGAAAATATATATCATGCCTTAATATAAAAAAAAATATATCATATTTTGGGGTCCTTGGCTTCCTTTTGGACTCCACTGACTTTCATTGTATGGCCCCCCCCCCCCCCCCCCCCACCCCGTCTGAATAGGGGGGAATGTGGGGCTCCTTGAAATATATATATGCCTATATAAAAAAAAAATATATCATATTGGGGTCCTTGGCTTCCTTTTGGACCTCACTGACTTTCATTGTATGGACAAAAAAAAAAAAACATTGAAATCTTGAGGCTTTTTTGCTTGGGATGTAGGCTATTTGGAAACATGTTTTGAAAGAAGCCCAGTTCGACATTTGATCTTAACTCAAACTCTGTCCAAATGCAATAATCACTACAGAACAGCCAAAGATCCAAAGCAGGATTCATCACCATCTGAGATAGCTGGAAGTGAGTATGGTGTTGTCCAGTGGTGAGATGTTTTCATTTCTGATGAATGGTGGAGATTTGCTGGTAAACTGGCTGTTGCAAGCATCAAAAATGCACAATAGTGGATTTCATCAGAACATCTTATCCTCATCATTTTTGGTTTTGGGGATCAAAAGGTGATTACGAAACATACATGCAATTACTGCAATTACGTCTGTTTCAGATTCGATTATCAGCCCACACATTTCTTTCGGTTTCTTTCTAAAAACATACCACATGCAAGGTGATGTTTCCCCAGTCTTCACTAGTTACATCCTTCACCCAAAAAATAAATTAAAAAGAAAAAGTTAAAATAATAATATAAAACTAATTTAATGTGTGTATTAATGTTTTAAACTAAACATACTTCTACTGTGCACTCCACACACTACTTCAGCTAAAAGAAAATGACAGCAACTTGTTTAATGACATTTTGATAATATTTAAGTAACTTTAATAATCTTTTATTAAAGACCCCATGAAATTGTCTTTGACAACAGGGAAAACAAAGCCAACCTGTATATTTTAGGCAATATAGAAATCTGGCCAGAAGTGTTGGGAAAAAGAGCATGTATGGTCACCATAATAAAAATATAATTTATTGCTGTGATGCAAACCTGAATTTTCAGCATAATTTCATGTTAACAGACCATCAGAATCATATAATATACTGATTTGATGCTCAAAAGAATATTATTAATAAATATAAAATATTTTATTTCTTAACCCTGTTATTGAAAATTAAAAAAAAAAAAATCACAAATATTGTATTTATTATATGCAAATAAAGAGCTACGCAAATGCCCATATTAGAAATTCTAATATTGTTTATTACACTAAAACACAAATATCCATAAGTGACATTTTTGTATTAGTGAAGACATCAGATATGTGCATTTATAAAATGCATTATATAAAACATTTGAGTAGTTAAACTAAATTTTGTAGCTATTTGAAAGTGTATTAATGGAAATGGTTGGTCATAATTTACTCACCCTCATGTTTCAAGCAAAAGGTTTGTTGTTATTCATTAACGTTCTGACAAATCACTGCAAGCTGGAATGATATTTGAGAGCTACAGTGGAGAATTTCACAGTGATTATTGTTCCTCAAACAAAACTATCATAAAACTTTAGAAGACTTTAGATAAAGTGTATATGCACTGCTGCTTTTTTAAAATCCGACAGCTCTGTCCGCATCAAGCGGCAACCGTCCGCTCTCTCTCGTGAAGCCAACACGGAAGTGACTTAAACTGCAATTCATCAACTGGCCGCTAGAGGCTGGCTCCAAAAGAGAGTCAGTCCCATAGACTCCCCATGTTAAAATGTCCAACTTTACAGCCGAAAAAAATGTTTACAGACTGGTACAAAAAATGATTTTGGTCTATATAGCTAATTTTGCCATTCATGACAACTGTGAGGGGGGTGAATTTTTTTTATAACTCGTCCGTTTAAATTATATTAAGCCTTAAAGTTCTGCATAATTAAGGGCGTGGCCACTTGAGTGACAGCTGGATAGCCGCTGCTGTCACCATCTTCGAGCTAGGTGGGCGTGGTTTCAGCTGCCATCTCCCGCCTCTTTGCCCATTTTCGATTATCCGGGAGTGACGCGCTGCCAAGATGGCGATGGCCGGCTCCGCCCACTTTAGGCTTCAAAAAACGCTTTTCAGAACATAGGGGGGCATCACGGACCTATGTTGGGTATACAGTCTATGGTCCGCACTCACTTTAATTGTATGGAAAACATCACATTGGATATTCTGCTAAATTCTTATTTTGCGCATACAGTTTTGAAAACAAATGAGAGTGGGTAAATGCTGACAGGACTTTAAAAGGAAAGAATATAGATTGCCATCGGTTGTTTTGAAGTGATTTCTAGATCGTTCACCAAAAGGGGGTTTTTTCCTTCCAACAGAATAACGCGTTCTATTGTTAGGACGCGTGTCGATCGTAAATATGTTTACTGTCATAGCGCCAACTCATACACTATTGTTATGAGACAACGGTGTTTGCTAATACAGAGAAGGCAAATGTAATAACGCTGAAGATTACAGGCATGCAGGTGAGCGAATGATCCAATATTAACCTGGAACTTCTCGTGCATGACTGCGCACTGCCGGAAGAACATGAATTGGTGTGTCAGTCAAAAAAGAAGGTGACAGAGTGAAAGGAATGTAAAAGACAGACCCAGGAACGGCTGAGAGGAGGAGAGGGGGGGAAATGATAAATTTGCCTGTTGTAAGCCTAAAGCATATCATCTCCCCCGAGATCAAAGTCTCCTACTGCTAGACTGACAACCAGAAAACGCTGAGGCTAATTGGTTGGGAGAAGTTGAAAAGTAATCACATACCGGAAAGGTCTAGACTTTCTAGGGAAAAAAGCGGCGGTGTACTGTATTATTACTTATAGAAAGATTTATGGGTGAATCATGGATTCGGTATTGTATACAGATTGTTAGTTCTTTGAAATACCGGCCTGTCCAGTGACTTCTGAGGTCATTTACGCAGCATTGTAACAATACAACGCAATGTAGGATGAATCATTGATTCAGGCTTTTGTTTTCTCTGCAGCTTGAACAGCTCAGTGGTGATTCACCTCTTACCTCAATGACTTCATGAACTGAAACCTTTTAACTGAAACTACGTCTGGATGCTTGAGACTAAATTCATGATGCGTGTGTTCACATAGTAAGTGTCACTTTATTTTATGACACTTCAGTTTCGAACCCATACGATAACTTTGCGATGAGCAGACTGAAATTGAAGTGTTGCTCGCTGGAAATCAACACCCTAGTTTTTGAGATGGTGTGTTTGGTTAAAAAGTGCTTAAGTTTGAACTTTCGAAAGTGCAAGCAAAAAAATTTTCAAAAAGATTTTCATGGTAAAAAAAAAAAAAAAATGTAAATTGGAATATTAACGTTCTTACGTGAAACACAAAAGGAGACATTTTGTAGAATGTTCACGCTGCTCTTTTCTATACTATAGAAGTGAATGGAGATCAATGCTGTTGAGCTCCAAATATGATTAAAAGACATCATACTGTAAATATACCATAAATGTAGTCCATGTCACTGCTGCGCTATATTCCTAGCATTGTGAAGAAATATGATAACTTTGTGATGAACAAACTGAAATTGAATTATTGTTTGTTGAAAATTGTTCCCTTCATGGTAGGCAGAAACTTATATAATTAAAAGGATACAATCAAATGTATTTGAATTATCTATTATATTTTATTGCATAAATAAATGAAAAATAACATCTGTTTATCTAAGAAGTCAAATTATTCATTTTAAATGCTAGTGAATTCAAACATCAGAATGTTATCTGATCTTTAATAATGCTCTCATAAATCAGCACAGAAATGTTATTCATGAAACATTTTATTTAAACATTTTAGTTGGACATTCATCTAATGTTTTCTTATGTTGCTACATATTTCAGAACATTCAGAGAAAATTTAAAACGAACGTTCTCATAATGTTTGTAAAAGGATAAAATGGAACCCTTAATGTTCATATAATCAAGAAAAATAATGTATTTAAAACATTCAAAACATACTTTTTTTAGCTGGAACAGCATTGTAATGTAGTATAATAATGAAAAATAGGTATTTATTTTGATATTTGTGAAAGACTGCATTTAATAGTGTTAATAAAGTGTTTTTTATACATTATAACTATAACTCCAATATCTCCTAAAAATTATTAAGACAGGTTAACGATTCAAATACAAATGAGAACACAGCTCGGAACTCTCCATTTGCATGGTAATTCCAGGTAACCGCTTATGACCGGATCTCATGAGATGTTAAACCAAATGCAAACAGAGCCGATGAGCTCAGAGAGTTCATTTCCTGTTATGGCTGACTGTTCACAAGCGGTCATAGTCGTGTATTAACAGATCCGAAACCTGCTTGATGTTTAATGTTGTGTCCCTGGTGATTAGCTATGCTGTCATAACCTGAGGCAGATGAGTGAATAATGGCAGTTTATGATAGCGGCTCTTGACAGATCAAGCACGACTGACAGCTCTAGATAGGCGTATCCACTGAGACTCAAGCCAAAGCATACAGGTAAAGCACGCAAACGCAGATCTGAAATCTGTCAAGAGCCGTCATTGTCAGACACAACAAGAGTCTAGAATAGATGTTGATGTGAAAAAACAGGTCTGTGCCAGTTGTTTTTCAATCAAATATCTGTCAATTTTTTTTGACTTGTTTGGTCTCAATTGATTTTTTAACTTATTACAAAATAATTAATAATAATAAATTAAAATATAAATAAATCAAAAATATGCAATGTACAGGCATTTGACATGACATGACATGAAGTGACATGAAGTATGACATGTGACTGAGTTACATGAATGACATGTGACTGACCTTGACCAGTGACTGACATCGAATGTGGACATGTGGCCAAGTATGGTAACCCCTACTCGGAATTATT
Source organism: Sinocyclocheilus anophthalmus (assembly GCA_018155175.1). Classification (NCBI taxonomy): domain Eukaryota; kingdom Metazoa; phylum Chordata; class Actinopteri; order Cypriniformes; family Cyprinidae; genus Sinocyclocheilus; species Sinocyclocheilus anophthalmus. Next base: position 73,877 of record JADLZN010003670.1, on the reverse strand, counting down.
GCTTGCATTACCCCTCCAACTGCAACCACACAGCAGTGACACCCGACAAACCGGAACACACCCCGAGCAGTGGCAGCCATTTATACAGTGGGGTAAATAAGTATTTGATACACTGCCGATTTTTTAAGTTTTCCCACTTACAAATAATGGAGAGATCTGTAATTTTCATCGTAGTTACACCTCAACTGTGAGAGACAGAATCCAAAAAAAAAATTCCAGAAAATCACATTGTATGATTTTAAATAATTAATTTCCATTTTATTGCATGAAATAAGTATTTGATCACCTACTAACCAGCAAGAATTCTAGCTCTCACAGACCTGTTAGTTTGTCTTTAATAAGCCCTCCTATCCTCCACTCATTACTTGTATTAATTGCACCTGTTTGAACTTGGTACCTGTATAAAAGACACCGGTCCACACACTCATCAATCAGTACTCCCACCTCTCCACTATGGGCAAGACCAAAGAGCTGTCTAAGGACACCAGGGACAAATTGTAGACCTGCACAAGGCTGGGATGGGCTACAGGAAAATATGCAAACAGCTTGGTGAGAAGGCAACATTTGTTGGCGCAATTATTAGAAAATGGAATAAATTCAAGATGACTGTCAATCTCCCTCGGACTGGGGCTCCATGCAAAATCTCGCCTCGTGGAGTATCAATGATACTGAGAAAGGTGAGGGATCAGCCTAGAAATACACGGGAGGACCTGGTCAATGACCTGAATAGAGCTGGGACCACAGTCTCAACGGTTAACATTAGTAACACACTACACCGTCATGAATTAAAATCCTGCAGCGCGCGCAAGGTCCCCCTGCTCAAGCCAGCACATATCCAGGCCCATCTGAAGTTTGCCAAAGACCATCTTTATGATCCGAAGGAGGCATGGAGAAGGTCATGTTGTCAGAGGATACCAAAATATAAGTTTTGGATAAACTCCATCGACGTGTTTGGAGAAGAAGAAATGAGTATACGCCCAAGACACCATACCTACTGTGAAGCATGGGTGGAAACATCATGCTTTGGTGGTGCTTTTCTGCAAAGGGGACAGGACGACTGCACCGTATTGAGGGAAGGATGGATGGGGCCATGTATTGCGAGATTTTTGGCAACAACCTCCTTCCCTCAGTAAGATCATTGAAGATGGGTCGTGGCTGGGTCTTTCAGCATGACAATGATCCCAAACACACCGCCCAGTTAACGAAGGAGTGGCTTCGTAAGAAGCTTTTCAAGGTCCTGGAGTGGCCTAGCCTGTCTCCAGACCTGAACCCAATAGAAAAATCTATGGAGGGAGCTGAAACTCCATGTTGCCCAGCGACAGCCCCAAATCCTGAAAGATCTGGAGAACACCTGTATGGAGGAGTGGGCCAAACTCCCTGCTGCAGTGTGTGCAAACCTGGTCAAGAACTCCAGGAAGCGTCTGACCTCTGTAATTGTAAACAAAGGTTTTTGTACCAAATATTAAGTTCTATTTTTTTATTGTATCAAATACTTATTTCATGCGATAAAATGGAAATTAATTATTAAAAATCATACAATTTATTTTCTGGATTTTTTTTTTTTTGATTCGGTCTCTCACAGTTGAGGTGTATCTACGATGAAAATTACAGATCTCTCCCTTCTTTGTAAGTGGGAAAACTTGAAAAAAATCGGCAGTGTATCAAATACTTATTTGCCCCACTGTATGCTGCGGCGCCCTTTGAGCAGTTGGGGTTCGGTGTCTTGCTCAAGGGCACCTTGTCGTGGTATTGATGGTGGGAGAGAGAGCGCTGTACATTCACCCCCCCACCTACAATCCTGCCGGTACGAGACTCGAACTCACAAACTTTGGGTTATGAGTCCAACTCTCTAAACATTAGGCCACGACTTCCCCAATTTATTTCTGGATTAAACTAGTTTTGATATTTTAAATAACATGTTTTACCAGTTATTTGTATTAACAAAAACAATGAGGTAAACATTTTTGATTCGTTAGTGTTTGTATTTTCTTTTCCATTATATTTAGCTAACTTTTATTGTAATACGGTACACTGGGGGGGGAAGGTGTAGGATTTACTTAGAAACTTTTTTATTTAAAAAAAAAAACTACAAAGGAAAGTAACACATTGAATTATGACTTAAAATTCAACTTAAAAAGTGAGGAATTATTTTACCCGTATTGACCCGAATTTAAGACGATGTTTTTTTCTTGGAAATACATCTGAAAAAACGCGGTCGTCTTATAATCAGTCCTAGGACCATAGACTGTTTAAAACATGGACGTATTGTCCTTGGACGTCCACCCTAGGTTTCCGCATAGTGGTTTTGAAGCTCAAAGTGGGCGGAGCCGGCCATTGCCATCTTGGCAGCGCGTCACTCCAGGATAATCGAAGATGGGCAAAAAGGCGGAAGCTGGTTGCTGAAACCACGCCCACCTAGCTCGACTGTGGTGACAGCAGCGGCAATCCACCTGTCACTCATGTGGCCACACCCTTAATTATGCAGAACTTTAAGGCTTAATATAAATTAAACGTATGACTTATAAAAAAATTCACCCCCCTCACAGTTGTCATGAAAATTAGCTATATAGACCAAAACAACTTTTTGTATCAGGCTGTAAATATGTTTTTTTCTGCAGTAAAGTTGGGCATTTTAACATGGGGTCTATGGGATTGACTCCCTTTTGCAGCCACCCTCTAGCGGCCAGTTGACGAATTACAGTTTAAGTCACTTCCGTGTTGGCTTCACGAGAGAGAGCGGGAGGTTGCCACTTGGTCTAGACTTTGACATGTCAATAATACACCCACAACAATAGGTGGCGTGAAATACGCATAAAACGAGTGTGCCATGAAATACGTAATGTAAAGATCACGAGTAAAAACTAAAGAAAAAGAAAACCTTACAGCTACATGAGTCGTGGACTGTCATGTTAGCCTGATGGGACTAAACTCCCTTTGTGATTTTAAAATGTAATACAGTACCCAGATTTGAAGACTACAGAATGTTTTAACTTCTACTGTTAATAAGATTTTGTTAGGCTACTATTAGATGGATAGCCTAAATGTCCTAATTCAGATGGGCTACCTGTTTTTTTTTTAATGGTATATCAAAAATGTGATTGTTGGTACATTTTACCAGTGTTTACCATACTTTCAAAAAAAATTAAAATAGGAAAAATATGCATATGAAAATAATTGAAGTCAAAATATGTTTTAATGAGAAAAAACAAGATTTGGTTTTTAAAAAGCCTTTTTCCAAAAGGTACATCTGGAAAAGGGGGGTCCGTCTTATATGCAGGCCAATACGGTAAATTGAGGTCATTGTTTACATTTCTTAACCCAAATTCTAAACTTAGCCTTTCTTTAAAAAGTCTTTGAGACATTTTGTTTTCATGATACATGTAAATTCCCAGAAGCTTTTTTTTCTTGTTCTTTCTTTCGCCGCGTAAGAAACTCACATGCATTATTTTTACGTAGTGAATATTTATGCTCTAAAATTACAATTACCCTGAAATGTGAATTCAAGTGTGCTGATGATCATTATTTAGTAAAAATTGTCTCAATTCAAGCTTTTGAAAGATTTTCGACTAATTGGTGTCAACAAAGTGAGCATTCTGCTGTTTACTTTAAATCCCTGGTGCTCAGGTAAACCGAAAATAATGAAGGCCACACGCTAAGCTTTTCCACCCTCTCCAACTTCAGCCTGGATTTGGACAGCAAACCACAAAGCAGCGCTCAGCTGACAGCTAGTTAGCTGCCCTGCAACACTCAGAGCTCATTTATGGCTTACTGTGCTCCTCTGTTGTGGAGTTTTCTCTTCCGTAAACTAGAGCTTTTCTTTTGGATTAAAGTTTGCGCCTTTGTTATTAAAGTAAAGAGAGAAAAAAACACGTTTCCCTCTTTTAGTCACATGCTATGCTTTTTAAGTTTAGCTGAAGTTTGAAGTTTTTAGAATTAGCCGTACAGAACTAAAAAAAGGAGAAAGGGAGAAATGAAAGAGAAAGAAAGAAACGGAGGGGCAAAAAAAAAAAAAAGGGAAGAAAAGCCGGGGAGATTTATTTCAAGTGGAACTACAGGAGGCAGCTCTGTGGAAAGATCTGAAGAGAAGAGGATTACATTCTAATCTCCGTAGAATTCAAAAACTTGAACTCTAAATTGTACGGCTAATTCTCACCCACGCGGCCCACTGGATCCCTAACTAGCCTTCCAAATTTAGAGTCAATTTTTTGAATCTACGGAGATTAGAATGTAATCCTCTTCTCTTCAGATCTTTCCACAGAGCTGCCTCCTGTAGTTAAACTCTTAATTACATCTTCCACAGCTAATTACATGTTGTTAAAAGCAGAGTAGGTAATTAGTCATTAGTAAAAGATCTGAGAACTGGTTGAGTGGCCAGATTTTCTCAGTCGTACCGAGATGTTTGATGTGCTTTCATGTCATTTGTCTTTAAACACTTAATCCACATTACAGAATAAAACATTATATAATTTGAGGTATTATAAAATAATTACATGTATTACTTATAATAAGTACTTTTGAAGGCATTTTAGGTAGGTAGGAGACAAGGAGAGAATATTCAGATTTTCCTTGAAATCAATGCCATTAAAAATTGTGGTGTGGGGGGGGGGTGTGGAGTCAGAATAACCATTTCAAATCAAAGTAATCTAAGAATTAGTTAGTAACAGTAGCACTAACTTAATTCTTTCCCCACCAGGTGTTTTTTTTTCTTCTTTTTTTAAAGTTGCCAGCTGGCACCAACATAAACAAAAGCAACATTTTGAGTCAAAAGATGAGAAAATTGCATTTTTGTCAAATACTATGTCTTTTGGATTCAGAATGATGATAAAAACATAGTCATATCTTTTTGTGGGTTCGACAATTTTTACTTAAATGCTGTGGAATTTTTGATGACCGCGTTAGCTTACATGTGTGTAAGCGGTGCTTCTATTTCTTGTTTCTGCTTCTTCTTTACTTGGTTTTGGATCTGGAGATTCTGTACTATTACAGAAGATGTGTAATAGCGCCCCCTACCATATGACAGTGAAAACACGGATTGGTGGAAAATTCCGTCAATGGCCGGGAAAGTTAACTGTTTTTCATCATTGTAAACATGTGGTCACATTAGTGAAATTTCACCGTCTATTTTTAATTTTCAATAGCATAGAGATGTAAGAAGCACAGCTCACACAGAAGTCACTTTCAAACCAGACAACGTTTTAATGGTCAACGCAGCAAATGTGTGTGACCAACCTGAAAATGAGCGAAATCTGTGTGAAGAAAGCTTTTCTCCCAACTGTACTGATATCTATTGGAATATACCCTAGAAGTTTTGCCAAGCAACAGCATTTAGCTACAGTACTTTTGTCAGCAAGTATGAGGAGACTAGGAGCCTGTTTCCACCAAAAAAATAAAAATACTTTTTCCCTTTACGTCTCACAATTCTGTTATTTCCACCACAGAATAAAACAAATTTATAAAACGGGTAATTACAAATTTTTATTTCACAAGTTTCTTCTCAGAACTGCAAGTTTATTTCGCACAGTTGTGAGTTAACATCTCAAAATTATTTTTCTCGGAATTGTAAGTTTACAGGATATCTTGCAATTCTGCATTTATAAGCTTCCATAGAAAACACTACATTGCTGATCTTTAGCTTTTTTTTTTTGCTAAGAAAACATAGTTAGTTAAGCTAGCTTAGCTACTTCAAACGCTGGGTAGCTTGTCGTTTGCTAAGTTATAGTTTCAAGTCACTAGAGCAATGAAAGAGCAATTTTTGAGATGCTCCTTTGGAATTAAAGCAGATTTAAGTTGCTACGCAGTTAGAAATATGGATACAAAGAAACGAGAGGGATGTGCGACAAGTACATTTAGCCAATACATGCTCTCATGGCAATGCACATTACCAGAAATGGCTCCTCCATAGAATCAGCTCCTGAAAATGTCCATCTCTCCACAGGAGCAGTGTCATTACTCAACAGAATGGAGCTGTCGTTTACAAAGGGTCAGCCCTGCAAAGAAATGACCTGTCACCGTTGTTCAGTGTCTACCTACCTTGTCTCTTTTCTTGCCGTTTCTATGACTACCGCCTTCTCCGAGCCGAGGTGCCTTCACATTAGCGCCTATTTGCAAGTGTGTTCACATATTTGCAAACAAGCTTGATCCTTTGCTGTACAATCATTGTAAATGGACAGTATGCTCACAGAGTTTTAGGATATAGCGTTTAGCATGCTAATACAATCAAATGAATACTAAATGGCATTTTTAGAATGATGTGTTGTCTCTTTAAGAAGGCAAACTTACTCAGCAGCCTCTTGCCTCCAGCCATCTATTTTCAAAGATTTTCTGCGTAAACTGTAAACAGAAGTACGTTTGCTGCTGCTAAGAAAGATAGCGTTATAGTTTCAGCTGTAACAGATTATTAACATAACAGCTGCCATTTAAAAATTATAATTTTCCTGGCATTTAAGTACAGCAGATAGCACATGAATGGGGAAAGTCTAACTGATTCAAATTAGCATCGCAACCCAATAGCAATATAAATGTTGCATCTTTCTCTAAAATCATGCTAAATATATGCTAACTCATGGTATGCTAAATCATGCTAACTCATAATTACAAATTTCAGAGAACTCCCACTTGTACCACCTGACTGTTGCAATGTTGTGCTGAAACACTTAAAATGGCAGCAGCTTCAGCAGAAAAAAAATAGATATTTGGTTATATACAGTATTTTTGTAATAATTCCTAGAATTGATTGATAATGTCTTAATAATGCAAAAATAATTTGAGAATAAATTAATGATTAAATTATAAATTAAGTATTCAATACAGTTTGATGTAGCACAGAGTTGATTAAGTATCAAATGTCAAGTTAAGTTTATTGACTGTTATATGTTGTATTGTGGTTTTGTCTATTGATTACTCAAACTACTCAGATTCATTTTAGTGTTAATAGTGTTGCCGTAGAAACCTGTGTGAAAAATAATTTCACTTCAGCATACTTTTAAAAAGAATATTTATTATGAAAATAATATACTTAAAAAGAATATACTTAAGTGAACTCAAGTTTTCAACACCTTAATTGCACTTTTATTTTGCAATTACATGAAAATATCAATACTTTATAGATTATTTAATGCCAATAATTTGACCTTATTAAAAGGTTTTTGACCCGCTTAATATACTTAGTACATCTTTTATTTGTTTATTTCAAAATTACCATGGCTAAAACAACTTCATTTCATAGAATGTATGTCAGTTATTAAACGATACTTCTGTCATGACCACTATCGTCAAAATGATAGATATTTAGCATAAAGTTTGGTTTGGCGGTATGTTTCTTTTCTGGGCAAAAAACTCCCTGCCCCTTTTCTTTCTTTCCCTTCTCCTTTCCAATTGTGCCAGTTGTCCCTGCTGAACTGTTACTGCATGAACTAGAGGAGCTGGAAGATCCACCACTTGTTTTGCCTGTTGTGCCACTGGTTCCAGTAGTACTGCTGTCTCCATTGCCATTGGAACTGCTGCTGACGGACTCCTTATCGGACTCTCCAGAGTCTGGAGGGGTGCGGGCATCCTCTCCTGCAGATGCTGTAGGTGACTCTGGCTGGGCCAATGGGGCCTGCGGTAATGCCAAAATAAATAAATAAAAAAAATAAAATTTATTATTTAAATTACTTTATTATTTTTTAATTAAGAAAAGTAATAATCCCATTTCCTACCCTTCCAAATTACTTTTGACTTTTACATATACCAAAAAAAAAAGTCTGCATTTAGCATATTCATAAAAATTTATAAAAACATAAAAATCTGGGAAAAATCTGGGAAAATGATTAAACTCATCTTCAAATAAATGAATGTACAATTTATAATATATTTTACAACAAATAATCTTTACATCATACATTTTTTTCCAGACAAGTTTATATTTAGATAGCATAAAAATGAGAAGGGACCAGAAAACCCTCTATGCCAGTTTGGCAGTTTAATTAGAATCATCATTTATTTTTTACATCATGACTTGTAAAAAAATGTCATGACTTGTAAAAGCCTTTTACATCATGAGGGTAGCTTTAAAACATATTTATACCATCCTACAGACATAAACCTTTTTAGTGTTAGAAATAAAAAATGCTTTGAATGTACTTTTTTTGTTGTTGTTGTCAGAGCAAATTTACCAAAGGTTTCTGGCTGACAGTTTACACTAAACCAGGTAAATTATTCTTAGCATGTCAAACAAAGCAAGAAGCTCACCTGTACCTCACAGGGTAGAGGAAGCCAGGTGACAGTCATGTAGCTATGCAGCAGATGGAGCTTGGCCTCCAGAGACAAGGTTACACTGAAACCAAACAAGAGGAAGGTCAGAGCGCTGATATTCCCTTATAAGTGGCACTTTAAATACCTTTGAGAAAAACGTAAATGCGAAATAATAATGAGCATGTTTCATGAAAATACAAAATAACATAAGTAGGGAAAAGTCACAAGAAACATGTGCTGAGGTATTTAACAAGATAAGTAAAATATTTTAAAACAGAATTTCATATAGTGACAAATGTGAAAGCTGTGGGAATAAGACGAACTACAGATGCAATCCTGAGCTATTTGAGAGCTTCTCTGTGTTCCATTCATAGAAAGCATTTAGTGATAATCTGCATTAAAGAATGAGAGTTGCTAATCTTGAGTGTTGGCCAACAGCGCACAGTCCCAGCATGCTCCTCAGGGCTAATGCCGTCATTATGATCAGACTTTACTAAACTCTGCTGTAAATAAGTCAGAGCGGAGTCATTTGTCACTACATAGCCAAAATAACCTAAATATTTTGAAAACATTTTTCAGAGAAAATTTGGTATATGCACAATACATAACAATTACAAGAATGTTCCAGGTTTAAAACAAGCAAAAATCTATGGATGGCATTTGTGACATGCTGTTGATTACCACAATAAATAATTTTGACTCATCCTTCAGATTGTATAAACACACGAGGAGAAATTACTCATATAATTTTAACAAAAATATGAGCTATGCATTTTAGCTTCAAAACTCTCCAAAATGTCTCGCTTCAGACTTAATGTGCAAGGTTATTACTGTAAACAATTTATACTTATTCTTTTATCAATCTGAGTCTGAATTATTGTCTGTGGTAACTGACAGCATCTCAAAAATGCATGTCAATTTAGCTTAATTATAAGCATGACCTGGCCTTTTTATTCATTAAACTAGGTGGGCACACTTGTATCATAGGATTGCACTGGAGCAGCGACCGTAATGAGCGCCTCAAAAGCTGGAAAATGTTGAAGTTTATGTAAAGACAAAACAAACCCCTCTTAAAATCACATTGTTAAATTTAATTCTGATTGCAAATGCATACTACAAATTGTTTCTGCAAATGAAATTCTACCTTGCCAGCATCACATTATCGTTGTCATCTTTGCCCCATTCCCAGTCTTCTCCAGGATCCACAGCAAAGTGCAAAGGCAGCATCTTATGATCCGAGTCCGTCAGAGGGATCACGACTGCTGAGATTTTTACCAAACAAAAGGTAACAAATGGTCAGTATCATTCTGAATTTCACTACTACCCTACTTGTTTGTAAATAAGCCAAATTATAAACACAATACAGTATTCAAATGAACTCCAAGACTACAGTCCCAAAGGCCTTTGAAGAAATAAGCTGGATTAAAGTGGATAAAGACTTTCTGGAAACAATAAATTATTACAGATTTTGTTCTGTCTTGCTTTGAAAAACCGGTTTATCAGGCAGGAACAGCACACTGCATGAACCATAAAAAAGCAAACCAATTTGCTACATATTAAACCACTCCTCACCTTGTTCTTTGGAACTGTCTTTCTGCTCCATTGAGACCAGGGCAGAGAAATGGGCCTGGTCATATGCCAGAACGAGAGGGGAGCGGTGGCACTTGCTGGCTGGTACTTCTAGGGGCAGGTAAATCCCTCCAAATGGGATTGGTGCAAAAGCTAAACAACAGACAAAAATGATAAGCTTTGCTTATGGAACATGAGAGGACAAATGGAAAATGCATTATTTACAGGGGACATAGTCAACACTTTTTGCCACTGCATTTTTCTGCTAAAGTCATAGTCTTGGTTCTTGGTTACAATCTAACCATTAAGATTTCGATTGAGCCATTTTTACAACTTGGCTTCAATAGACAAGAAAGGCTTTCTGAGTGGTAAATGTTAGAGCACCTCAAAGGTGTGTCAAACTCCCCACAAAAAAAAAAAAAAAAATTGTTTATCCAAAAATTAACATTCTGTCCTTATTTACCTTCTCCCCCAGAGTCCCGCAGCATGGTGTCAGCCACAACCACTATCGGCCTACGGAGCACATGAGCAAGAACAAACACATGAAACTCCTCCAGGCTCTCGTACACCGGCTCCTCCTGTGACTCAGCACTGCGGGACACAAAACACAATCTCACAGCACGAGCAAAACACTCCAGAAAACCTCGGTTTACAGCTTTCAATGTAGAAAATAAAATCAATGCACTCAACCACCCTTGCTGCCGTAGTGACGTAGTTTATCCTGGGTTCACTGGATGCAGTTTCACAACTCATTCCACTCTCCTGCCACGCATTCCTCTGTGTAACCAGTCCCACTGCACACAATCCACACGAGCACCCCAAATTTAGGCTGAAACAAAGACAACTTGAGCAGATTTTCCTAATTACCTACTGTTTCAAAAGTTTGGGGATGGTAACTTTTTTATTTATTTTATAAATTATCATATATATATATATATATCTATTTTTTTTTTTTTTTTTTTTTAATTTTTTTTTTTTTGAAAGTTGCATTTATCTGATCAAAAATAAAAAGAGTAATATTGTGAAATATAAAATCTGACAGAGTTTTTTCTATTTTAATGTTTTTTAAAATGTAATTTATTCCTGTGATCAAGCTGAATTTTCAGCATCATTCTCCTGTCTTCAGTGTCACATGATCCTTCATAAATCATTCTAATATGCTGATTTGGTGCTTAAGAAACATTTCTTATTAATATCAATGGTGAAATCAATTGTGCTGCTTATTTTTGTGGAAACCATTTTTTCAGGATTATCTGATAAATATAAAGTTCAAAAGAACAGAATTTATTAAAAATATAAATCTTTTCTAACAATATAAATATTTGCTGTTATTTTTTGTTTAGTTTGTAAAGTAAGTATTTTTCTTTAAAAAAATATAAAAAAAACACACACACACAAAACACCCTTTTCGATGGTAATTTATATTTGACTTGATGGAGCCCGATACTAAACTGATCAGCATTATCTGTTGCCATCTGTTTGTAAAAAAAAAAATTATGAACCAACAGATAAAGAGCTGTAACCTCTTTGTTCTGCATGGTTTGTTGCCATCTCCACCTTCGCTTTAAAGCCTCCCTCTCCAGCCCATGATCCATCAGTGCATAGAGAGACTTCCGCAGCATCAGGTCTCGATCATGAAAGCCCCACATACCTGCATAATAATGTTTTAAACATAATTACTGAATTAATATCTTAAGATTACATCTGGCAGTGGTTTCTAGGCAAGTATGCAGCCCTTTTACTGTTGCTTTGGACATAAGTTATATAGTTACACTATAAATCTAATACAGAAAAAAAAGCACTTGTATAGAACTCTATGCCACTCCAGTAAGCATCTGCTTTCAATAACACATTAATAAATGTTTTTTTTAGCCTATAATCTTCAAGCTATGTGTAACACCAACAAACTTTTAGAAACCTGTAATGTGGAATGAATATGTATAAAAACTGTGCTGATCGCTTACATACAAAAAGTCGGTTTGAACACTTACCCAGAGAGGCAGCGTGTAACAGACAGTTCCCATCACCACTAGTAGCCAGAGGTAATAAATTCTGACAGCCGGTCCCTAAACGAGTCCACCAGTTCAACCGTCCTGTTGAAAAAAATAATAATAATAACCCCCCATTTATTTCTCAAATCTGTGGCTACAGACACCAAGTTACTTCCTTCTATGGCTGCATCCAAAAATCACATACTTCCCTCTAATATAGTAAGCAAAAACAGTATGCAAACAGTAGTATGTCTGAATTGACAGTATTCGTAAAATGGTTCAAAAAGTAGTTTTTCTGTTGAGGTTCTGAAGTGTGCATCCAATGGAGACTTTACCATCCCATGAGGCTACAGGAAAGGATATGTGAATGGCAATGAAGTGACGCAACTGCTGCTGGTAGTACATATGACAATGACATCATAAAAACAGTATGTCCGTATTACATTGATACTACATGCATTCAAACTATATTGAACATACTTTTTAATTGTCACAAAGTAATTACTTCAAAATAGGTACCTACTCTTAGGTACGATTTAGCACGATCTTAGGTACGATTTACCTACTCTTAGTAAACGATTGCGGACGCAGCCTGTCTTTTTCAAAAACTAGAGATCTACAGTACCTACGTAGGCAACACTAGAAGGGCAATAGTGGACAAAGTAAAATACCAATCATAAATATTTATTCACTTAATCCATAATTAATTAAATAGTTAAATCTACTAAAAGAAGACTATTTTACCCATTATTTTTACATCTTTAAGCTTATTAGACTATCACGCTAATGGCAAACTCCTGTGTGCATCACATGAGAAGCACAACATGCTGCCTATGTATGGCATTTCAAATCAGTCATTTATAATGTTACATTTTAGTCAGGATGCTTATGTAGACAGCAGAGATTAAAGCAGCTAACCGAAACAAGTTAGAAATATCGGACTATAAAACTTATAATATCAAAATATTTTGTTCAGCTGTCGGAGGAGAGATTCTTGAAATGAAATAACTAACCAGCTTGCTCCAAGGCCACCATCATGGACTGCTCAATGAGGTCTCTCTCGATGAAGCCGCGGAAGTCGTCCCTGTAGACGGTGAGGTCAGGCAACTGGAAGGTGCAGAGCGGAGTGTCCAGAAGTGGCTCGTTGCTGCCGCCCGTACTGGACACGTGTGAGCGGGCCAGAGAGACGATGGTGGAGCTGGCGTGAGAGATTCCCCTCGACAGTCGCTTCTCCGTGGCTGCTGCCATGATACATGTTCAGATTACTGCATATACTGGAGAATATAAAACTAGACACTGGTAAGCTATTATCTGGTCGACCTATTCTTATCAGTCCTCCACTCCCTTCAGTTCGAAAACAAGGTTAATCATGTGAGAGTGGGCAAGGCTTTGAAATGACAACTAACTGTCATGATCAGGGTAAATCATTTAAAAAAATTACAAACCACATTTGATAATTAAGGTCAGGCCGTGCAGACAGACCTTCTAGTGCTTTCGTACCTTGAACAACCTCATCTTGGCGATGCAAGAGAGGCCGCCCTGTCCGAGCTATCTCCTTTTCAAAGGAGGCATACTCTCTCTCCTCAGCAAAGGTGCATGAGAGGTTCCCAGCGTGCACTTGTCTCAGCTGTTCAAAGTCACTCAGTGCAGCCGAGAGGTCCCAGTTTTTTCCTGAGAAGAAAGCCACATTCATGAAGCATGCAAGAGAATAAGAGTTCATAGTTCCACTGCACCTCTGCTTTGGAGTTTAAATATTAACCCGACACAGCAGCAAAGTTCAATGACACATTCCGCTGCAGTTGCTTGTGCAAATACTGGTCAGTACCGACTGTCAAGCATGAATACTGCAGAACTATACATATTTTAACTCATTCTCTTATCTGCAGTGTTGCTAGGCAACATGTGCTGGGTTTGTTAAGGCTTTACTGCACACATTCATATAGATGCTTTTTTGCTCTTCTGCAATCACCTAGTCATAAAGACCTTAGTCAGGGTAGATGCCATATTTAACACTATATGGCTCATGTAGTTTTGCAAAGTATATATAATCAAGAAAAGTTACATATAATATCATAATGTTTAAAAAATAAATAAAAATTAAAATTGCATAAATATTATTTATATCTGTATATAAAATCAGAGAGGGTGATGGGGAACAGGATGTTTTGGCTCACCCTCTAGCAGGTCTCTGGCCAGTCCGGGTTCAGCTCCAGTAGAACGGACAAAGTCGGACAGGACTGCGTCCATATCCAAAGTCATGTGATCATGAATTTACAGTGCAGAAGGGGACATCAGGAGAGAGAAAAGACAGGAGAGTAATTCTCCCTCACAGCAGAAGGACTGTTTCGGCCACACCTAAAGAGCAAGAGAAGAAAACAGACAGTGAGGCCATGTTTAAGCTTTGGGTCTGTGCATCATATTGGTGCACATTACCAGAGATCTGTTGACTCCAGCAGTCACATGTCTTTCCTGTGACCTCTGCTGTGGAGCTCAGCTGAACGCTTCAGTTTGCATTACAGAGAATTTGCAATTCATTAGAAAGATGGCTACTATGATAGCACAGTTTTAGCAAAGTCCCAAATGATATTATTTCAATAACTGTAAAATAAAAAGTAATTCAATGAAATATTGAGGGGAAAAACACCAACCTACATACAAAACAGGGCTCAACAAAAAAAAAATTTTCCCCCCACTGATCTCACCAATTATAATACAATTTTATTTTTGCAACATACACATAAAAGTTTGGGGTGAGCAAGATTAAATTTTTTTAAATAAATTAACACTTATTCAGCAAGGAAGCATTAAATTGATCAAAAGTGACATTAAAGACATAATGTAACAAAAGTTTTCAATGCTGTTTGAACTAACCAAACTAGGGATGTCAACGATTAATCGATGAACAATTAATTGTCGATAAGAGATGCAATCGATTAAAGCTATCGATGGTCAATTAAGCTATTTAATTTTGAGGTACTTGCGGCTCATGCGCAAAACAAGTGCGAGCGGCTGTGAGTGACGGTGACTGTATATGAATGCATCATCATTCATTCATAATGTACAAATTAAGCCTTTAATGTGATTTAAACATTTAGTACAGTAAATTAGAAACAACACAAAGTTCTTCAACATGGAAAGCAATAGAAATGTTGTATCTAATTTCCCCAGATAACGGTTTCATATTGTGCGCTTTGCAGGGCTGCGGAACACATGACAGATAGGATATTCATTCCTACAACTTAATTCGTTCCTACGACTTATTAATTTGTGGCCACTGTCCATGTTTCATTAATTTTGTTCCTTAAATAACTCATGATTTAACAAATTAATAAAGCGAACAAATTCTTAATTCATGGCCATGAAATATTTCATTTCCCTTCCCGAGCATTTACCGCATTAAGAGATGCGAAAACAGTGATAAAAGTGAATGACAATAAAATAAACCTGCAAAATTAGAGGGTTAGACGGTGAGGATTTAGGAAAAGAAACAATGCCTAAATATTATTGAATTTGTGGAAATTCGTGACCAAGCGGCAAACCAGAACAAAGCCGCGTAAATGTAGGCTATATGGGCTCGAACGGCATCCAAAAGCATGGTCTCGTGTAACCTTTTCCAGCTAACACTGATTCCTCTAATAAACAAAGCTTTAATACCACACTGTAATAATTAGAGCTTATGAATTTGGTAATAAACCTTCTGGATTCGTAGAGCAATTAAAGGCGATGGACACTAACAATACAACTTCAGTTTTCCCTGAGCATTCAATGACGTCACTAAACGTGATGACACAACTATAAGCATCTTTCACAAGTTTCTGCATGGACCTAACTACCTAGGGCACAGGTTTTCAAGCCCTGGGACAAAATTGGATGCTTTAAGGAAAATGTATAGCCTATGTAAGCAATAGGCCTAAATAAAAATGGCAATTTGTTTTCATAAAAAAAAAAAAATAGCGAAATATATCTGACTTAAATAATTAAGCTAACAGATTTAAAACAGAAGTGTGGTGCGGCGCTCCATAAACAAGTTCAGGGAAAGGAAAGGATGACAACGCGCACTCTGTTTGTTTGCTTTATTTTACAAAAGCACAAATCTTGTTTTTATTGTGTGTGCGCAAAAATAAAAGTAAACACTCTTGCGGATTATATCTTACTCCAAAAATTTAGTTTTTTTTAATGTTTCAGCTGTTCGATCATGCCGGCGCTTCGCGCGCAAACCCCCCCCCACATAATCTAACAATTCAAACTTACATCGCAGTCTGTTCATTATCAAAATAAAATACAGTCAACCAAACATATAAAAGGTTACACTGGTCATTTTAAATGGACCATAGTATACCGGTCCACTCTGCTGTTATGCCAAGGGCATTTTTGCTCATGTGAAGAGGATGATCTTTTCCATCTAGTTCCACGCGGTAAAAGTAAAGCAAAGGTAACAGCTAAAAGTAAAGTTTACATTATAAATAATAGTTTAACATTCAAATACATTGCGAATATGGAAACATTTGGATTTTTGCCGAATGAGACGTGAGCAATAACCTCCAAATACATCTAGCCAAACCCTCACTCGCTCTGTCTCGTATGCACGCATGCACTGTCACGATCTAATGCACTGTAAATGCCAGTTTTTAAAAAACAAATAGGCCTACCGGAACGCAAAAATTCAAAATCTGAGATTTTCCAGAACAGGATCCAGCAGGATCAAATTAAGTACTGGTCATAATGCTCACATAAAAATGTTTCATGTGAGCAACAGTGTGTTTTGCCCCTTTTTTGCCAACAACCAAAAAAGCCAACAAAACAGCCCGCCCCGATGGAAGCGGTTCACTGACTGCGCAGCACAGCCACACGCGCCACAGTTACGTTTGGGATAATTTTATTTTAAATGCTATAATGTCGGTTGAAAACATTGCAATTGTGTTTTAAAATACAACGAGCACCACTAAATAATTTAAAGAGGTGCGTTCAGCAGTCTCCGTGACGGGATAGGAAACAGTCAACAAAGTAAAATTCTTCATTTTATCAAATGATCATAATAATCACATCTATTAATTTTACAATCCTGCTACTAGCATTTTATTCAGACTAAAACCCCTTTAATTCGGGTGAGAATGTGTTTTTTTTTTGAGTAACTTTTGCACATCCTGTCATGCCGGTTTTGCAGCATTAAGGTTAACGATTAATTGATTAATTGATTGTTAATTTAAACGAAGATCGATTATGGAAATTATCGAAAATTGACATCCCTAAACCAAACCAATCAAGCTTTACAAATTGTTTTAGTTCTTAACTCTAAGTCCTCTAAGTTTCCTACTTGTGCATTTGGAAGTCATAATTACAAACATGTGCATTCAAATTATTTTAGTTCAGACTAGTCATTTAGTCTGAATAAAATGGTTGTGTTAGCAGTTTTGTTTATGTCTCTCTTTTGTATTTTATGCAAGACAGGAAGCTTTCTTTTGTTCAAATGCAACACAAATAAGAGCAAATTATGTGTGTAATTGATGCTTTCTCTGTGTCAGCACAAGAATGATGCATAGATAATGATGGAAAATGTAGTTTTGTCACGGAAGTCTGACTCCTCATAAACTGGCTAAATGAGTACTGTTTTCCAGTAAGCTTTATAGTCATTTCTCATTAACAGCACACAAAACACACAGACTAAATTGTACAGTCAATATTCACAGAAAGTACCATTCATGTGCACGTATCTCATTGCACATAAAAGCTCTGATCCTTTATGCCTTAATCTGCACTGCCCGAAGCATCCTGACACAAAGTGGCGATCAGCTGAGATGCCAGCACTGGAAAGCACTGGAGGAGCTAAACAATGCCACTGAACTATCAGTTATGGCTGTTATTAAAATTATTGAAAAATCGATAATGTACATAATGCAATATCCATATCTCAAAAACCTGCAATAAGTCAATGATTTTAATACTTCAGAAAGTTACGTTTATGGTGATGCAAAGAGCAAAGAATAAATTGGGCACACAATCCTGCTGCGCCACAGAACACCACTTACATATTTTTTTTTCATTATATTACAATATTTCTGTCCCAACTTGTTGTTAATGTATATACTGACTTCACCAAGTCTATGCCTCACATAGAGAAATATCATAATACAGATCACACTTTCACTTGTGCTGTTTTTTGTCAAATGCCACTTTCCAGTCAGAAAAAATAAGCAACAAATATAATTACAATATAATGATGACTATTTAAAATATTATATGAAATACCAATTAACCAACAATTAAGCTTTTTTCATTACATTAATTCAGAAACAGACAATAAGCAGAGATCATAGATATAACAAGGTAGTTAAATAATTTTCAGTTTTTGAATGTTTAAATATAATTTTTATTGATTTCGTGCACATCAAATATCTCACCATTTAACAATCTATCACATTTTTCTTGAATATCGTGCAGCCCTACCATAATGCCTTATTCAAGCCGAGCTGCTCAGCTGTAAAGCATTTCAAATGGCTGCTGAAACAAGATTAGACAACAAAGCTTTATGGATGACAGATCAAATTAAAGTGCCAATTACATCTTCCTCAACAGGAAAATGCAAATCAACTCAAACAAAGGTGTCAGTGTAAATCCTCTGACGTGTTAAATAGTGATTCATTGCTGCCGATTACACTTTACAGGTTTGCTAACTAACAGAGACATCACATATAGATGATGACATTCTGCAGTCAAAAGTTCCCAAGTTTAAATCTCCCCTCCCTGCTGTAATGGTACATCCTGTTAGCGCTGCCGTCGCCTCCCTGTAAGCTCTGACTCAAACTTTTCAACATAATGCCCATGACTCATGATCCTTACTGGGCCCTCCCCACCTCTACGCCCAACAAAAAGGCAGGCGGCTCACAGTGCCACTGATGGACATAAAGGGCCTTTTCAGTGGGGGAGCTGCTTTCTCTCTCGGTTTGACTTTGTTTGGCAAATATAGAAGAGCGAATAGAGAAAGACCAACAGCAAAAACAAAGGAATTCGTTGAATCTAGAATCATCTCTATCTGATGATTTCTAGGCATGTAAAGAGCTCCTGCCCAGAGCTGCTAATCAGACTAATCCACTCGGTGGGGATAAGATTAGTGACTCAAAATAGTTCCTGTCAAAAGTTCAAAGTAAATATGAAGAGCTAAATAAAACTTTGAATGACTCGGTAGCATATAGTTCGCTTCACGCTCACCTGACATCTTTCATAACATTAGATAGAGTGAGTCAGCCTCTTCTATAACACAAACAAACACAACAGGACAGCAGTTTCAGAGGTCTGGGACCCCAGGACAAGATCATAAGCCCATCTCTCAGCAGGACCATGCAACAAGCAAAACTGTTAAAGACAGAAGTCATGGAGTTGTATAAAAACTAGAGCGGTGTTCAAAATATCGATACAACGATGTATCGTCACAGAGATTTGATGATATGAGTATCGATACAGCTGGCCCTGTATCATATTGTGGCACGTGAGCAGTAGTGGACTGCGCTTAATTTTACAACGTTTAATATTGAGCGAAAAGTGCGAGGGTTTCTAAAAAAAAAATTTCAAAAAAGAATGCCATCTGTTAATACTCTGGCAGCAGATGAACACAACTGGGTTGCCTGATATAAAGAGATGTAAACCCCAAAACAGAGCTTTACACTTGCGCAAAACGGAAATATTTGCTAAGTGTGCTACTTATCTTTGTCAAACTGGCAAAGTGCACGCGCTCTCTCTCCACTGTGGATAAACAAGCTTGCTTTCTGAAAACAGTGGTTAGCTTGCAGTTTAGCTATCTCCACTTCAGTTCCCCCAAATATTCTATTCTCAGAAAAGTGTGATTTATCAAGTGTTCATTTATGAGAGAGAGGGGCTGTGTATGTATGAATACCACCGTTTTGCCGCGTTTCTCTATTAACAGTCATGCTGTGGCTTTAATTCCTTTAGAAACGATGATGTTACCAGTTCCTTGTTGAGAAAGATAATGTAGCTCTTGAGCGATTAAGCTATTTAGTTGATAAAACAGCAGGGCAGCACTAAAAAGTTTGTTCCTGAATGTCTGAGTGTGGCCGCAACGTGATCTGTGTGAGTGACTGCACTTAACATCAAACTGCTTCCGTTTCACACAAATGCTGGCACAGACGTGCATGTTTGGCTAGAGTCGCTTTGAACTCGTGCATCTTCGGAAGCGGAACTGAGTTACAAAAAATGTTGTGCACACCGCCACGCGAAACGATGTCGCGCGCACTCAAAGCGAACTTGCGCACGCGTCGAGTATAAATCAGCCTTGAGCGTGTTTGCTTATATACAGTGAAGACAGTGCGTTAGTTTAGAACTCTTCTAATTTTATTTTTTTTTTATTGTAGAGAGTTTTAATTTGTGCAATGATAACCTACCAGCAATGAGTACATTATTATATTAGAATGAGTACATTACAATATTAATTTATTAGAACAAGTACATTATTATTTATTGGCTTTAAAAAAAATGCAAACAATCAGAATATTTTACCTGGTGGGGAGTGCACAATGTAAACATGAAACATATGCCATTTCCTATATTGTACTGTGGTACAGTTATGGAGGCCCTTCATAATGCAGAGGTCAATTGCCTGCTCTGCCAATAGTTAGAAATGTCACTATAGTAAGCAGTGTTTAATAAACAGCTGTTTTTCAAAATTCTGCTGAGGTGAAATTCAGTGCAGTCATGTATCGTGATACATATCGTATCGTGATACGTATCGTATCGTGATTTTGCTGGTGATACACAGCCCTAATAAAAACCTGACAAAAAAAAAAAAAGGCAAAAACAACAAAATGTGGTTCACCCACAATGAACAATTTGCTGAAAATGTACTCGCCCTCGGGGCATCAAAGATGTAGATGAGTTTGTTACCTTCATCAGAACAGATTTGTGGAAATTTAACATTACATCACTTGCTCAACCAATGGATCATCTGCAGTGAATGGATGCCGTCAGAAAGAGACCAAACTGCTGATGAAAACACCCATAACCACACACTCCATCAATTAACATCCTTGTGAAACCACAGCCATGCATAACAATCCACATTAAAACTGGTTATATTGCTTCTCCTGTAAACAGTATTTTTGTCCTGCATTAGGAGAGAAATATGTATTATAAGCACCGTTTACAAGCAAAAAACATTCTAAGAACAAATAGGTCGTTAGATTTTGATATTTTGGTCATAAGCGAGAGTTATAAGTAAAATGCCGTGCGGTTACAAACGGCAACTTTTCACACTTAAAGTGTTCATATGATGGCGATGTCAAGTTTACTTAAAAAAAACTGGTAACCACGTAATGGTTTTTCATTTTTTAGTACCGAAGTACCCGTTCGTTTGACACACTGTAAGTCCCTTTCGCACCGCTTTAGTTCCAGAACTAAATGTACGGTACAAAAGTGCTGGGATGATTTTGTGCGAACTATTTTCCAGTACATTTAAAGGGTTGCATTCGCACGGACAGTGTGTACTAGTAACCGGTCAACAGCGACGTCATTTGTGCGCGGCGTTCAAAAATGGAAACAAAGAAGAACAACGTTAACAACAGGAGGATGGAGGACGCTGCGATTTGGAGCTGTGTTTTTGTTGTGTTTCGCGGGTTTCACAATAATGGACATGTAAAGTCGACGTATACGTAAAACGATTGAAAGAATGGAAAGGAGGACTAAGAATCTCTAACGACAACTGGCAGTGCTACATTTGCTACAAGTGCCTGCACTTCAGCGTCCGTCCCTCTATCGCTGTTCTCCATACTTACTTTTTACTTTACATTTATACATTTAGCCAACGCTTTTATCCAAAGCGACTTACAAATAAGAAAAAGTAATTAAAACTAAAAGCTAAAAACTTTAAATACTATATTATATATATATTTACACACCCCACACACACCACACACATTTAAGAAAATAAAATAAATTAAATAAATATGACAAATGCATACAACAACATTTTAAAACTAAAACATTTAAATGAAAACAAAAATAAAGCTAAAAACAATTCAAAAATACACAAATAAGAAAAAGAAATTAAAGCTAAAAGCTTTTAAGAAAATAAAATACATGGGCAACAAAGTATTTAGTCCAGAGCCACCAATTGTGCAAGTTCTCCCACTTAAAAAGTTGAGAGAGGCCTGTAATTTTCATCATGGGTATACCTCAACTATGAGAGACACAATGAGAAAAAAAAAAATCCAGAAAATCACATTGTAGGATTTTTAAATAATTTATTGGTAAATTCCTCTGTAAAATAAGTATTTGTTCACCTACAAACAAGCAAGATTTCTGGCTCTCACAGACCTGTATCTTCTTCTTTAAGAGGCTCCTCTGTCCGCCACTCTTTACCTGTATTAATGGCATCTGTTTGAACTCTTTATCAGTATAAAAGACACCCGTCCACAACCTCAAACAGTCACACTCCATACTCCACCATGGCCAAGACCAAAGAGATGTCAAAGGACATCAGAAACAAAATTGTAGACCTGCACCTGGCTGGGAAGATTGAATCTGCAATAGGTTAGCAGCTTGGTTTGAAGAAATCAACTGTGGGAGCAATTATTAGAAAATGGAATACATACAAGACCACTGATAATCTCCCTCGATATGGGGCTCCACGCAAAATCTCACCCCATGGGGTCAAAATGATCACAAGAACTGGGAGCAAAAATCCCAGAACCACGCGGGGGGACCTAGTGAATGACCTGCATAGAGCTGGGACCAAAGTAACAAAGTCTACCATCAGTAACACACTGCGCCGCCAGGGACTCAAATCCTGCAGTGCCAGACGTGTCCCCCTGCTTAAGCCAGTACATGTCCAGGCCCGTCTGAAGTTTGCTAGAGAGCATTTGGATGATCCTGAAGAGGATTGGGAGAATGTCATATGAAACCAAAATAGAACTTTTTGGTTAACTCAACTTGTCGTGTTTGGAGGAGTAAGAATGCTGAGTTGCATCCAAAGAATACCATGCCTACTGTGAAGCATGGGGGTGTAAACATTATGCTTTGGGGCTGTTTTTTCTGCTAAGGGACCAGGACGACTGATCTGTGTAAACGAAAGAATGTATGGGGCCATGTATCGTGAGATTTTGAATGAAAACCTCCTTCCATCAGCAAGGGCATTGAAGATGAACGTGGCTGGGTCTTTCAGCATGACAATGATTCCAAACACACCGCCCGGTCAACGAAGGAGTGGCTTCTTAAGAAGTATTTCAAGGTCCTGGAGTGGCCTAGTTAGTCTCCAGATCTCAACCCCATAGAAAATCTTTGAAGGAAGTTGAAAATCCATGTTGCCCAGCGACAGCTCCAAAACATTACTGCTCTAGAGGAGATTTGCATGGAGGAATGGGCCAAAATACCAGCATCAGTGTGTGAAAACCTTGTGAAGACTTACAGAAAACGTTTGAGCTCTGTCATTGCCAACAAAGGGTATATAACAAATTATTGAGTTGAAATTTTGTTATTGACCAAATACTATTTTCCACCAGAATTTGCAAATAATTCTTTAAAAATCCTACAATGTGAATTTCTGGATTTTTTTCTCATTTTTCTCTCATAGTTGAGGTATACCTATGATGAAATTACAGGCCTCTCTCATCTTTTTAAGTGGGAGAACTTGCACAATTGGTGGCTGACTAATACTTTTTTTCCCCACTGTATATCTACTGTATATATCTATAATATCATATATATATACCACACACATACACACACAGACCTACCACACACCACACAACACACACTTAAGAAAATAAAAGAAATTAAATAAAAATGATAAATGCATACAACAACATTTCAAAACATTTAAATGAAAACAAAAAAATAAAGCTAAACACAATTCAAAATATTAAAAGAACATAAGGTATGAGTATAATAATGATTCTACCATAACACTAAGCCAAACACCAAAAACAACAAAAAACTACATATATGTGTATGTACAACCACACACATACATATACTGTATATATATATATACAGTGGGTACGGAAAGTATTCAGACCCTTTTAAATTTTTCACTCTTTGTTATATTGCTGCCATTTGTTAAAATCATTTAAGTTAAATTTTTTTTTCCTCATTAATGTACACAACGCACCCCATATTGACAGAAAACACAGAATTTGTTGACATTTTTGCAGATTTATTAAAAAAGACAAACTGAAATATCACATGGTCCTAAGTATTCAGACCCTTTGTTCAGTATTTAGTAGAAGCACCCTTTGATCTAATACAGCCATGAGTCTTGTTGGGAAAGATGCAACAAGTTTTTCACACCTGGATTGGGGATCCTCTGCCATTCCTCCTTGCAGATCCTTTCCAGTTCTGTCAGGTTGGATGGTAAGCTTTGGTGGACAGCCATTTTTAGGTCTCTGCAGAGATGCTCCATTGGCTTTTAGTCAGGGCTCGGCTGGGCCATTCAAGAACAGTCACAAAAAGAGTTGTTGTGAAGCCACTCCTTCGATATTTTAGCTGTGAGCTTAGGGTCATTGTCTTGATGGAAGGTAAACCGTCGGCCCTGTCTGAGGTCCTGAGCACTCTGGAGAAGTTTTTCGTCCAGGATATCCCTGTGCTTTGCCGCATTCATCTTTCCCTCGATTGCGTCCTGTCCCTGCAGCTGAAAAACCCCCCACAGCATGATGCTGCCACCACAATGCTTCACTGTTGGGACTGTATTGGACAGGTGATAGCAGTGCCTGGTTTTCTCCACACATACCGCTTAGATTCCGCTTACCGCATCCGCATCAGACCAGAGAATCTTATTTCTCACCACCTTGGAGTCCTTCAGGTGTTTTTTAGCAAACTTTCATGTTTCTTGCACTGAGGAGAGGCTTTCGTCGGGCCACTCTGCCATAAGCCCCGACTGGTGGAGGGCTGCAGTGATGTTGACTTTTGTTCTACAACTTGCTCCCATCTCCCGACTGCATCTCTGGAGCTCAGCCACAGTGATCTTGGGTTCTTCTTTACCTCTCTCACCAAGGCTTTTCTCCCCCGATAGCTCAGTTTGGCTTGACGGCCAGCTCTAGGAAGGGTTCTGTTCGTCCCAAACGTCTTCCATTTAAGGAATGGAGGCCACTGTGATCTTGGGAACCTTAAGTGCAGCAGAAAGTTTTTGTAACCTTGGCCAGATCTGTGCCTTGCACAATTCTGTCTCTGAGCTCTTCAGGCAGTTCTTTGACCTCATGATTCTCATTTGCTCTGACATGCTCTGTGAGCTGTAAGGTCTTATATATACAGGTGTGTGGCTTTCCTAATTAAGTCCAATCAGTATAATCAAACACATTTGGACTCAAATGAAGGTGTAGAACCATCTCAAGGATGATCGGAAGAAATGGACAGCACCTGAGTTAAATATATGAGTGTCACAGCAAAGTGTCTTAATACTTAGGACCATGTGATATTTCATGTTTTTCTTTTTTAATAAACCTGCAAAAATGTCAACAATTCTGTGTTTTTTTTTTTTCTTTCTGTCAATATGGGGTGCTTGTGTGTACATTAATGAGAAAAAAAATTAACTTAAATGATTTTACAAATGGCTGCAATATAACAAAGAGAAAAATTTAAGGGGGGTGATACTTTTCCGTACCCACTGTATCTAATAAATACTTAAATATATATTATTTCATTTCCATTTTGTATTTTGAAGTACTGAAATAACTCAAAATAAAATTAAAACGTAATAAAAAACCTATATAGACATAATAAAAAAAACAAATAAAATGACAACATTACTACAACTAAAACTAAAATAGATAACTAATAAAAATCAAACTACATTAGTTTACATAGTAATCCTACAAACCATACACTGAGGCAAACACAAATGCTCAAATAACAACACCTTACTGACACATAGTAAGAATAATTATCAAAACTTGAAACAGAGTCGAAAAGAGGAAGATAACAAGCGATACTTAGGTTCCTTGCCGTGTCCTGTCCCGTGGGAGTCGCACAGGTAAGAGTCGATGGGCTTTACACTCTTCCGGTCTTCAACACGACCGCTTCCCCTCGGTAACTAACTTTCTTTTTAATTCGTTTAAAACAAACTCAAGTTGAATTCAGCTGGACCACTTTCCTGTTTAATATTCCCCAACAAATGGCCAAGCAAGCGCCAGACACTGACAAGGTACGCGATACAGTACGAGACCAAACGTCATTTCAGCACGTCTCCACAGTTTAGAAATAAGTTGACACAATGTTTACAGTGTGTTTACACTGCGTTTTAAATCATGGCGGGTGAGGGTGTTTTCGTACGCGTTTGGGCAATCAATGTCTACTTACGTCACGGGTAGTACCAGTTGTGCTGGTTAGACCCTGCTCCGGATTAGGAGCTAATTTGATTCTCGAAAAAGGCAGTACTAAAATCACACCCAGTTCCGGCGGTGCAAAAACGCCAAAAAGTGGGTAGTTCCACAATTAGTTCTGGTACTACGAAAAGGTTCCCGCGGTGCGAAAGGCCCTACTAGTACCGAATACTGAAATTTTGGTACCGTGACAACACTAGCAGGATCATTGAAACGGAGACACACAAGCAGAGGTCAACACGGTTGTGTTTGCTCTGTGCACTGAACTCTAGCCCTCTAACCTATATGACTGATGAATGCGATTGTGTACAGGTTAAACTAATAACAAAGATTTGCATCAGTTTATGGAAATAACACAAACGCTTGTAACCTTTGCACTCCTATAAAAGGGCATCAAGGCTCAACAAAACTGTCACTCAGGTTAGTGCTGTGTTGTCAACTATGTTTAATGATCATGTACATGTGTTTATGCATTTGGATATATTTATATACACACACACACACACACACACACACACACACACACACACACATGTAAAGCAATAATGTCATTGTTTTATGGCTGTCATGGAACTGATAATAGCCTGAAATACTGACCAGGACAGCAGAAAAAAAATCCCCACAGTTGAGCCCTGATGCATGCAACAAGACTTAACATGCCTCTCCTGATTTGCTTGTCAGATCTCCTCAATATATCTTATGACAAGCATGGTAATATAAATATGACACCGGAGCAGTGCTCACATCTTAAATTGCGTTTGAGTTGACAAAGTTCTTACTTTATGGCAACAATCTGCTTCTCCATGGTAGCTGACATCTGATTCAAAAACTGCTCATAGTACATTTGACTTATTTTATCCCCAAAAGTAGGCTAACAAAAATACATGAGAATACATGAAATTAGAATAATAGCTGCAGGTGCAATGACAGATATAATGCAAATAAACTGAATGAACACTTATTTTTCACCATATTTACTCAATTCACAAAAAATCTGTAAATTTAACAGAGGAGGAAAGAAAGGAGGAGGAAACTAATACTCTGTTAAAACGTTAGAGTAAATTTGCTCTGAATATACAAGTGTGTCAACACATTAAACAATGCAAAAAAGTAAATAAAAAAGAATTTGGGAGTTTGTTTTACAAGAAAATACTATTACAGCATTTCTACTTTAAAACGTAACATTTAATTCAGCGTGTTACTTGACATTTCTTTGTAACTGTTTGTGAAATTTACAGTTTCTGAGTTAAAATTGTTTCATAGTAAATTCTACACCAAATTTTCCTCTGTGTATTACAAAATTTAACTATTTTAGTTAATGACACAAGAGTCAGCAAATAAAGAGGTTTGTTTGAATATGTTATAGACGCTGTTTCTCTTCAGGTGGTGTCTGCTCATGTAGAGCTAATGACCTAATTCAATAGTGACAAACACCAGCATAAATGAGCAAGATAAAACATAGGGCTGGGTTTTGACAAATTTCACGATTCGATTTGATTCTCATTCACAAGCTTACGATTCGATTCGATTCAATATCAATTATTTTGGATATATATCAGGTACAGTATAGGGCTGTCAAAATGACTGAAAAACTAAATTCGAATTTTCTGCTTAAATATTATCAAAATTCGAATTATATTCGAATTTAAAAGGCATAATTTCAGTTAGGGGGGAAAAAGCTTTTGGCTTTTCTCCTGAGGCTACAAGAGGATGCATCGAGCAAAATATTATGCACGTTTCTTCAAAGTGTAATAAAATAACACGGCTATCTTTGGAAAAAAGTGCATAATGTTTAAAATAATGTTTATAAACCATATATAATTAATAAAGTTGCTTAAACAATTAGAAAAAAAACAGCACCATGCATGTACGTATAGTTAAATGCAAAGGACCGAGAACCAATCACAAAGAGTAGGCTACTTTCTTCATTTAAAAACATGAGATACAGTGGGATGGGGAAAAACCACTAGACTGTATAAAAACATGGACGTAGTGTCCGTGACGTCACCTGTAGGTTTCCGAAGAGCGTTTTTGAAGCCTAAAGTAGGCGGAGCCGGCCGTCGCCATCTTGGCAGCGCATCAAGTGTATCTTCTCCATATACACTACATCACTGGGTCCCATCATACAGGCACATGGCTTCTCCTACCATTGCTATGCTGATGACACACAGGTCTATCTCTCATTTCAACCAGATGATTCAACGATAGCTGCACGGATCTCAGGCTGCCTGGTGGACATCTCGGCATGGATGAAAGAACATCGCCTACAGCTCAACCTGGCAAAGACTGAGCTTCATGTCTTCCCTGCCACTCCAACTCTACAGTATGATTTTTCCATCCCGCTAGGTTCTTCTACAATTACCCCATCGACTTCGGTCAGAAATCTTGGTGTAATCTTCGATGACCAGCTGACCTTCAAAGACCACATTGCAAAGACTGCCCGATCTTGCAGGTCTGCATTGCACAACATCAGAAAGATCAGGCCCTTTCTAACGGAGCATGCTGCACAACTTCTTGTCCAGGCCCTTGTCATCTCTAGGCTGGACTACTGCAACGCTCTTCTGGCTGGACTTCCATCAAGTACAATCAAACCTCTACAAATGATTCAGAATGCAGAAGCACAACTGGTTTTCAGCAAGCCCAAAAGGGCCCACATTACACTTCTCTTTATCTCCCTGCACTGGCTGCTGGTTGAGGCTCGCATCAAGTTCAAAACATTGATGCTTGCATATAGAACAGCCACAGGCTCAGCACCCGCCTACTTCCACTCACCGAGTTCCCCAATTGTAACTCGCTTTGGATAAAAGCGTTGGCAAAATGACTAAATGTAAATGTCACCGCGCGTCACTCCCGGATAATCGAAAACGGGCAAAGAGGCGGGAGCTGGTTGCTGAAGCCACGCCCACCTAGCTCGACGGTGGTGACAGCAGTGGCAATCCACCTGTTACTCAAGTGGCCGCGCCCTTAATTATGCAGAACTTTAAGGCTTAATATAATTTAAACGGATGAGTTTTTAAAAAATTCACCCCACTCACAGTTGTCATGAAGGGCCAAATTAGCTATATTAGACCAAAATCATTTTTTGAACCAGGCTGTAAACATGTTTTTTCTGCTGTAAAGTTGGGCATTTTAACATTTGGGATCTTAATGGGATTGACTCCCTTTTGCAGCCAGCAACGTGGCCAGTTGACGAATTACTGTTGGCTTCCGTGATGGCTTCACGAGAGAGAGCGGGAGGTTGCCACTTGGAAAAACCGCCATAACGTCTTTAGACAAGTTTTTTAAAAGTTGAACTTGCATTAATTTTACATGGCTTTCTAAATATGCCGCTCTCTGTGAGACGCGAGTGCAACGCTGATAGATATCCCTCTAGAAAATGTGATAAATATGCGTTGTGTGAACGGCTTGGTTTCAGTTTTTATGTAAACAAGATCTTCTCCGCATTGATTGTTCTCTTTTTCTGCTATATTTTGAATGAACAACGTAGCAGCTCCGCATCTAGTGGGTTCAACTGTATAGGCTAACAAAAGCATTAAAATGCATATACACATACACCGTCATCTCGTGCGCCACTGATAAGGCTGCTGACGGCTGCGCTGACCTTAATTGAATGCGTTTTTGCATCAAATGTAGATTTTTTTTATTTTTATTCTACGAATATTCGAATTCCATTTTTTTGACAGCCCTAGTAAGGACATGCCAAATTTGTCAGGAAAAAAAACTCTCACAATGCTGTTAATCTACATGAGAGTCAGTTGGTGCTACATTACTATAATATTGAAGGTTAAAGTTGACTGATTTGTTAAAATTACACTTAATGAAGTTTTTAAAATAATAAAGTTACAATTACATAATAATATTTGTACTTCAATTTGTTCTTTTGAAATATAAACGTCATAAAAACGGATTTGGATTTATTCAAACAAATTAAACATTGAAGAACAGTAAATTTTATAATGAATATGTTATATGGTGCATATATTTAGCAAAATGCACCTCTCCACAGTTTATTTTTCTATCTGACTAATGAGTTTATGGTATGTTTTTCTGAGGTAAATGTGACATTACGTGACATTGTTTACAAGATGTTATATTGACATCTTTGCGCGGCTGAAGCACTGATTGTGAAGCACATGACAGAATACGGATTATAAAGTTGTACTCTTTTCTTTTAACTTACCTTCGGATGTTTAGTCGTTCATTTTGTGCTGAAGCTGGCATTAATGTGGAGAAGATTACTAGTTCACGTGCGCTACGCGGGTCTGCTGAACTGAGGCGCTACAGCGATCTGTCACTCCACATTAAACAGCACCAAAACGGCATTTATTGTTTAAATATTGCAATACAATGTACAGAATTTGAAATCTGAGACTTTGTTTCATATTAAAAGTACCAAAGCACAATGCTTATTGTGATATATTGGATGGGAAGTGGCCTTCAACGCTCAGTTCATTAACTGAAAACCGGCTAGACTAATCGATTCTTGGGATTTAAGAATCGATATCGTTACGTAAAAATGAGAATCGATTAATATAGAGATATCGAGATTTTTTACCCAGCCCTAATAAAACACTAACCAGCCATCTGCTGCTCATAATCCAAATTAGTAATGTCAGACAAAACACAAAACCTAAACTAAGAAGGCCAGACAATCATGATCTGATTATAAATGCAATACTTTGAGAAGAAACTTTGAGCGGAAATTATTTCTGAGGTTTGGAGCAGACCTCCTCGACAGATGTATCAGAAGTCACTGATGAAGGGTAATGGGATGAATGATCCCCGTGGTTTTAGAGCTGCATTAATGAGCCCAACTGGTATCAAGCAACCAACACTGCTGAGATTGAAAGCAGGAGAGGCTGCTTGTCAATCACAACTTGACTCATGCTTGTCACTCTCACACCATGTCCTGACCAGGTGCGACACGACCATTTGAGTGTCAAGTAATTTTTCTGTTCTCACTGAATGCTGAGAGAAGCAACAAAATCACAGCCAACGGGAACATATTTGAAGTTTAAAGATTCTGCCCTATTAGCAAAATTGGAAGAAACAAAAATAATACATTAAAACAAATTAGACAGCCATGGCCCAAATAAAATGTTTTCTTGCTAATAAAATGCACATTCTTGTGCATACAAATTACAGCAGTGCATTAAGTATAATTTCATGAGCAAAATTAATTATTGTCAATGCATGAATCAAACAAAGTCTAGTGAAGTCTTGTAAGATCCGATGAGCCAAGCAAACTTGGTTCTGGCGTAATCCATTTAGGCATGGGATGCGTAGTATTATTATGTAACATCACTGCTAGGGCTCTGTGATGTGGCGAAGAGGAGATAGAGCCGGTTTGCTCTCAAAACCCAGTATGTACCCTCTCACTACTGCACCAAAACAGGCCGTGCAAAAATGAGACACTGAGGCCTGAAATCAAAGGCCGTCTCAGGGGGTTGGGTGGGGATGTGTACACTCTCGGGAGATTCAAGGACTGCACCACAGATATATGCTCTTTAGCATCCTGTCCGGCCCTCATTAAAAAGTCATTAGTGCAAAGCAAACCAACTGTTTAGCCAAAGCATGGAGTCACTGTTAATTTGTCCATTTGCAGTTAAGCAAATGTGCTAAACAGTCCAAATGCAGTCCCCTGTGACTCTTAACCAATATGTTCAATTGAGTTAGCCATTTCCTGGTCATAAAGAGGGACAAAATCAATCATTTTTGAAGAGAATACATAGGCCTTGTGCTGCTATGTTCTGTCACCTCCCTTCTCTGGTCTTAACAGTAATTTGTTTTTGTACTATCAAGAAGTTTTACAGTGCAGAGAGGTCAAGCTTTACCTTATCTTGCCTTGTCCATCCTCACTTTAAGTTCATATTATTCCCTGACAGACTAAATAAATAAATAAAGTAGATTAGTAAATATAATTAAACAAATATAAATAATAAATAAAAGACTTATTGGCCAGGAAAAAGGAAACCATCTAATCAATCACTTGTCATTGGCAGGTGTGGCAAAACGTTGATGACTAAACTATTTTAATGTCAATTCTAATATTGGGAAATGGGTCAAAATTCTGATGAGAGAGACGTCTTGCAAATGTAAATGTAACAAACATCTTTGGAGCACTCTGTGGGACTAGAGCTTCCAACGCACGTTCAAGCTAGCGATGCAACGATCAATCGGCCAGGGATCGGAATCAGCTGATTTTCCTCATGATCGGCCCAGATCGGTGATCAGTCTCACTTCTTTCCGATTCCGTGCCGATCCGTTTTGTTACCAGCGGCACAGGCAATAACATCAGCCGCGCATTCTCACTCTCATCTCTCTGACGACCCCTTCTCTCACACACACACACGTCTCATTCGCGCCGGTTAAATGCTTGTATTGCGCATTATTTTAGACATTCCCGCAGGTTTCGCACTTACACCAAATGCGCACGCGCACCAGAACTGATCAATATTAGTGGAGCGCACAAGCCACGCTCAGTCTCAAACAGCTTGTGAGCCACAAATACCAAAATTAGTGGCTAACTGCGCCAAAACGTTCAAATACATACAAAATTATGTCAAAATGCGTTTTGGAACATTGAAGGGGTCCTATTATGCTCTTTTACAAAGTCTTGATTTTGTTTTGGGGGTGTACTAGAACATGCTCTCATGCTTGGTGGTTCGAAAAATGCATTATTTTTCACATAATTTACATTATTAAAATAACTTTCTCCCCATCCTGGCACAAACGGCTCGATTAGTTCCGGCTTTGATGAAGGTCCGCCTTCCGAAAACAAAATGTGTTGTGATTGGTTAGCTGTCCGAGTGTGTTGATTGGCGAACAGCTTCGACGGCGTTTCAGTGCTGCCACGCCCCCTTGCTCCGTCTTTCAACAAAAGCTTTTGGGAATCCGGCACTTCTCTTTCGTGATGTGGAAGCTGTCCTCAGTAAAATGCGCAGCACACAATAGCAAATTGGGGTTATAATGCTCAGGCACAGAGTTAAAAAGTAAATTGCAACCACTGTTTCCTGACACCATCCGCTTTCGGAAGCCCAAACAAAAAAACAGCGTTTCAGGCAGTCGCACACCGGACAAGAAGCGCAGCGTCACGCCACGGCTTTAAAATTCGAACACATTATTTTCTATAAGTGTAGGCACACCGGCGGCGCCGTTCGGAAGCGCTCTCCGTGCGCCCAGCTACTCGTGTTAGACTTGTAAGAATTGTTCTAGACCAGCGGTTCTCAATCCCAGTCCTCGCGTACCCCCGCTCTGCATGTTTTGCACGTCTCTCTTTGTTAACAAACCTGATTCAGATCATCATCTCGTTAAAAGAGAGCTCCGTGCATGAACTGTGTTCAGATTAACATGGGTTTTTTTCTGATCCGATACTATCCAATCGTGAAAAACCAGGTGTAAATGCCCTCTGAGACGGATATACCGTATTTGTCCGAATATAAGACGACCCCCCTTTTTCCAGATGTACCTTTTGGAAAAAGGCTTTTTAAAAAACAAATCTTGTTTTTTCTCAGTAAAACACATTTTCATATTGCATATTTTTCCTATTTAAAATTTTGTTTTGAAAGTATGGTAAAAACTGGTTAAATGTACCAACAATCACATTTAAAAAATATACACTTTTTGATATACCATAAAAAAAAACAAAAAACAGGTAGTCCATCTGAATTGGGACATTTAGGCTATCCATCTAATAGTAGCCTACCAAAATCGTATTAACAGTAGAAGTTAAATCTTACTGTAATCTTCAAATCTAGGTACTGTCTTACGTTTTAAAATCACAAAGGGAGTTTGGTGCCATCAGGCTAACGTGACAGTCACGACTCATGCAGCTGTAAGCTTTTCTTTCTCTTTTGTTTTTACTCGCGATCTTTACAACACGCATTACATATTTCCAAGAAAAAAAAAACATCGTCTTATATTCGGGTCAATACGGTAAATCTGATCACTCAAACCACTTCAGGAGGTGGTCTGGGCCGCATTCCAGATGAAACTGGACAAGTGTAAATGCATCTGGTTGTTGAAACCACATATGTAAATTTTACTCCTCCCAAAATGATAAAATAATAAACGTGTGAGAGCGTGTTATAGGCTATATGACATTAGTCAGACTGTGCTGATGCAACACGCATCGCTGCGGACGAGTAGCTGAGTATCTCTTCAGCAAGCTGACGCGCAAACTGCCGCGAATGAACCTGAAAGATGCAGACAGTCAATACACAATCATCTTCATTAAAAGTAGTAAGACAAACGTATCTTTCCAGTGCTGATGCCGCGTGCTCTCCTATTGCGGTCTTTGATCTTGAAATGAGCAGATAATTAATAAAATGCAGCACTTATCTTTTGATTTCGTTGACGTGAACTCCGTTAAATTTAAATATAGCGCGGGAATTGAAGATCGGATTTATATCCGTTTTGCGACGACACATTTATGTGGCCAAGTGTAAATGGAAACATTTCAACAAATCAGATAAAAATCCGATCAGCGAAAACGTATGAAATGACCAGTAAACAGGCCCTATATTGGGTCTGTGGATAAACTCTTAAAGGGACCGCAGTCCAATATTCCTGCTGCTGTCTGTCATGTTAATCAAAGAACAAAAGACAAAGAAAATCACTTTCTGCTCTTGACTGAATACGTTTTATAACTTTAATGGTAAGCATTAATCTGTATTCAATTTTTACAATGAAGACTACAGAAATTAAAGTAATCTAATTTAAAATAACACATCCAGTGTTATTTTACATTTGATTACTTTAATTTCTGTAGAATTTCTTACCTGAATAAAAACTTACTTAACCTGAAAAACTTAGTTTCATAGCTCTCTTTATTCTATTGCATTTATTTGTGCTGTTGTTTGCAATTTTTTTGTGTTCTTATTTTATTACTGACTTATTACTGACTTTTTTATGAAAATAAAACTTTGCGTTGAAGAAAAGTAGATTTTTGTTTGTATATGCCAGGGGTGGCGGTCCAATTATAGTTCTTAGAAAGAAAATCGGAATCGGCAAAAATCGGTATCGGCAGATCACACTAACAAATAAATCGGCCAAGAAAATTGCAATCGGTGCATCTCTAGTTCAAGCTCTTATCAGCAAAGCGCCAAGTTTAGAAAAGCCTGTTCTTGACTACTAAAAATAGCCATATATATATAATCACAGTCCAAAAAAAGCAACACAAAGTACAAAGTCAAGTCTGCAAAACAGACAGCAGTGAGAAAGGAAACAGGAGGGCAAGAAATCTGGCAAACCCCCACGCTATGAATACCATGGAACACAATGCACTTTATTGATATGACTGAGAAGTTTTTTTTTTTTTTTTTACAGTGAGTCGAGCTCACAGTAAATTATGTCATACTCTATTTCAGCTACGGTCAACCAAGGAATACAGTAAATAATTAAGATAAGAGAATGATGTCACAGTCAACTTGTTTTTATCTCTGAAGGGTTACGGAGTTCAGGACAGGCACTGGAAACAGTGTGTACTGTACGTTAGTAACATATGCTGAGCTAGAACATCTACAGAGCGCAGTGCCTTTTAAAAAGCTTAAAGAGTTTGTATGGAAAATAATCAGAGTTTGCTAAAGTCTACTTATATCTTACAATACAAATACTAAAAGATAACATCTGCCTCAACAGATTCTTTCAAGCTACCAATAAGAGTGCAGTACTCCATTTATTGCATTAAAACCCATTCTGCCACAGATTTTTAACTAAAAATCAGTGAAGAAAATGCAGAAAAAAAATCCAACTGAGCCAGCCATCTTGGTAGCACAATGGCAATTCTGCTTCATGGCTACGACTACTGCTGTGCTGCAAAAAATAAGAGATAAAAATACAAGATAACAACAGTTATGTTTTCATTGACCCTGGCAAACAATCCTCCAAAGTTTTCACAGTGCAGGGGAGTTTGCCAACCCAAACTAAACAATGTTTGGACGACAAGTCATACTGTACTGTGTACATGGTTTGGGTTTCCCCTCTTTAATCCACATCTGACTGTGTAACATTTATGTATTTGAATTTAACAAACACGCCTTAGAAAACCAGCCGTCTGAGCAAGAATAGTCAGAAGCGCACGATCATGTCGGGCAGCTTCTGTCATTTGAAAAATGTGCAATGCTCACTGTGCCATGGGAAACTAGCTGTGGCTCCTACAAAGGATGCTATTGTTGCTTGAATGATTAATGAGTTGTTGCATTTACACTGATGCTGTAATGCAATCCACATTAATGTGGCAGGGTGTGGTTTGTGTTTTGATTTACACATCATTTTTAAAAGGCACATGTATTTAAAGAGATTTTATCTAACGTTGCTGCTAGGGATGCACCGATATGAAAATTTTGGCCGATACCGATAACCGATTATTCTTTATTTTTGAAAGCCGATAACCGATATGTTGGCTGATAAATCTAAATCCAAGTTTTTATATAATTTTTGAGAGCCTGATTAACAAAAAAGTCTCATCATTAAAATCCACACCCCAAACCCTTCAACATAAGCAGCCTAGTTTGAACGGTGTACGTTTTAAAAATATTTTTACTCTCCCATTACCAAATTTAGTCATAAAAAAGTCTTACAAATAAATAAAATAATGCATAAATAATGCAAACAAGTCACTGGACATCATTACACGTGTAAAGAATCAAAATGAATGCGCCACAGATCAATAAAACGGAATAGCCTCTGAACGGACAATAATTTAATTATTTTAATTACTAAACCATATTGTTGTTGATAAATAATAAGAGAAAAATACAAGTGGTTGTTGTTATTAATAATGTATCAATGATTTTGAAAAAGTAACAAATTAATACCACTGTTTTAAATAGCAGCCGTTGAGCTGCGCGTGCTGAAGCTGAAGAGCTGAATGAACATGGTAAACTGAAGCGTTTTGCTGGCAGCTTATTTAACTCAAGGAAATGCATCCTGAGATTAATATTAATACAACATAAACATAATATTACAACTTATATATGTACAAAATGATGCAGTTATTGCATGCTATAGTCAGAATGTGTGATGTGTGATCCTGTTGTGGATGCGCTCTTCCCATATCAATGCGCTGAAACACGGCAACTAAACCCAAAGAATGCCTAACCCTTTTATTATAATAATGTTCTCATTAGAATGTTATATACACAACATTCCCAATCATAGTTATTAATGTTGTGTACTGCTGTTTGAGCTGCGTGCGCTGAGCTAAAGACGATCACCGGTAAACTGAAGCGCTCTTTTAACTTAACCAAACGCATTCTATATGAGATAAATCAGATATACATCAAATAAACACAATATTACAACGTACAATTGCACAAAAAGCTACAAACGAACAGCGCGCATCTGAAGTATCTCTGAAGGAAATAATGCATTATTTATCGGCTTTAAGATATCGGCCAAATTTTCTTATCAGGCCGATACCGATAACAGAAAAAATGAGCATTTATCGGCCGATACCGATATGGTGGCCGATATATCGTGCATCCCTAGTTGCTGCTTCTTTCATCAAGCCAAAGCGTCCTCCCATGACCTTAAAGGGGTCATTGGATGCCCATTTTTCACAAGTTTATATGATTATTTACGGTCTTAAAGGGGTCATATGATGTTTTTTTTTTTAAGATCATTATTTGGTGTAACAGAATATTTTGACATGCTTTAATGTTAAAAAAAACACATTATTTTTCAAATACTGTACATTATTGTAGTTCTTCTATGCCCCGTCTCTCTCAAACGCTTTGTTTTCAAAGTCCCTCCTTCCGACAAGCGCATTCTTCTCTGATTGGCCAGCTGACCCAGTGCCTTGTGATTGGCCGAACACCACAAGCACTCGTCGGAAATGTAACGCTCTTACCATAATCGCGAGCTTCAGCTTTCAAATTTAATATCAATACAGTTAATAATGTCATTAGTTTTACAATCAGTTCAAGCCGAAAGGGCAACAGAGTTGCGTGATAGACACAGTTATGATGCAGTACACAAGCCGCGGTTATGACAGCTGACGTGCTATGATTTCTGATTTCTATGCAGTTCACTCTCCTGTGATGTGACCTGTTCCCCTCACACACACACACACACATACACACGATGCGCAAAACTCCGCATTGAACAGTCAATAGCAAATACTTAAAACTAATAACAAAACATACTTAAAGTCACTGATTCAGAAGCGCCAGATGTATCAAGCAGAATTTAACCTTTTTTTTTTTTTATTTTTTTTTTTTAGAAATACCTTTGTGCACCGCCAGCCTTGTACTCTTCTAGGTTCACAAAACTGTCGTCCATAAAATGTGTTGCACAAATTTGAACATCTGGGTTGTGCTGTTCTGTTGTAAGTGATCTTAAAGATTCCTAAATGCTTCTACTTTTGGAAGGCCAAATAAAGTTATTTTGCTTTCGCTTAGAAACACACAGTGTCTCCCTGACATTGCTGCTTCAACACTAACTGCGTTTACTGAAACCACGCATTCTTTCTTTGCTGAACATTTGGGCGGCATTATTCTAATATTTCCACATAGTGAGGTAGATTT
Organism: Sinocyclocheilus anophthalmus; assembly: GCA_018155175.1. Classification (NCBI taxonomy): domain Eukaryota; kingdom Metazoa; phylum Chordata; class Actinopteri; order Cypriniformes; family Cyprinidae; genus Sinocyclocheilus; species Sinocyclocheilus anophthalmus. The sequence continues at coordinate 35,240 of JADLZN010003670.1, read as the reverse complement.
GTGGGGGGGTGTTAGAACGAGCCGTTTTTAGGTAGGCGTGGTTGACTCTTAACTTTATAAATATCTCTTTGGATTTGAGACTTCAATCTTTGCAACTTTACAGATCTTCTTCATGTACCAAGAGCTTGTAACACTCCAAAAAGACAGGAACACTTGCAATCGCATCATATGCCCCTTTAATGAAAACATATGTCTGTAACATAGTTTGGTTAAAATTCTCAATGGTAGTGTAAAAATACCTTTTTTACCCTGTCAAAAACAGCTCTTTTCAGAGCAAGCCGTTTTGTATCATTTTCCTTTAAATGTTAATGAGCTCTGCTGGCTCCGCCCCTCTCTTCCGAGCTGCTCTTTGAGGGACTGTTTACTTTAGCCGCATTCTTTGTGAAACTTGCTAATTAGCACATTATAGGAAAGGCGATTTGCAAAGATTAATTAAAAAAACCTTACACACTTCTTCAATAGGTAAAGCTGGATCACGAATGATTCACGCGAACACAGACGCATTTAGGTAGATCGGGGGCGCATTCCCTTCAAAAACAAACGTAATCCACTGCGTCTTCAGCGGTTCAGATGTCAGGAGTAAATGACGACTGATTTGTTCATTATTACATCCAACAACAGAAACACCTCAATCGCTTAGGAGTCATTCTTGTCTACATCTGCTCTGGTGTTGAAACAATGGCAGACTGATGACAGCTAACTCAGGGCGTGTCTAAGGTAAGACACCACTCCAGTCTGTGCTGAAACACTACTGTCAAACTATTGTGGGAGGGGCCTGTTTTTGTGACGTCACAGACAGGCATCTGAGATCGGCTCGTTTTGAGAAAGGGGAAAACATTTAACGAGATTAAAAAAATTACTGGGTGGATTTTTATCATTATAGGTGGTTGTGTACACACACTGCCAACCCCATTGCAGTTCAAACAACTGTAAAAGTGCATGTAGCCTCCTATGACCCCTTTAGGGCTGGGCAATATAGCTAAAAAAATTGATCAACGATATAATGTTTCATATCGTTTCGGTATCGATAATTATTTACATTTTTATAACCTTTTTTAAAACAAAGCCCGCCCACTATATTTTTTTTATTTAACCACTGTATTTTTAATTTGCCCAATTTATTAAGACAAACAACAAAATTTTTTTTTTTAACAATCAAACAAAATAAAAATTAAACAAATATCTAATTTCTAATGTTTTATATGCAGATTAAATAGGTTTTAAGGAAACTTTTGTCTTGTCTCCCAAGGCCAGAGGAGGGCACAATGAGCAAAATAATAGCACATTTAAATGGTCAACTCAAGGAAATAACTGTCTATAAAAACCATGCATTATGTCTCAATTAACTCATAAAAATCAAATATAATTTTGTAAATTGCATTAATAATGATGCAAAAAACAGCATCATGTATTTATGCATTGCTTAATCCAAAGAGCTGAAGCGCCATTCACACAGATTGCATTTAAAACATATGAGACGCAGTGAAAAGGAATAAACCTCCACAAATTGGTGACGTGTTTTCTAAAAGTTTAAACTGTTTTAACTTTGCATGACTTTCTATACATCTCTTGTGTGAGACCCGAGTGCAGCAGTCGTACTTGTCCGTCTAATAAATGCGCTGAATATGCGGTCTATGTGAATGGCTAGGTTTCGGTTTGAACCTAATCAAGATCTTCTCCGCATTGAGCTACTATATTTCTCTAATATTTTGAATGCAGCGGCGCATCTCTGGGCTATACCTAACCACATTAAAATGTCACCACGTCATTACATCAGTCACGCATCTTCGTGCGGCCAACTTATTGCCGCTCCCTGACGCACACCTAACATTCAAATGCAAACGTTTATTTTAAATTTGACTAATATTCATTCTCTATTCACAATCTCCTCATCACAGGCAGGCACAGCACTCATGTTAGCATGTGTGTGTGTGCTGTCTGCGTCACTCATAGCTCGTGCCTATATCGTGCGCCATATCGAACATTTTTTCTATCGTTATCGAAGAAGGTGTACGGTCGATAAATATCGATACCGTTTTATCGCCCAGGCCTACCTTTAAGTAAACTCAATGAAATGTATCTGTACAAAACGTTTAAGCAAGTCAAGCTTAACTGCTTTGTTGTTCAAATAAGACACTTCAAACAAACCAATTCAAGGAGTTTTTTTCTTTTTCTTCACCAGGGTAAATAGAAAAGTAATATTTCTTCCATAGCAAACAAATGTATTATCAAGGAGGACATTTGGACCACACAACAAACTATAGACAGCTCAACATGAATTATCCACAGCCTAAGGCAGCTACTGCTCATGTGAATCCCCACGTGCTGCAAACTCGACAGCCAGGCATCTTTACGTCAATCCCTGTGATGTCATCCAAGGCGAAAGACTACTCTAGAGCTTTTCTGGGATAGGATTACGGCTGCTCTGGATCGAGACTGATGTTCAGGGCATGAGGAATGAGCCATGTGATCAGCACACTTTCACACCAGTCACAGTGCTGGTGGCTTGGGTAAACTGACGGTTACATGGCTGATGTTGTTTATTTGACTCACTGGCCACTGTTTAGTTCTGCTTTTGTTGCACAGTATAATCTGTGGTGCTCTGAAAAATAGCGGTTTGTTAAGGAACGCTGTGAAGTTGACGCATAGGTCTGGGGCAGCGAGGTATGCTGCTAGCGGGACTCTCCAGAGTAATGAATCAAACCGTGGGCACTGGCTGTCGTCACATGGCCTTTTGGAGAAACCAAGAGAACAGTTAGTTCCTAGGAAGCTCCGTGTTGTAGAAGAAACAACGTGCATTTTAAAGCTACAGCTTTTAGACAAGTTAGAGACAATGCTCTTTGACTAGACATAATGTGAGCAGTCAGTCACTTTTATCCAGGGTCAATTCACCTGGAGCAAACTGCTCGATCTAGTGCTTCGTTCAAGGGCACAATGCTGATGGTGCATGTTGGCGTATATCAAATGAAAACATATAGTTCATCTATATATAAAGAAGCAAGAAGTCTAAAGCTGAGGGTCTCATATAAATTGAATATGGTGCCCGTGTTTATCAGGGCAGATGATTGTTGTGGGAGCATTTTGGCTCAGTGCTAACACTGTAAGTGATATGAAGTCTCTGCCCCACCTGCTATCATTCACCAGCTGTTCACAGGCCCACTGGTGAGGGACACCTCTTAAATTTTCATAATTAACAAGTAGCACCTGCAGGTTCTTACCTGACACCCAGCTCACAATTAGCTCTCAAAAATAAATAAACAAACCAAGGAATTACACATAAACAGACTGATGTGAAGCTCTAAATATAAGCATTGGTTTTCAGGTGTCTGAAACACATCAAATATTCTCACATGCCACGATTGGTCAGTTATGCACAATGCCTGCACGCTATTTGTCAAACTCCTTTTCATTCATTACCATCAGCATGTAGGAAGGAAAAGGAAAACAAAGCCAAAACCTGGATATTCTAGACGATACATGAATCCATTTCAGGACATGTCCAGGAAAAAGAGGACGTATGGTTACCTTACAGGTATCACTATTACTATTAAATAGTGATGATCATGCAATCATGCACACTGCTGCAAACTGGACCAACTTAAAAAAAACTCTTGTCCACAACTCTTGTCACTCTTGTTCTTCAGTTTCAGGTGTGCTGGAAATAGAGTATGACTCAGAGGAAAACAGCTCTAAGATCATGTAACTTTCAACCTGTTTACTGCAAACCATAAAACAACACACTTTTCTGGGTATTACACAAGGTCTTTGTGGTTCTGCGTCAACTATACAACGAAAAGAGCAGCAGAACATCTCTAAAACAGCCCATTTATTCTGTAACTGTTTATGATGTAAACCCAAGAGCAACACACAATTATGGCATTAGTCTGAACACTCTGAATTAAAATAAAAGCCTATAAACTTCACCATGACTAACAGACAACTTTGAGTTAGCAGAGCTACAGAACAGTAAGTGTTAAAACATTCTGCTTTAAACATAAACCAATGTAAAATAACCACTTAGTGAACTGTCCTGGGGTGTGACATGCTAAACTGCATATAAAACTACGTCAAACAGCATTTCTCGAATTGCATTATAATTTAAAAAATGGGGGGGGGGGGGGGGGGGTTTTTCATGTGCAGCTTTCATGACTTCATATTAATCTAGAAACTGCATGAAATATTTCTACTTTTAAAAAAATTATTTGTCATAGAACATTTTGAAAAAAAAGTGAATGCCCATGTTCATTTGTCAACTACGCAAGAATAAAAACAAATACAAAATCATAATGACGCTGATGTGTTGGTCTGTGTTTAAACTACGAAGGTCCACACAAGAGAAAAACAAGTCCAAATGGTCTAAAACCCCAAGACTTTGTTTGCATGTTAGGGGTGGCTGCCTTCACTAAACAACAAGCTGACAAAAGAGCTTGTAAATACAGAGCTGAATAATTCAGGGCTGAGTGTAACCGTACCCACACATTGTAGGGATTCAAACCATGGCAGCAAGTGCCCACAGCTTTCTTTAGCGGGTTCCATAATGATCCGCCCCACATCTGAAACTCTGAGAAAATTTGATTATTAACATATATTCCTTACAATTTCACATTCAGATTTGGGTCACTGAAAAACACTGCAGTTCAACTGAGATAGGCGCAATCACAAAACAAAAACATTTCGCCTGTCCTTGGGTGGTTGCTCTAATATACAGTTAAAGATGCAATCAGTATGACTTTGTTTGCGTTTAGCAAACACTTATTAATTATTTTATTGATTTTAGCAACTGATGTCCTGCTGTTTATTGTCATCGGTGTTAGTCGCTACTGATGATTGTTATCAAGCGTGACATATGTCAATATGGAAGTGCCCATAAAGCAGGCAACCAGTTCCATTTGACTAAAATATGATTTTTTTTAGATGACTGAAGTGGTTGCTATTTACTTCTACATGGTAAATCTTTAATTATCAAAATTCGAGTTCACCTTTAACCTAACACTGCACTTTTCAGGCCAAAACAAAAAATATTATTAATAGAAATAAATATCTATATATCTATATAATATATATATATATATATATATATATATATATATGATAATATAGATATATACAGATATAATCTGTGTGTGTGCCACTTATAAATCTTGATACAATTTTATTTTAAAATTACTGAGATGGACCTTAAACATACACACACACATATTGATATATATAGATAAAATATATTATATATATATAATATATAGATATATATATATATATAAACAAATACTACATACTATATACACATAATACATATATATATACACATAATACATATAGATATATACACATACATCATATATAATAAGAACACAACAACTATATATAGATACACATACAGACATATATCATATACACATACAGTACATATATATCTATCTATACAATACATACATATATATATATATACACATACATACATATATATATATATTATATACACACACATACATACGATATATATATATATAATAAACACACTACAGACATACATTATATACACGCCACATACATACATACTATATATAAACACAACATACATACATATAATAAACCACATACCTACATATATAATCCACCTACTTAATAAATAATATTATATTATATGTTGTGTTTTGCCTAACTTATCAATCTTGAATACTATATTTATTTGTAAAAATTACTGTGACCTTAAACCTACACACACACACCATATTAAATATATATAATATATATACAATCTAACTACACTCATATATATACATACATACATACCTATATATCCACACATCCTTAACATACATATATATAAACACACCTCCCTCCAATATATACACACATATATATATACAACACCTACATACATATAATAATCCACCCATCCCTACATATCTATATACACATACATACATATGTCTAATACCACATACCTACATATATATTACACACATACATACATATATATCTACACACAGAAACATCTACATATATATACACACATACCTAAATCATCTCTACACATACAACATATAATACCACCTACTATATTACAACTCATACATATATATATATACACACATACATACAATATATATATACACACATACATACATATATACACACACATATATATATACACACATACATACTATTCTATTACACACATACATCCATATACACACATATAGCATACATTACCTTCTCATAACACACTTCTCGCGTTCGCTGTATATATACACACATACCTCCGCAGGGGTATATACACACATGTGTGTGAGGTGTTGTGTGTCGTATAAGATATCTTACTTTGTTACCAGGGGTGTGGCGGTTGCTCTTTAATCTGTTGCAAGATTATGATCTTTAGTTGAATTGGCATATGAAGATAACTGAGGATATAGATCAGGTCATCATATAACACAATGAATATAATATGCACAAGGAAACAGTATGAGACACACTGCACACAACATGATAAGCTACAGTCCATACAGCAAATGGCAAACAAATATGATGCACAGGTCAGCATATGTAGCATATAACACACACATAACTGTATATGACAACCAAATACCTGTGAAGCACGAAGGGTCAGTGGGCTGAAAGGAGCGTCCACAACCATAGGCTGCCAGATGGTAGCTTCAAAAGCTTCATTTTCACTTCTTACTCATCTAAACCGTCAAAGCCACACAATGTGTCCTTCTTCCAGACTGTCATTGCTTGACCAGTTAGTTAGCCGCTCGGCTAGCGGACAGTGTCTCTCAAAGTTGCTGGGACACAAATATTGCGTTAGCCCACAAACTGAGGATCAAGTCTTGTCATATACAATTGAGGGCGTTTAATACGACTTGTAATAAACTTTTAAAATCTGTGACGGTTAGTTAATATAGTTTCAGCAGTTAAAGAAGGGTCCACCATTCGCTCACCGTCCCCCTCAGAGTGTCCAGCCTAAAACATGACCTAACGGCCAACTTTCCTTTATTAACGCTAAACTTTCACACAGTTTTCCCACAGAAAACATCTAATCTGGCGTCAAACTGTGGATATGGCGCAAATAACGGACACTTTGCTTTTATCACTGACACTCAGCCGCTGATGAAAATCGACCCGGTTCCGCTACAAAACGCTCGTGAGGGGTTTTCAGGCTCGCGCAGCTAAAGCTAATGCAGTTGCGCGCTTACCTCGAGCGGCCTCGCGGAATTTCTCTCTCATTTCCTCCCACTCTGTGCCTTTCGTTCGCAGAAAATCGCTTCCTCCGGGGGTAATGTGCTATTCAGCTTTGTGTAAATGTCAAAAATACGTCTTGCTTCTTGTCTTAAAAAGACTTGACGACTAAGTACATTCTTACTCCCACAACAACAATGTCAACCAAGGCGCTACAAATCCGCCCATCTAAGGAAACTCAACTGGCCGTTTGGGCCAATCAGAGAGAGAGTTGAGTTTGACAGGCACATGCGTGAGCCAATGGCGGTAGGAGTTTCCTTTTAAGCTCCGCCTGTGGGCAGAAAAGGGCAAATGTGAAGAGAGAGTGGGAGCTCAGTATTCCACGCTGGTTGGTTAACCACATTGTACATGATGAGCATCGGTTCGAAGAGCCTATGAAAGAAAATCGGACTTGAGTGACAAAGCAGCAAGGAACAATTTTATTTCAGGGGGACCGTCTTAGTCATGATGCAAATTGCTGATGCTGGAAAAATGCCATCAGCATCTTGTCTGACCAATTCCACGTTCTGTCAGCATGACCTCAGATGTTATTTTTCCTCTGTGATAAATTAACGCCTATCATTTCAGTGGAAAACTGGCCAAAAAACATTTCCTAATAGAGATATGACATTCCTCTGTGGTGTACACTTCAGAAAAAATAAGAGAGAAGCATATCAAATATTTGTATAATTCGTTTAAACTCAGTTTAAAGTTAGCAATTAAATATGCAAATATATAAACCAAGTAATTTCATGTCCTATTTTTTTTTTTTTTTTTTAAATACTGGTAAAAAAAAGAAAAATGTCAGTAAATACAAAAACATAACAGTTAGATGGAATAACATCAAATTATTAAACTATTTGTGGTCAATATTAGACAACTGATTAAAGTCATTGCAAACATTTGCATGCATAAAAAATTAATCTCAAAGAAACTCATGAATACTACACATGGCATTTGACCTCTGGGTGATGCTATTTTTTTATTTATACTATTTTGGTACTGCATTCATTTTGGTAAACTTGTAAATTCTTGGTAAAACTAATTGTAAAAAACAGAACGGGCTCAAATGCAAAGCATGGAACCAACAAAGATCTCAAACCAAATTAATTTATTGGAAATACACAAATCACTACTCATAACAGGTTTCAAAGAGTGAATTACATGTCTACATACATTTTAAAGTGTACTGCCACTTTGTACAAAAGAAAAAGTAAATAAAACTGTGGTGGAAATACCGACAGCTTCAACACATGTATGCTTCAGCAGCCTCTGTCATTCTTTAACAAAAGACCTAAAAGAGTTGTGACTAACTAACAATTAAGACAACCCCCCCCACCTCAAAAACACTAAAATCCTCAATTTAGAGAGATACACGCCACACCAATCTTACTCCGAACTATCTTGAAACACAATGCCACCCTGGCTGGGAAACAGACACTGGAGTCAAAAACTTGGAAAATCAACGTCGCCGCCTGTCAGGGCTCCTGCTGCGTCTTCTTCCACCCCTAGAGGAAAGCACAGCGGTCTATTAGTCATGTTGTATTACGGCCTGCATCATTAACAAATTCAATAGAAGACAGATATCCACTACAAATGAAGTTTGTGTGAGCGAGTGAAACAGTCCGAGTATATAAATGCAGTTTAACAGGATCAGAAATTGACTCACCTCCTCTTGCTCTTAGGGGGTCCTCTTACAAAGCACCAGTCAACGCTGATTGGTTGCCCCATAAGGTCCTGGCCATTCAGCCCTTCCATTGCTGCCTGGGCTTCTTTGTAGGTCTCGTACTCCACCAGTGCATAGCCCTATGAAAAACAAGTCTCATTATTTGCCAAGATAATGTTTCAAACAACACGACGCCCAAAAAAGAGATGTTTTTCCATTGGGTTGCCTGGTTCCAGAACGGTCTTTCACATTCTTTGTCTTGAAACAGGCCAAACTAAACATTTTATGCATTAACATGTGTCAGCTTGACCCGAGAAAACAAGCCTGATGGCAAAAACATGGACACATTTGATGATTTACCAAAGTGGGGTTCTCAATGGCAATGATATATAGAAAACAATTTGATGACAGAAATCAGATGTGCACAAAACAATATCTGAGTGTTCAAATTCACATGAGCAAAAACAGCTAAACAGAGCACAAAGGACACAGGGGTTGAGTTTTTCTTAGTTTAACTATTTTTAACATAACACTCCATATTAGACACATTGACCAAAGAACTTCATCTGACATGTGCACATAATAAAATAGCACAAACTAAAGTTGCTTTCTCTCCCTCCCCACTGCTCAAGTTTACTGAAAGTGCTTAAATAGTCAAAATATTAAAGATGCGCAACCCTAGTCAAATGCAAAGCTGCTAAAACCATACCTTAACCTAAAGGAAATCTCTCGTCATGGAAAATACCATTATAAACATTGTCTAAGTTAATTACTGGAAAGCTTAAAAACAAGAAAGCATCAATATTATATGAATCACCAACTAAACTCATGGTCTTTTTGAGATTGTGTTGTTTAAAACACTGCCATCTGGTGGACAAACTCAAGCACATTCAGGTATAAAATATTCATAAGATCACATAAGAGTGATTATATGTTGTCCTAAGACAAGAACTCATTTTGGTTTGTGGTTTAAGGACAACTTTGACGAAAGGTTTTGATCCACTTCAAATGTTGACTACTTTTTTGTTGTTGTCATATACAGACAAGTGGTCCTTCAAAAAAAAAAAATAAAAAATGCAAACGTGCAACATATCAAATTTTCATTCACAGACATTTCACTGAACAAGAGGGGGGAAAACTGCCAACCAACCTTAAGGTAACCGGTTCTTCTGTCCAAATTTAAATGCACGTTTTTAATCTCGCCATACTCTGCAAACTTATCGTGGACATCCTCTTCGGTCGCCTCTTCATGCACACCAGTCACAAACAGAATCCATCCTTCAACAGCTGTAATGACACCAAAAATATTTAAAAAACAAATCGCAGCCACTTGAGTTCTATCATCATGAGGTCATAGAGGTCAAGTGAGTGAGAGAGTTCAGATGCTATGTTGTTCTGCTAGATACACTCACATCTCTGTGGCCCAGGCTCATCTCCATCCTGTTCTACTGTGTCATAGTCCTCTCTGACTCTAGATCTCGCTCCCTCCTCTGTTAAATAAAGCAGCGAACAACATTAGCACATGATTTATTAAAGGGGTCATATGATGCGATTTTAAGTTTTCCTTTCTCTTTGGAGTGTTACAAGCTGATTGTGCATAGATAAGATTCCTGAACTTGCAAAGACTAAAGTCTCAAAACCAAAGAGATATTCTTTATCAAAGTTAAGACTCTGCCACGCCCCCCTAAAACGGCTCGTTCTAACACGCCCCCACATATCTACCTCACTATGTGGAAATATTTGCATAATGCCGCCCAAATGTGCACACAAAGAAAGAAGGCGTGGTTTCAGTAACCGCAGTTAGTGTTGATGCAGCATGTCAGGGAGATGCTTTGTGTTTCTAGGTGAAAGCAAAAGCAGTTTATTTGGCCTTTCCGAAAGTAGATGCATTTAGGAATCTTTAAGATTACTTGCAACAGAACAGCAATGAATTTTATGGACGACCATTTCGTGAACCTAGGAGTTAATTCTGACTTTGCTATGATAATCTGTCGCTTCTGAATCAGCTACTGTTTTGTTATTAGTTTAAGTATTTGCTATTGACTGTTCAAATGCAGAGTTTTGCGCATCATGTGTGTGTGTGTGAGAGAGAGAGACAGGGTCACATCACAGTGGAGTCAGCTGTCTTAACCGTGGCTTGTGTACTGCAAACACATACCAGCTTCATCACTGACCGCACTGTTGCCCGTTTTCGGGCTTGAAACTGATGGTTAAAACTAATGACATTATTTACGGTCTTTACATTTATTTTGAAAGATGAAGCTCGCGATTATGGTGAGGGGCGTTACATTTCCGACGAGTGCTTGCGGTGTTCGGCCAATCACAATGCACTGGGTCAGCTGGCCAATCAGAGCAGACTGCGCTTGTCAGAAGGAGGGACTTTGTAGAAAACTAAGCGTTTGAGAGAGGCGGGGCATAGAGGACCTACAATAATGTACAGTATTTGAAAAATAATGTGTTTTTTTTTACATTAAAGAATGTCAACATATTCTGTTACACCAAATAATGATCTTTTAAAAAAGCATCGTATGACCCCTTTAAGACGCCAAAATACAAGATCGGAGCTGGTCACTTACCTGATCCAAACCCACGACCCTTCCTCTTCTTGGCTTTCTCTTTTAACTTGTGAATGCTCTCTGTAAAGTCAACAAAGGAAAATAATCACTCTTACCATGCATTCGAAAGTACTGAACGAACGTTTTTAAAGACAACTTTAAGAGAACATAAAAATGAACTAAAACAGAACACCGCAATAGAATACTGTCTTTAAAAATGAAGCACTAAAACACAAACGCAATGAGCCTGCGTGCTTACCGAGTACACAATATTTATTTATTTAATTATGTTTGGCCATGATAAACATGAAAAAAGTAACACGTGTTAAAGCTAAAAACCAAAGCACGGCAACAAAATAAAGCATTATCACAACAGCGCGCGACTCGCTTGAATTAGCTAACTATTAGCAGGCGCGCTAATCGGACTAGGCCCGCCGGATATAAACACGAGCATTTCAAACATTCAACACTAATAAACTGGAGAATCCTGGCTATATGAAATAAATAAACTGTCTGTGCACCGTTTGAATATAAATAGCCACTGTACCGTCGCCATCCTCGTCCATAGGAAAGTCTTCACCTCCCGCTTCATGAAGATCCAGTACATCCGCCATAACGCCTGATTGTGAGCAGAGTGAGTGAAGGTGGCTGCGAGCATGCGCAGAACACTCAATGCGACGCTGCGTCTTGTTCGACTTGTGTGCGTCACATACAGTTCGAGTACTCCGCCATCTGTTGTTTTGGAGGAGACAGTAGCGTCGCTGAAACAATTACACAACCCAATATACAGGTACATCTAAAAAAAAAATTAGAATATCATGAAAAAGGTCAATATTTTTTGTCACTCATTTCAGAAAGTGAAACCCATATATTATATAGATTCATTACACATAGAGTGAAATATTTCAAGCCTTTATTTCTTGAAATTTTTATGATTATGGCCTACAGATGATGAAAACCCAAAATTCAGTGTCTCAGAAAATTAGAATATTACATAAGATCAATAAAAAAGGATATTTTAAACAGAAATGTCAGGCTTCTGAAAAGTATGTTCATTTCTATGCACTCAATACTTGGTTGGGCCTCCTTTTGATTGAATTACTGCATCAATGCGGCGTGGCATGGAGGCAATCAGCCTGTGGCAGGCACGGCTCAATGTAATTGAGGTCCTCTCATTGTTTGGTCTGTGGGGGGTTCTCTCATCTTCCTCTTGGTTCAGGTCTGGTGAGTTTGCTGGCTAGTCAAGCACACCAACACCATGGTCACTTAACCAACTTTTTGGTGCTTTTGGGAGTGTGGGCAGGTGCCAAGTCTTGCTGGAAAATGAAATCAGCATCTTCATAAAGCTTGTCAGCAGAAGGAAGCATGAAGTGCTCTAAAATTTCCTGATATATGGCTGCGTTGACTGTGGACTTCAGTAAACACAGTGGACCAACACCAGCAGACTTCACGGCACCCCAAATCTTCACTGACTTTGTAAACTTCACACTGGACTTCAAGCAACCTGGTTTCTGTGCCTCTCCACTCTTCCTCCAAACTCTGGGACCTTGAAGCGTATTGGACCACGAGGCAACAGTCATTTTCTTTTTCTCCACAAGCCTAGTAAGATGCTTCTTACGTTGGTCTCCTGGTTCAGAGTGGCTTGACACGAGGAGCGCCATTTGTAAGCCCATTTCTAGGATTCGTCTGTGGCTAGTGGCTCTTGATCGCTGCCACCAGCTCATCACTCCTATGTGACGCTCCCCCCAATTTCTTGCTTGTGGCATCCTTTCCCTTCCTACCACCTTTTCCTTCCCGCAACTTTCATGAATATCTTGGATACCGCACTCTGTGAACCAGCACCAGCTCTTAGCATTAACTTTTGTGTCTTAACTCGCAACCGGCAATAGCTATACTTCTGGACATCCCTGTCAAGTCGCAGTCTTCCCATTATTGTGTACCTACTGACCCAACTGAGAGACCATTTAAGGCTCAGGAACCTTTCATGTGTTTGAGGTAATTAGCTTGAGTAGGGTGTGATACCATGACTTTCCAATATTGAACTTTTTCACAGTATTCAAATTTTCTGAGACACTGAATTTTGGGTTTTCATGATCTGTAAGCCATAATCATCAAAATTCCAAGAAATAAAGGCTTGAAACATTTCACTCTAATGAATCTATATAATATATGAGTTTCACTTTCTGAAATGAGTGAAAAAATATATTGGCCTTTTTCATGATATTCTAATTTTTTTAGATGTACCTGTAGATAACAAACAAGAACAAATAGGGCAGGAATCAAACATTTTATTAAATAAACATAAAAAACACAAATAAACTTTAATCGAAACTTTTATTTATTAATTACTACAGCTAAAAAAAAAGATGCCTTGGTGTCTTTTTTATTTAGCGAGTCTCTGATAGGCTACTGTCACTTCAATTTAGACACAATTCTAAAAAGATTGAATTAATGAAACTGTTTATCATCCTCCTTAATAATTTTTTTTATGTATTATGTCTTATATAATTGTTCTTTCCGTTCTCATGCCATATATATATATGTGTGTGTGTGTGTGTGGTTGTTGTGTGTGTGTGTGTGTGTATGTCTGAATGTATGTATGTATGTAGGCCTATGTATGTACCAAGAGCTCCTAAAAACCACAACAAATTCCTTGGCAAATCACTTGGCAAATAAAGCTAATTCTGATTCTGATTCTGATTTAACATATTTTATACAACACTGATGATAAAGTTCATAATTCACGATAATCTAAATCTACTTTAAACAAGCCCAACATCATCTGAGCGTAAAGTTCAGTGTTTGTTTCTAACGTTGTACTCTAATAATCCCTTTTTTAGGCAAATGGAGACAAGATAACCAGAAATACCTGACTGTAGATATTGTCCGCACTCCACAGTCTTAGATAAACCCAATCAGTCTGTGATAGAATAACAGCTGAGCTGGACAGTGTGGACGTGTAAGTCAAAGCATGTGATCTGATGTCTCCTAATTGTTTGTCATTACTTTTCTTCATTCAAAGTCGACTTAGCTTACTATGTCAAACTTTTAGAGGCCAAGGAACTCATAAAATGATCATGGCAGTTTGATGTTTTTACCAAGTTTTTTTACACCTATAAATGTGTCAAATATATTTGGAAAATATTTCGTTTTTATTACGCTACATCATTTTTTTTCTATTCACTATTGTACTCTTAGATTTATGTATGTATATGAATTAAATTGAATGTTTTATGTATTAACCAAATTTATTTAGTGAATCAAATTGATTTATTTATCTTAATTTACACTTTTCCCCCCCACTAACTTCACTGACTTTTCCATGGGCCCTCTGCACTCTTTACGACCTCTGATGGTCCCCAGACCCCAGTTTGAAAACCAATTATGTCTATGAAATTTATGAAACTCTACATCATAGATTTATGAAGGATTATTAGGATTAGGTTTCCATGGACTATTAAAAGTAGGAACATCTAGTAAAATTAATAAAGAACTATTCACTTAAGTAAGACTTGTTGAGACTGTTAGTAAGGTTGTATGGGTCACACACAGTATAACCTAGATTTACCTTTCCAGTGTTCTGAGAGTTTAAGCACCATAAAGACAAAGATATTGAAATGTGCTTCATTAATGAATTAGGTATGATTCTTTTAATATATTTGATATTCCCTCAATATATCCTCGCATAAAAGTAATCACATGAGGTGATTTGAAACATCACAAAATGCATCATTTGAGCACAAAGAGTAAAAGAGATTACTGCTGAACTTTGATTCAATCACTTCAGTGTCAGTTAGAGCCTAAAGGTTCGTTGTGTGTGGATGATTTCATCAGCACAGGTCACCCTTTGAACTTGTCCCAAGACTATATAAACCCATGGCTCATTGGAGAACACACCATCAGCTCTAAGAACCCCTGGAAGCAAGGTAAGATTACAGCTACATTATATGCATGGTAATGTCAAACTCTGCTGTTGATTCTTAATGTACATTTATATGACCAGAAACTGAAATTAATTATTTGCTCTTTCTGTTCAGGAAAAGCTTGCTCGACCTGCAACCATGAAATTCTCCCTCATCGCCGTCCTTGTCGTTGCTCTGGCCATTGGTGAGACTTTACACCATGTTAACTTGTGATGCTCTCAAGATATTTTGTTTTGTAGTATGGTAACTGAGTTAGTTTAGGGGTTACATAAGCAAACTATAACAATGTGTGCGCTGGGTATTTTATTAGTACTTACTACTTAACATAACAGAGTCTTTCACCTGATTTAGCTTGAGTGGCTGAGAGTAAAGATGCAAGACTGCATTGATCAAACATCTCTGGTCATGTTCCAGGCTCTGAGTCAGCTTCTCTGGTCAAGAGAGACGCTCCTGCTGAGCTGGAGAAGATCGCCAAGTACTTCCAGGATCTTGTGGACAACCTGAAGAACATCGAGGGCACTGAGCTGGCCAACAAGGCCAAGTAAGTCCATTATTGTCATCCACTGTGGTGGAAACTTCTTCTCAACTGTGAACTTAAATGATCAACACAATGATACATTTGAAATGATTTTTTTTATGAATTCTCTTTGGTTTGTGTTGTAGCGTTTACTTTGAGCAGAGCAGAGCCCAGCTCCAGCCCATGGTTGAGAAGCTCCAGGAGCAGCTGAAGCCCCTCTCCAGCAACATTGAAGACCACATCAAGCCTCTGGCCGCCTCCGTCCAGGCTCAGGTCGGCCCCCTGGCCGGCTTGGTCCAGACCCATGTTGAAGACGTCCTCAAGTTTGTGGCTGACAAGAGCAAATCCATCCTGCCTCCCCAGTAAAACCACAGGAATCATTCTTAGTTCTCTTCCATTTTGTTCTCTTTTATATATATTTAAAATAATAATAAAAGTGATTTTTAAGGGTCAATGTGAGATTTCTCACGAACGGGTGTTTTTTTCTTTGCACATCTCACATGTATTAAATGCAGTAGCCATTAAAAAAACTAACATTTACAGACATTTTTGAGTCGACAAATCTAAAATGATTTAAATCAAACCTTCAGAAGGAAGACTGTCTTTAATTTTCCTGATACTTTAAATGTTCAAAAGTGAAACAGCGGCGAAACCTAATAACAATTCCTATAAAATATATTATAGTAGTAATGTTCCTTTATTATTATTTTTCCCATAGATTTATGTTTTTGAATCCATATTTAATATGTATGCTCTGAGGGCAGATGGTTGGACGGTGGGGCGGTATCAATGTCATACATTTAAAAAAAATAAAGAAACAATTAAATGAAATACTACATTTGTGTTTGGAACTTTCTAGTCATTATCTCTAATTTAATTAAAAGCAGAACTGTTGCTATTTTAAAAATTGTGGGACATTTAAATTTCAGTGCCATATCTCAAGAATTAAAGAATTCTAATTAAAGAATTAAGGGCATTTTAACAAATATATTTTATACAATTCCAAAATTATTCCTAAATAACACTTACAAGTGTCAGTTAAGCTATCCTAAATAAAACACACATTCACAACAACCCACATACATCTGAATAACCACACAAGCAAATTTAGGTGCATTTATTTCCAAATGAATATCCTCAGTTCATGGCAGTCATGTCATTTGGCAGCAGAGGGCAGTGTAAATAAATAAACTCTGCTTATTTTCTGTGTGCATTGAAGGCATTCATCTCAGCGCCATGAGGTAGACTATGATTTGTTGTCTTCTAAGATAATAAAAACAACAAAATCACTAGTCTTCCACATGGCAATGAAATTCACATACAAACTCTCCAGTCGTGATTTTAATCGCCGCTTCTTTCCATCAATGCAACACCTGGCCTGCAGACTGCAATCACTGTCCCATTTGAGCACAAATCAATGATTTATATACATCTGTCAGAGTTATAACTCATTATGAAGCAATAATTTGGTGGTTTATCAGCTTACATCCCCAGTACCATGTAATATCTGGTGTGAAGGTCACACAGGCGTGAGGGACATGCTGTGAGTCCGCATGACCTTCTCCTTGTACAGCGAGATAAATAAACTACAGCAAGCTATTCATGCACATGTCAGCCTTCATAAAGCACATTTTTGTATCTCTCTTTGAAATTCAATGCCATGTGTTAAGCCTTTTGGGAGTGTATATCTGCAACATGTTGTTTATTCCAAAGCAAAACTGCATAATTTGACAAAAAAACGAAAAAAGGAAATCACTTTTTTATAGAACATTACCAGTAAAACAGTGTTGAATGTCTAAAAATATATAACAATATTGTATTTTCCTTCCAAATTGATACGAACTTACCAGAATGATGTACAATCACAAATAAGTCAACGATTGTCCTTTTTCTGTCTCATTAATCTACTTTTCCTTGGTCCATATGTTCTGAAATATGCATTCAAAGTCCTTAATAGCTGGTGACCTATAAGGATGGATCAAAAATGGATAAATGAAAATAAAGCAGATGATTCAAGGCAGCAGAATTAATGTCAAATAAAGCATACATGAAGGTATGTCCTTCCCGTCACAATAACTTCAAAATAAAATAAAACACTTGGTACTCACCACGAACAGCCATTGTGCGTCTCTCAAAGGGATCAGTTTATAGTCGAAAGGGCTTGCCTTTGACGAAAAAGAAAGAAAAATAGGCAAAGAAAAAGAGGAAAAATAAGGCTCCCGCTGATAATTGGAGGCTCTGCAGCACTTGAAAATAAAACAGAGGCCAGATGAATGGAGTACTGCTATAAACTCCAAGGTGCCTTAGCTGAAAATTGGGAACACAACTACAGGTTTGCTTTGGAAAGACCGTAGGACCAACGCTTCCCGAGGAGTCTTATCTCTTGAAAAACGGCCAGTCCTGAAGGGCCCCGGGCGCGAGGAAAGCTCTGCGTCTCTGGTCAGTGGTGGATACTAATGGGTAGGTTTTGCAGACATGGGTTATGTTTTTTACTCAAAGCTGACAGACAGACAACCCCCCCTGCACACAGGTGCTATTCAAGGATATTGTGTAAAAATGACGTCAAGCAAATTTTACTTGAAAATCTTTTCAGCGTAAAAGTCCCGCCCTCTTTCCACTGTATATAAGTTCATCTGTTCTATAGGCTGGCGTCTTCTTTAAAGCGCCTTCTTTCACACCTATGCATTTGTTCAATCAGATGGCAAACTGTTTTTAATCATTAATTATGCCATTTAGTGCATGTGTATGTTTCTAACATACCTGAATATCAGATGCATTTAGTCAAATCTATAGAGTAATGCAAAGCGTGCAGATGAATCTGAAGCCGGGCAGTGCAGCACACAGAGCTTTGCCTCAGCAACAATGAAGCGCTGGCCCCGGTGATAGTTGCTAGGCGATGGAGGAAATACAATGGCCTTCTTAGAAACCAAAGGCCGTGGTGTGTGTGCCCTAACTAAAAGGAGCAGTGCAAAGCAAATTAAACTTGATGTACAGAACTAAACAGTGTGATTTTAGTAAAAGTCACTTTTAATGGTGCTTTTAATGCCATATAAATATAAAGTTATACGTATAAATAAATTACATTTTCACCTATTGTGTATAGGTTTTATTTACACTGCGGTGACATTTTAAATGTTTAATATTTCCTGATCAGCAAGACTATTAAATCTGCTCTAATCTAATAATAATAATAACACAGGTGGTAAAATAGAAGACCAAATGAGGACTTTAATGTAAGAAAACCCATATGCCAAAATAGATAGATAGATAGATAGATAGATAGATAGATAGATAGATAGATAGATAGATAGATAGATAGATAGATAGATAGATAGATGTGAACTGTCATGCAGGGACTTCTAGGAATTTTTCCGTAAATTACAGGGTGACTCACAATATAATTAAATACAAATTTTACCCTTAATTATAAAGTAATTCATTCATTTTACATTGAAAAAAAAATTATATTATGGTAGCGCAACTTGCAATCTATTATTTTTTTGTATGTATATTTATTCTCTCTCTCTCTCTCTCTCTCTGTATATACACACACACAGTGCTTTTTCAGAATGCATGTAGCAAAAATGAATACAGGTTCAAATCAGATCTCCAAGACCATTTCTTCCTGCTTTTTTTCTCTTTTTTTAAACCAAAGTTATTCAACTTAACTTATGCGGTAAAGACATGCAATTTTCTAAGGCAAACGCTGAGCAATTAGAAGACCATTCTTTCATTAAGTTGAGGTCAGCCCATTAACGGCGAGGAAAAAAGAAACGCATAAGGCAAGTTTGACGCACCCCAGTGAGTTTTAGACAGGTCTTCACAATGGGACCTGCAGCAAAATGTAAATTACACTAAATTGCTCTAATACACATCCAGTGGTCCTGAGAGGCACAGTGGGTCTTTTATGCCCATGACTGATGGATTCAGCTACAAAGTGGAGGTGAATTAGAGAACAGACTTGAAAACAGTAGAGAGCCATCGGTTGAGCAAGAGGCAGGCCAGTGAAGGATTGTTCTTTTGTACTGACAGAGGAGGCAGGTGCACTTTGCGAGATGCCGAGAAAGACAACGACTGGCTCACTAGGATGCGGCATTTCCAAGATTAAAAAGGACAATTAAATTAATTGTATTTTTCTGGAGCCGCTCCCCTCCCCCTTCCGCATTTCCTTCTTAATTAGGAAATTAAAATGAGACTGAATTATTAAACGTGGCCACACCTTTTTATTAAACTGTTCCTTTGCCATACAGCTTTCTGAAATTAACCATCATTTAGAAAATAGCACAATGGGACTGTTATGGCTTTTTGGACATGCAAGTGCAAAATCGTGTCATGTTTTTTTTGTGTGCAAATATCATGGATTTTGAATATGATAATGACAAGGTTCATGCAAAATTCATAACTGAAGAACTGAATTCCATTTGAATGTGTATTAAATGGATGCTTTTCACACTTCCAGCATCACAGCTGGTTATGCTTCTTTTATACTTCGGTTATACTTCTTCTATCATTTTTGTGTTCCCATTTGCCCCAGTAGCAAGCAAGCAAGCAAATAATGTGACATCTGACTTCCGAGATAAATCGAACACATAATTACTGCGGAAATGCGTCATCAGTCTGTGGCTCCACTGGCCACAACACACTGGAAGTTGAATCAGCAAGAGAAGTTTACTGAACTGATGGTGCGTTCCATTTGCACTTGGTAATTCTGAGTTCCCAGTAGGAACTTTTAACTGGAACACCACTCAAGTTCAAGCTCTGACTCAGAAACGCAACAGTAAGTTGATAAATTCGGGATGACATATAGCATACTATTCTTCCTATTACTGCCATAGAAAGATGCATAAGAATAGAAAAATAGTAAGTAGTAATAAAAAATATCAAATAGCAAGTATATCAAATAGTTTAGTGAAACAGTAGTAATACAGTATATTGCTCATCAGCATTTCTGTTTGTCTATGTCTCAATAAACACCATAGAGCACTATTTTTAAACTATTTTAAAAAAATTATTTGTATAGCGCTTTTTACGATACAAATAGTTGCAAAGCAACTTTACAGCAAATTAAGTTTCTACAATATTTAGTGGTAGCTTATCAGTGTGACTGTCAGTTAATGTACATATGGAAGAAATGTACAGAAAAAATAAATTAAAGACGTAATCAAACAAAACAGATTATGAACACTATTAACAGCAATTATTAAATGATGCACTCAAACTTATTGCAAAAAGTGGTAGTTCTGTATGTTGTTTCAGGGGTGGCATCATCTGAGGTCCTCTGAGGGGTTGGCATCATCTCTTCTCAGGTGTTCAGGATCCAGACTGAAGCTCGTGGGATGTCAATCCCGTGGCAGAAACAGAGAAACAAATAGAGACATAATTAGCGTAGCTGCTGTTCCAACCAAGCACAATTGATTTGTTTAACCCAAACTAAAAAATAATAATTTGATCAGATATAACTGCAGTAAAAAATTATGAGATGCATTATTTGAATGCTTGGCAAAGAGATGTGTCTTTAATCTAGATTTAAACAGAAAGAGTGTGTCTGAACCCCGAACGGTATCAGGAAGGCTATTCCAGAGTTTGGGAGACAAATGTGAAAAAGCTCTACCTCCTTTAGTGGACTTTGCTATCCTAGGTCAGAATCAGAATCAGAATGAGTTTTTATTGCCAGGTATGTTTACACATACGAGGAATTTGTTTTCATGACAGAAGCTCCACAGGGTAACAGAATGACAGTGAAAGAACAAAAACACAGATAATAAAAAAAAAAAAAAAACAGTACCTAAGGAATAAAAATAAAAATCGACCACATGTTATGTACAGCGTTATCTAACAATAGACAGTTTGTATGCTTGTAAAGGTTATATTATGTGCAAATGACTACCAAAATGAACTAGGTTTGCTACCAAAAGTCCAGAGTTTTGCGACCTTACACTCTTAAAAATAAAGGTGCATCAAAATTTTTGGTTCCACAAAGAACCATTCTTGGTTCCACAAAGAACAATTCAGTCAATGGTTCTTTAAAGAACCATCTCTTTATTACCTTTTTATAATCTGAATAACCTTATTTTGCCACAAAGAACCTTTGTGAAACAGAAAGGTTCTTCAGAAGTTAAAGGTTCTTTATGGAACCATTTATACAAAAAGGGTCTTCTATGGCATCATGAAGCACCTTTATTTTTCAGGGAGCGTGATGGATTGTAGCGTAGAAGACTAGTTAGGTACGCAGGAACTAAACCATTAAGGACCTTGTAGGTAAGTAATAATATTTTGTAACTGATACAGAACTTAATAGGTAGCCAGTGCAGAGACTGTAAAATTGGGGTAATATGATCATAATTTCTTGACCTGGTAAGGACTCTAGCAGCTGCATTTGGACTACCTGTAGCTTGTTTATTGAAGAGGCAGGACAACCACCTAGCAGTGCATTAAAATAGTCCAGTCTAGAGGTCATGAATGCATAAACTAGCTTTTCTGCATCAGAAACAGGTAAAATGTTACGTAACTTGGCAATGTTTCTAAGATGGAGAATGCTGTTTTTGTAACATGGGAAATATGATTTTCAAAAACAAGTTGCTATCTAATATAACACCCAGATTTTTGACTGTAGAGGAAGTAACAGTACACCCGTCTAGTTTCAAATTGTAATCCACGAGATTCTGTGTACTGTCTTTTGGTCCAATAAGTAATATCTCTGTCTTATCCGAATTTAATAAGAGAAAATTATTGGTCATCCAATCTTTTACATTGTAACACACTCTGTTAGCTTAGATAATTTAGAAGTTTCATCTGGTCTGGTTGAGACATATAGTTGAGTATCATCAGCATAACAACGGAAACTAATCCCGTATTTTCTAATAATATTACCAAGGGGCAACATGCATATTGAAAATAGCAGAGGACCTAGGACAGATCTTGTGGCACTCCATACTTTACTTGCATTAATTGAGATGATTCCCCTTTTAAATAGACAAAGTGATAATGATCGGACAGGTAGGATCTAAACCATCTTAAAGCCTGCCCTTGAATACCAGTATAGTTTTGTAATCTATCTATGAGTATGTCATGATCTATATGTCGAACGCAGCACTAAGATGAAGAAAAACTAGCAATGAGATGCAGCCTTGGTTTGAAGCGAGAAGCAAATCATTTGTAATTTAAAAAGTGCAGTTTATTTGATGTGCTATGGTGGGGTCTTTGAAACTGAATTCTATAGATGATGTTTGTTTTTTTTTTTGCAGGAAGGAGCAAAGCTGCGCAGACACAACTTTTCTAAATTTTAGACATAAAGGAGAGTTGAGATGGGTCTGGGAATAGCCAGTTACAAGGGATCAGTTGTGGTTCTAATAAGAGGCTTAGAGCGCCTTGAATGGTTTTTGGTTTTTTTAGACGTGACTAAAGAAACGACGAGTTAATAATATTGAGAAGCGGTTCTTTTGTTACAGGTAACAACTTAGTAACTTTTAGTAATTTAGTGGGTACAGGATCTAACAGGCATGTTGTTGGTTTAGATGCAGTGATAAGTTTATTTAGCTCTTCCTGTCTTATAGTTGTAAAGCACTGCAGTTTATCTTTTGGTGCGAAGAATATACTATCCACAGTATACTATCCAATATCTGTGGACATGATACTTTGGCATTATCTGTGCAAAATACAGATTTTTATGCTTTTATTGACTGGTATTGTGAACAAAGAATCTTAATTCAATTCTATGGCCAATATGCAATGATAGCTGTTCTTCAAATTGCATCAAAGTGCACACATAGATATATACATATTTATACAAATCTATAGTATATCGAGTTGTACAACCAAATGTCTTGTTTCATCATGCTGTGTCTGATTAGGACATATAAAAGTGCAACATAACATGAGCACATGTAAAATCCTTTAACTTCTTTTTGTATAACTCTTCTCTAATATTAAAGTATGGTTGTTTGGCAAGACATATTTGATGGGCGCACAATGATTCTCCATTAATGTACCTGCTGTTCCAATGCTGCAATTTCATTTTCACTTTCCCCAGCAGCAGCCAGTTGAGGAAATGGTGAAGCTCCACTCAAGGCCCCACAGACGGCCCAAACCAGAGTGTTCCACTCCGTTAGGGCTCTTAATGTAAATTCCATTTCAGTGGCTATTTTCCAGAGCTTTCCGTTAGTACTACATGCATCGGCCATGTGGCACTCACTGGCAGACACGGCCCACATCCAGCAGCAGCACCACCCCGGGGAGCCCTGCAAACTGCTTATTCAACAATTGCTCGCCATAAAGATGCGTAATGACATTTTAGAGGCAAAAAGGCCTGTGTGGTTTTTAATTCATATTTAATGGTCATCAGGCTAAATAGGTCCACTGCCCTAAATGAAGGCTCTCTCTCTCTCACTTAGGGCTGATGCTGTGAAAACGGTATACTTTTTTCTAAATGAATTGCTGAACCCAGCTGCTCTTGTTTTTTTATGTCATGGCAAAACAATGTAAATTTAAAACATGTATAATAATATTTAATATCAACACATTACAGTGTTTTTTGGAATCACTGAGATTATTGAATTAAGTTTTATTTTTGTATTTTCCTTTTTCATTTTAAATTTAGTTAAAGTTTCAGTGATTTTGTTGTTTGTTTTTTAGTAAGTGTGTGTGTGTGTTTAATGTTTATATATTTTACTATTAATTTTGTTTATACTTTTTTATATAGTTTTTACTTATTTCATTTCAGGTAGTTTTCGTTATTTTAATACATCAGTTAAAGATTGGCTTTTGGCATTGCTTGCGACTGATTTTTTTTTTTTATTTTATATATTTATTTTATTTCTTACATTTATTGTGTAATAATTTTTGATGATTATTCTTATTAAATAGTTTTAAAATAATAATTTACATTTTTTTTTTTTTTTTACATTTTACAGCGGTGCAGTTTGAAGGGAATCCATATAACATAAATCAGAGTCCCTATAAGCTAGTACTACTTGATAATAATCACCTCTTTGAACGTTTCTCTTTATCGAGAATCTGAAAAATACCAAGACTTCCACAAAATTTTCAGCAACCCAGCAAAATCAGCAATTAAAGGATTTCTAGATCATTGCACTGAAGACTGGAGTAATTGATGTTGAACAATCATCGCTGCATCACAGAATAAATGACACTTAAAATATATTCAATAGAAAGCACTCTTTTAATGTATATAATTTCACATATTACAGTTTTTTCTGTATTTTTAATACAATAAATGCAGCTTTTGTGATGATACGAGACTTCTTTCAAAAGTAGAAAAGCTTAGTGGACTTCCAATTTTCGAACAAAGGCAATGTCTATATATATATAATATATAGGTAAAAAAGAAAATAATATAGAGATATATATATATATATATATAGAAATATATAGATTGTACCCACCCACACACCCCACAGACACAGGATATATACTAACTATTAAGTGCAAACTCAAAGCTCAAAACACAGTTTCTCTCTAGGCAATGAGAGCCCATGATAAAAAAATGGCAGAACTAGGTTTTAAACTTCCATATATTCAACTTCCAGCCCAAACACCACCTTAGAGGAATGAATGATAACCGAATAACTTTCCAAAAGTAATATACCTACTAAAAGCCCAATGTAGACGCACTAAACTTAATAGACACAAATGTTTATTCAGACGATCAAATCTTTGATTCTGTTGACATTTCAGGGGCGTACTTACCATTAAGCCAAGATGTAGGCGACCCGCCTTGGCCCCAAAAGGCCAAGGTCCCCCTAAACTGCTTTTCATATCGTAGACCCGCATTAAGCGTTGACACGCGAACGGTTGCTGTTTACGGTTTATTACCACGACAACCATCCCGAGTTGAACGTGCTTTTTGTGTATCCTGCTTTAAGGAGATTAAAATATTATGCATCTGAAGTTGTAATTAAATATTGAGAAACAGTGTGTGTTATATGTTTATAATTGTTTTAAATGCAGCTTACTATTTATGAGAAGGAACCAAATAGAGGACACATACGCATTTACTTTTTTGGTTGATATAATCCTTAGTTGTGTAAATGTATAATTGCCTTTTCATATTTTTTTCAGTTTAATTTAAATTTTTATAGTTAAAATAACTAAAAATAAATTTATTTTAAAGTTTAGAATTAGACAGCCTTTGCACACAGCTTACGCTGGTAACTCATCAGTGGAATTTCCTTCTATATTTCTGACGTTCCAAAAGCGCCTCCTTCTGGCAGAGAATGAATGTTCATTTTCAATAAAGAAAGTTTTTTGTCTGTAGTTTTTGTTCAGACCAATGCGAAAATCCACCACATAACCCCGTTTTAAATTAATATAATAATTTATACTTCTGGCTCATCCCTGGTTTAAACGCTCGATTGTGAGGTTTATCATTTTATAATTCATTTCGTTTTTTTGAAAACCTGTATCTCAACTGTAAATAAGTTGCTATTTCGTGGTCTACAACATAAAAGAAAGCCATTATAAACATGTACATGAAAAATGTAGAAACACTGGACACAACTATGGGGCACCATTGTGCAGCAACAACAAAAAAGGAACCTCAAGGTTGATCTAGGAAAATGTGTGCAAATGTATAGGGCCCCATTCTTATATTTTGCCTGGGGCCCCCAAATCACTAAATCCACCCCTGTTTGTAGTATATAGTTTGAACCTCACATGCAAATAATATCAATCAGTCCGACCAGAATTATTGCGATTGTGCAAGACCACAAAGACCTTCAATCAAAGCATGATCATCACCAAACAAGCGGTGCCTCTCTCTCTTCTCTCTCACTCTCTCCCTACGTCCCTCCTCCTCTCTCTATCTTTCTCTCGGTCTCTCTCTCTCTCTCTCTCGATCCCTCCTCCCTCCTCCCTCGGTCCCTCTCTCTGCTCATCTCTCATCTCTCTCTCTCTCCTCTCCCCTCCCGCTCCCTCTCCCTCTCTCTCTCTTTCTCTTTCTCTCTTTCTCTCTCTCTCCCTCTCCCTCTCTCCCTCTCCCTCTCCCCCCCCTCTCTCTCTCTCTCCCCCTCTCCGTTCCCTCTCTCCCTCTCCCTCGTCCTCTCCCTTCCCTCTCAGACAGGGCTGAATAGCCGGACTGTAAAATAAATCTATCAGGGAAGCCTTGAATATCAATTACCACTCCTTACAATCAGAGCCTTCCTGCCACCCAGAGGCCATTCTTGTAATGCCTAGCACAAAGATAGTCCCCAAAAAAAAAACCCAAAAATTCATCTCTCTCTCTCTTCTCTCCTCTCTCCTCGCCACACAGAACACACATCACACCCAACCCCCCTTATTAGTTTTCCTCATAAATTCCCTTTCAATACCTCCCTGTTGTATCTAATCCTTCTTTCTTTCCATACGCTGACATCTTGTTTGTATGATTGTGAAGAACAGAAGCAGAGGTATCTGAACGCTGGACGACCTGTGATTGATATCTGCTAGAATCTGGTTTGGGCTCATGTAGCCACTACACAAACATGTTGCGAGTACAACTGAACGATAAGACTATCTCTAGCCATGATCAATGTCAGGCTCGGCCGCTATCGATCTGTCCCTGTTGGCACAGCCGTGCTCTGACCGGGAGCGGAAAATCTGCTTACAAGGGTCAGTGGAGTGTTTAGACAGACAATTGAAGAGGTCAGTAGCTTCTAGTAAACAAAGTAAAACGGATGCGCTGGAAATGTGCTGCATGTTATAGAACAACATAGCAGTTAAATATGATAAAATACCTGTGCATCACAATGCTTATTTAAAAGAATCATAAGTCAAAGTACCTTGTAACAAAGACAATAATTTAGCTACTTTAATATAAATAATAAAAAAATTTGAATATACATACTGTTCAAAAGCTTGGTTTTGATTGTGGTATGTTTTGTGGAATAGTCTCTCTGCTCACCAAGACTGAATTAATTTGATCAAGTTAAATAGTAATATTGTGAAATATTATTCAAAATAATATTTAAAAACATATTGATTTAAAATAGCTGTTCTCAATTTGAAAATATTTAAAAATTATTATTCCTGTGATTCAAAGCTGAATTTTTAGCATCATTACTCCAGTCCTTCAGTGTCATAATCATTCCGAAAGGGCTTTTTTCAAGGTTTCTTTGATGAATAGAAAGTTCCAAAAGAACAGCATTTATTTGAATTTTTTTTTAAATGTATTTACTGTCACTTTTGATTAATTAAATATATCATTACTGAATAGAAGCATTAATTTATTTAAAAGAAATCTACTGACTCCAAAGGTTTGAATAAGTAATTTAAATAAGTAAAACAATCTCTAACCCATGAACTCAAACATTTCTCATTGAATCTTTTCAAGACCTGAAGCAAACATTGTACAGTTAGTCATGATCCTGATGAGTGACGTAAAAGGCAGATAACTGCTAATTCAGTCGATGAGCATGTCTTTTATCAGAATTAAAGCTTCTCACAAAGACAATTCAAGTGCACTCAGATCACATCCGACTTAAGTTCTTTTCTGAAACTGCTGTGATTCATTATCAACTCAGTGAGTCATATGATGAAAAAAAACACATTTATAGATTAGTTTTTCAGACATTTCTTTTGGAACCTATACACTAACTCAGATAGGAGAGTATAAGCCGATGGTGAACTCTGCGTCGGCGATACATTATCAACAATGTGAGGCAGTATGGCAAGGGCGCATACAGTGTTAGATAACAGGTACCTAGTGCCTAAATGAGCTGCCTCGCGTCGAGATGTTGTCAGGTGCAATGGACATCCATGATGATACCTTTACACAGCTTACACATGGTACAATCTTGATTCCATAGCCTCGTAAAACAGGTGTTTGTTCTCCTATGCCAAAAGCAATAAATCATATAGCTTGGGCTAGAAAGGGAGTAGTGATGGCATTTCAAACGGGCGACAGAGCAATACTTGGCATTTGCAAATCATTCTGAAAGTGACATACTATTCCCATATAAAACAAGAAATCTTTCAAACGTTGCTCTTACTTACTTAGGTATTGAGTCATGCCACACTCCTGAGTGTTTTCCTGAAGGCTCTCGCTCATATTCACAACACAGCTTTTACTTCCTGTGAGAGAATGAAGAGAGCACAATGTACAGCAGCATTTAAAACTGAAGGCCCGTTTACATCAAGGACAATAAATATAACCATAACTATGTAGAATTAATAATCGTTTTATTCGTATTAGAATAGGGAAGTCCACACCACAACTATAAAAATAATAGCACAGAGGACTGATATTGCTGAAATCACTTTCAGAACTATTTTTCCCCCAGCTGATGAATCATACAGATATTGACAGCCAATCAGAATCCATCTTACAATAAAGAGCTTGAGCATTTATAGTGGCACTCGATTACACGCGCTTATAATAAATGCTAGTGTTTAGAATTATTTATATACTATTACAGTATTTAAAAATATTTTAACTTTTATTGTTATTTTTTTATTTTCCTTTAGGTTGAGTTTAATAATCTAGGAATAATGCCTTTTATCATTTGCTTATCTACGCAATGGTTTCGTGCCACGCAATAATAAAAAAATAAAGCCATCTCGAGATTAAAGTCATTATAATACAAGATCAAACTCGTAAAATTTTGAGAAAAATGTCGAAATAAAATGTTGATTAAACTCATTAAATTCCAAGAATAAAGTTGTTATGTTTCGAGAAAAAAGTCGTTAAATTTCGAGAAAAATGTCGAGATAAAATGTTGAGAATAAACTCATTAAATTACGAGAAAAAAGTCGTTACATTTCGAGAAAAAGGTCGAGATAAAATGTTGAGATTAAACTCATTAAATTAGAGAAAAAAGTTGTTGCATTTTCGCGAAAATAACTTGTTTCATTTCCTTTAGATTTAATTTATTTGTATTTTAGTTTTAGTTATTTTAATTTAATTTAACTTTTAGATCCCATAATTTTCCATCCTGCACAGATGACCACTTCCTGTCGAAGTGTTCTTCCTGTCCAGTTCTTGGTTCAGTCAGAATATTGCAGCTATGGCACTTGTCTAAAGATCATTTTAATGCACAGGCTAGTCTACCTCTTGCACTGGAACAAAACATCCCCAATAAGCTTCCAATAATGACAGAAAAGGCAACGTTCCACTGTTGTGTTTAGGAATAGCTTCCATTTACTGCAAAATCATTGCGGACTTATGAATAAATCATTATGCATAAGATAATATAATGCATCAAGCCATCTTGCCCACAGGCCTTTAACCCTTGGGTAGGTTATGAGATTAATCAAAGAAAATGCACTCACCCAGATATTTGGTTAATGTTGTTTGGCCTCAAATGCCGAGCGACTGATCTCCATCAAACACTGAGAAGATGAAAAAGGTTTGTTTATAATCTCATCAGTCCATTACTAAAACAATATTTAATATTCTAAATTATTTAAAATGATGATGATAGCAGCCATCACTTTTAATATGCAGTATATTTTCATATACAGTATGTGTAAATGTGTTGAATAAAATATTAAATCCATATTAAATATCACATTTCAGTACAATTAGCATACAGTACTTCATAAATAAGACGCTTTTATTAAATTGACTAATAAACTCAGAATTGTTACATATAAACTCAAAATTCTCAGATATAAATTCAGAATTCTGACTTTTTTTGGAATTCTAAATTTATATCTCATAATTCAGACTTTTGTCCTCAGAATTACATCTCACCATTGTTTTTTTAACAATTGAAACTTGTAAATTTTAAATTCAGGCTTCTTATCTCACAATACCTTTTTCTTGCAATTGTGAGTGTATATCTCACAATTTAGACTTTTCTTAAAATCGCAAGGTATAAAGTTTGGAAATGGGAGATATAGATTCGTAATCCTGTCTTTATATCAAATGACAGATAAAAAATTATTTTATAAAAAAAAAAGACAGAATTGTGAAATAAAAACTCACAGTTGTGAGAAAAAAGTCATGAACAAAAAAAAAAAAAAAAACGATTAGAATAAGTATAACTTTAAATTTTTTTTAGAATGCGAGATGAACTCAGAATTGTGAGAAGAAAGTCAGAATTGTGATATAAAAAGTCACAATTACCTTTTATTTTTTTTATCCCATGGTAGAAACAAGCTTCCATAGATAATAGCAAGCAACTGCACAGCTTAAAACTTTCTGAAAAGATAAAGTTGCTATTCTTCTAATCAGTTATTATTGAAGCAGAAATGGACAGATGAAAATACATGTTTTTGTTTTTTTGTAGTTTCTTCAAGGATCAGAGATGCTGGTCATTTCATGTCTTCTTGTGAATGGCAATCGACCCTGAGCGCCGAAGCTGTGTTCAGATCCACCAAACAGCCTTGGGCTTTTTTTTGGAGCCTTTCATTTAAAGAAATTAAATACTATTTTTGCCTTGAGGTCAGTCATGTAATTGGGCTATTTCATAATGATGCATTATAGTAATTGAATGGATCCGGACCAAGACCAAACCTGATGAGATACACAGAATCAGTCGATACAGAATGAAGCGCTTCTGATTCCTCTCTTGCCTCTGCACTTTTTAATACTGTTTTATTAGAATATTTACAAGGAAGCAGTGCAGATGATGATAGAGCCTTCTTGAAAAAAAAAAAAACACATAATGAAATCATTATGCTTTAATTTCAGCTAAGAGGGGCAGTGGAGATTAGATGGTAAGAGTGAGCTAATATGAACGAAAGAGGTAGAATTGGAGACAACAACTGTAAGTGCGAGTCAGAATGGAGAGTAGGAGAGGAGATGCTGCATGTTCATTAGTCTTTGGCGAAGCGCTCCTCGAGTTTCGGCTCATCTGCATGAAGACGGGCTTCTCGTGTCCCTAATGAGAGAACCTAGATACAGTTACATTACCAAAACCCCAAGCAGCACGAGCCAATCGATCCCAGGTTTACCCCAGCGAGTTTCACTAACACTGCTGCTCTGATCGCTGTGATTTGGGTGTTGATGGAGTTTGCTTCCTGGTAGAGAGAGGATGTGAGGGGAAGATGAGGCAGAGATGGCCGCACCCTGCAATAGAAAACATCTTTGTATCTGTTGTTTTATTGGCATAAAAACAACACTGTAAACTGGTTATACGAAAGCTCTGTTAACTGAAAACACAGGTCCGTTGCTTTCTTTGATTTGCACCCTAACAACCCAGAACACCCCAGCAATCACCTACCAATGCCCTAGCAAACACTTAGAACACCTTAGAAACCATATGTCATGGCCCTTCTAAAGACCCAGAATACCATAACAAGTGTACTACCAACCAGAACACCCAAGCAAACACATAACACTCTACAAACAACTTAAACACCATAGAACCTGCTAAAACATCTCAGATCACCATAGCAACCACACCACAGAGCCTGCTAAAAACTTGAGATCACCATAGCAACAGACTAGAAAACAACCAAAAAACCGGAGCCTGCTAAAAACTTGTGAGATCACCATAGCGACACCCTAGAAAACAACAGAACCCGTTAAAAACCTCTAAGATCACCATAGCAACACCCTCAAAAACAACCAAAATACAGAAGCCTACTAAAAACCTCTCCGATCACCATAGCAACACCCAGGAAAACAACCAAAAACACCGGAGCTTACTAAAAATGTCTAAGATCACCATAGCAACACCCTCAAAAACAACCAAAATACAGAAGTCTACTAAAAACTTTTCAGATCACTATAGCAACACCCTAGAAAACAACCAAAACACGTAGTCTACTGAAAACCTATCAGATCACTATAGCAAAACCCTCGAAAACAACCAAAACACTGGAGCTTACTAATAACTTCTTAAATCACCATAGCGACACCCTCGAAAACAACTAAAACACTGAAGCCTACTGATAAATTCTCAGATCACCATAGCAACAC